>OY726518.1:125414467-125489641 GCA_963383655.1 Bathymodiolus septemdierum | reverse complement strand
TAAGAAGGGTAAACAGATCCTATTTCTTATAAAACAAGGTGAACCCAGGTTCTTAAGAAGGGTAAACAGATCCTATTTCTTATAAAACAAGGGTGAACACAGGTTCTTAAGAAGGGTAAACAGATCCTATTTCTTATAAAACAAGGGTGAACCCAGGTTCTTAAGAAGGGTAAACAGATCCTATTTCTTATAAAACAAGGGTGAACCCAGGTCTTAAGAAGGGTAAACAGATCCTATTTCTTATAAAACAAGGGTGAACCCAGGTTCTTAAGAAGGGTAAACAGATCCTATTTCTTATAAAACAAGGGTGAACCCAGGTTCTTAAGAAGGGATAAACAGATCCTATTTCTTATAAAACAAGGGTGAACCCAGGTTCTTAGAAGGGTAAACAGATCCTATTTCTTATAAAACAAGGGTGAACCCAGGTTCTTAAGAAGGGTAAACAGATCCTATTTCTTATAAAACAAGGGTGAACCCAGGTTCTTAAGAAGGGTAAACAGATCCTATTTCTTATAAAACAAGGGTGAACCCAGGTTCTTAAGAAGGGTAAACAGATCCTATTTCTTATAAAACAAGGGTGAACACAGGTTCTTAAGGAAGGGTAAACAGATCCTATTTCTTATAAAACAAGGGTGAACCCAGGTTCTTAAGAAGGGTAAACAGATCCTATTTCTTATAAAACAAGGGTGAACCCAGGTTCTTAAGAAGGGTAAACAGATCCTATTTCTTATAAAACAAGGGTGAACCCAGGTTCTTAAGAAGGTAAACAGATCCTATTTCTTATAAAACAAGGGTGAACCCAGGTTCTTAAGAAGGGTAAACAGATCCTATTTCTTATAAAACAAGGGTGAACCCAGGTTCTTAGGAAGGGTAAACAGATCCTATTTCTTATAAAACAAGGGTGAACACAGGTTCTTAAGAAGGGTAAACAGATCCTATTTCTTATAAAACAAGGGTGAACCCAGGTTCTTAAGAAGGGTAAACAGATCCTATTTCTTATAAAACAAGGGTGAACCCAGGTTCTTAAGAAGGGTAAACAGATCCTATTTCTTATACAACAAGGGTGAACCCAGGTTCTTAAGAAGGGTAAACAGATCCTATTTCTTATAAAACAAGGGTGAACCCAGGTTCTTAGGAAGGGTAAACAGATCCTATTTCTTATAAAACAAGGGTGAACCCAGGTTCTTAAGAAGGGTAAACAGATCCTATTTCTTATTAAACAAGGGTGAACCCAGGTTCTTAAGAAGGGTAAACAGATCCTATTTCTTATAAAACAAGGGTGAACCCAGGTTCTTAAGAAGGGTAAACAGATCCTATTTCTTATAAAACAAGGGTGAACCCAGGTTCTTAAGGAAGGTAAACAGATCCTATTTCTTATAAAACAAGGGTGAACCCAGGTTCTTAAGAAGGGTAAACAGATCCTATTTCTTATAAAACAAGGGTGAACACAGGTTCTTAAGAAGGGTAAATAGATCCTATTTCTTATAAAACAAGGGTGAACATAGGTTCTTAAGAAGGGTAAACAGATCCTATTTCTTATAAAACAAGGGTGAACCCAGGTTCTTAAGAAGGGTAAACAGATCCTATTTCTTATAAAACAAGGGTGAACCCAGGTTCTTAAGAAGGGTAAACATATCCTATTTCTTATAAAACAAGGGTGAACCCAGGTTCTTAGGAAGGGTAAACAGATCCTATTTCTTATAAAACAAGGGTGAACCCAGGTTCTTAAGAAGGGTAAACAGATCCTATTTCTTATAAAACAAGGGTGAACACAGGTTCTTAAGAAGGGTAAACAGATCCTATTTCTTATAAAACAAGGGTGAACCCAGGTTCTTAAGAAAGGTAAACAGATCCTATTTCTTATAAAACAAGGGTGAACCCAGGTTCTTAAGAAGGGTAAACAGATCCTATTTCTTATAAAACAAGGGTGAACCCAGGTTCTTAGGAAGGGTAAACAGATCCTATTTCTTATAGAACAAGGGTGAACCCAGGTTCTTAAGAAGGGTAAACAGATCCTATTTCTTATAAAACAAGGGTGAACACAGGTTCTTAAGAAGGGTAAACAGATCCTATTTCTTATAAAACAAGGGTGAACCCAGGTTCTTAAGAAGGATAAACAGATCCTATTTCTTATAAAACAAGGGTGAACCCAGGTTCTTAAGAAGGGTAAACAGATCCTATTTCTTATAATACAAGGGTGAACTCAGGTTCTTAGGAAGGGTAAACAGATCCTATTTCTTATAAAACAAGGGTGAACACAGGTTCTTAAGAAGGGTAAACAGATCCTATTTCTTATAAAACAAGGGTGAACCCAGGTTCTTAAGAAGGGTAAACAGATCCTATTTCTTATAAAACAAGGGTGAACCCAGGTTCTTAAGAAGGGTAAACAGATCATATTTCTTATAAAACAAGGGTGAACCCAGGTTCTTAGGAAGGGTAAACAGATCCTATTTCTTATAAAACAAGGGTGAACCCAGGTTCTTAAGAAGGGTAAACAGATCCTATTTCTTATAAAACAAGGGTGAACCCAGGTTCTTAAGAAGGGTAAACAGATCATATTTCTTATCAAACAAGGGTGAACACAGGTTCTTAAGAAGGGTAAACAGATCCTATTTCTTATAAAAACAAGGGTGAACCCAGGTTCTTAAGAAGGGTAAACAGATCCTATTTCTTATACAACAAGGGCGAACCCAGGTTCTTAAGAAGGGTAAACAGATCCTATTTCTTATAAAACAAGGGTGAACCCAGGTTCTTAGGAAGGGTAAACAGATCCTATTTCTTATAAAACAAGGGTGAACCCAGGTTCTTAAGAAGGGTAAACAGATCCTATTTCTTATAAAACAAGGGTGAACCCAGGTTCTTAAGAAGGGTAAACAGATCCTATTTCTTATAAAACAAGGGTGAACCCAGGTTCTTAAGAAGGGTAAACAGATCCTATTTCTTATAAAACAAGGGTGAACCTAGGTTCTTAAGAAGGGTAAACAGATCCTATTTCTTATAAAACAAGGGTGAACACAGGTTCTTAAGAAGGGTAAACAGATCATATTTCTTATAAAACAAGGGTGAACCCAGGTTCTTAAGAAGGGTAAACAGATCCTATTTCTTATAAAACAAGGGTGAACACAGGTTCTTAAGAAGGGTAAACAGATCCTATTTCTTATAAAACAAGGGTGAACCCAGGTTCTTAAGAAGGGTAAACAGATCCTATTTCTTATAAAACAAGGGTGAACCCAGGTTCTTAGGAAGGGTAAACAGATCCTATTTCTTATAAAACAAGGGTGAACCCAGGTTCTTAGGAATGGTAAACAGATCCTATTTCTTATAAAACAAGGGTGAACCCAGGTTCTTAAGAAGGGTAAACAGATCCTATTTCTTATAAAACAAGGGTGAACCCAGGTTCTTAAGAAGGGTAAACAGATCCTATTTCTAATAAAACAAGGGTGAACCCAGGTTCTTAGGAAGGGTAAACAGATCCTATTTCTGATAAAACAAGGGTGAACCCAGGTTCTTAAGAAGGGTAAACAGATCCTATTTCTTATAAAACAAGGGTGAACCCAGGTTCTTAAGAAGGGTAAACAGATCCTATTTCTTATAAAACAAGGGTGAACCCAGGTTCTTAGGAAGGGTAAACAGATCCTATTTCTTATAAAACAAGGGTGAACCCAGGTTCTTAAGAAGGGTAAACAGATCCTATTTCTTATAAAACAAGGGTGAACCCAGGTTCTTAAGAAGGGTAAACAGATCCTATTTCTTATAAAACAAGGGTGAACCCAGGTTCTTAAGAAGGGTAAACAGATCCTATTTCTTATAAAACAAGGGTGAACCCAGGTTCTTAAGAAGGGTAAACAGATCCTATTTCTTATAAAACATGGGTGAACCCAGGTTCTTAAGAAGGGTAAACAGATCCTATTTCTTATAAAACAAGGGTGAACCCAGGTTCTTAAGAAGGGTAAACAGATCCTATTTCTTATAAAACAAGGGTGAACCCAGGTTCTTAAGAAGGGTAAACAGATCCTATTTCTTATAAAACAAGGGTGAACCCAGGTTCTTAAGAAGGGTAAACAGATCCTATTTCTTATAAACAAGGGTGAACCCAGGTTCTTAAGAAGGGGTAAACAGATCCTATTTCTTATAAAACAAGGGTGAACCCAGGTTCTTAAGAAGGGTAAACAGATCCTATTTCTTATAAAACAAGGGTGAACCCAGGTTCTTAAGAAGGGTAAACAGATCCTATTTCTTATAAAACAAGGGTGAACCCAGGTTCTTAAGAAGGGTAAACAGATCCTATTTCTTATCAAACAAGGGTGAACACAGGTTCTTAAGAAGGGTAAACAGATCCTATTTCTTATAAAACAAGGGTGAACCCAGGTTCTTAAGAAGGGTAAACAGATCCTATTTCTTATAAAACAAGGGTGAACCCAGGTTCTTAAGAAGGGTAAACAGATCCTATTTCTTATAAAACAAGGGTGAACCCAGGTTCTTAAGAAGGGTAAACAGATCCTATTTCTTATAAAACAAGGGTGAACCCAGGTTCTTAAGAAGGGTAAACAGATCCTATTTCTTATAAAACAAGGGTGAACCCAGGTTCTTAAGAAGGGTAAACAGATCCTATTTCTTATAAAACAAGGGTGAACCCAGGTTCTTAAGAAGGGTAAACAGATCCTATTTCTTATAAAACAAGGGTGAACCCAGGTTCTTAAGAAGGGTAAACAGATCCCATTTCTTATAAAACAAGGGTGAACCCAGGTTCTTAAGAAGGGTAAACAGATCCTATTTCTTATCAAACAAGGGTGAACACAGGTTCTTAAGAAGGGTAAACAGATCCTATTTCTTATAAAACAAGGGTGAACCCAGGTTCTTAAGAAGGGTAAACAGATCCTATTTCTTATAAAACAAGGGTGAACCCAGGTTCTT
Organism: Bathymodiolus septemdierum; assembly: GCA_963383655.1. Lineage (NCBI taxonomy): Eukaryota > Metazoa > Mollusca > Bivalvia > Mytilida > Modiolidae > Bathymodiolus > Bathymodiolus septemdierum. The sequence goes on along the minus strand of OY726518.1, from coordinate 125,484,727 downwards.
AAGAAGGGTAAACAGATCCTATTTCTTATAAAACAAGGGTGTACCCAGGTTCTTAAGGAAGGTAAACAGATCCTATTTCTTATAAAACAAGGGTGAACCCAGGTTCTTAAGAAGGGTAAACAGATTCTATTTCTTATAAAACAAGGGTGAACACAGGTTCTTAAGAAGGGTAAACAGATCCTATTTCTTATAAAACAAGGGTGAACACAGGTTCTTAAGAAGGGTAAACAGATCCTATTTCTTATAAAACAAGGGTGAACCCAGGTTCTTAAGAAGGGTAAACAGATCCTATTTCTTATAAAACAAGGGTGAACACAGGTTCTTAAGAAGGGTAAACAGATCCTATTTCTTATAAAACAAGGGTGAACCCAGGTTCTTAAGAAGGATAAACAGATCCTATTTCTTATAAAACAAGGGTGAACCCAGGTTCTTAAGAAGGGTAAACAGATCCTATTTCTTATAAAACAAGGGTGAACCCAGGTTCTTAAGAAGGGTAAACAGATCCTATTTCTTATAATACAAGGGTGAACCCAGGTTCTTAAGAAGGGTAAACAGATCCTATTTCTTATAAAACAAGGGTGAACCCAGGTTCTTAAGAAGGGTAAACAGATCCTATTTCTTATAAAACAAGGGTGAACACAGGTTCTTAAGAAGGGTAAACAGATCCTATTTCTTATAAAACAAGGGTGAACCCAGGTTCTTAAGGAAGGTAAACAGATCCTATTTCTTATAAAATAAGGGTGAACACAGGTTCTTAAGAAGGGTAAACAGATCCTATTTCTTATAAAACAAGGGTGAACCCAGGTTCTTAAGGAAGGTAAACAGATCCTATTTCTTATAAAACAAGGGTGAACCCAGGTTCTTAAGAAGGGTAAACAGATCCTATTTCTTATAAAACAAGGGTGAACCCAGGTTCTTAAGAAGGGTAAACAGATCCTATTTCTTATAAAACAAGGGTGAACCCAGGTTCTTAAGAAGGGTAAACAGATCCTATTTCTTATAAAACAAGGGTGAACCCAGGTTCTTAAGAAGGGTAAACAGATCCTATTTCTTATAATACAAGGGTGAACTCAGGTTCTTAGGAAGGGTAACAGATCCTATTTCTTATAAAACAAGGGTGAACCCAGGTTCTTAAGAAGGGTAAACAGATCCTATTTCTTATAAAACAAGGGTGAACCCAGGTTCTTAGGAAGGGTAAACAGATCCTATTTCTTATAAAACAAGGGTGAACCCAGGTTCTTAGGAATGGTAAACAGATCCTATTTCTTATAAAACAAGGGTGAAACCCAGGTTCTTAAGAAGGGTAAACAGATCCTATTTCTTATAAAACAAGGGTGAACCCAGGTTCTTAAGAAGGGTAAACAGATCCTATTTCTTATAAAACAAGGGTGAACCCAGGTTCTTAAGAAGGGTAAACAGATCCTATTTCTTATAAAACAAGGGTGAACCCAGGTTCTTAAGAAGGGTAAACAGATCCTATTTCTTATAAAACAAGGGTGAACCCAGGTTCTTAAGAAGGGTAAACAGATCCTATTTCTTATAAAACAAGGGTGAACCCAGGTTCTTAAGAAGGGTAAACAGATCCTATTTCTTATAAAACAAGGGTGAACCCAGGTTCTTAAGAAGGGTAAACAGATCCTATTTCTTATAAAACAAGGGTGAACCCAGGTTCTTAAGAAGGGTAAACAGATCCTATTTCTTATAAAACAAGGGTGAACCCAGGTTCTTAAGAAGGGTAAACAGATCCTATTTCTTATAAAACAAGGGTGAACCCAGGTTCTTAAGAAAGGTAAACAGATCCTATTTCTTATAAAACAAGGGTGAACCCAGGTTCTTAAGAAGGGTAAACAGATCCTATTTCTTATAAAACAAGGGTGAACCCAGGTTCTTAAGAAGGGTAAACAGATCCTATTTCTTATAAAACAAGGGTGAACCCAGGTTCTTAAGAAGGGTAAACAGATCCTATTTCTTATAAAACAAGGGTGAACCCAGGTTCTTAGGAAGGGTAAACAGATCCTATTTCTTATAAAACAAGGGTGAACCCAGGTTCTTAAGAAGGGTAAACAGATCCTATTTCTTATAAAACAAGGGTGAACCCAGGTTCTTAAGAAGGGTAAACAGATCCTATTTCTTATAAAACAAGGGTGAACCCAGGTTCTTAAGAAGGGTAAACAGATCCTATTTCTTATAAAACAAGGGTGAACCCAGGTTCTTAAGAAAGGTAAACAGATCCTATTTCTTATAAAACAAGGGTGAACCCAGGTTCTTAAGAAGGGTAAACAGATCCTATTTCTTATAAAACAAGGGTGAACCCAGGTTCTTAAGAAGGGTAAACAGATCCTATTTCTTATAAAACAAGGGTGAACCCAGGTTCTTAAGAAGGGTAAACAGATCCTATTTCTTATAAAACAAGGGTGAACCCAGGTTCTTAAGAAGGGTAAACAGATCCTATTTCTTATAAAACAAGGGTGAACCCAGGTTCTTAAGAAGGGTAAACAGATCCTATTTCTTATAAAACAAGGGTGAACCCAGGTTCTTAAGAAGGGTAAACAGATCCTATTTCTTATAAAACAAGGGTGAACCCAGGTTCTTAAGAAGGGTAAACAGATCCTATTTCTTATAAAACAAGGGTGAACCCAGGTTCTTAAGAAGGGTAAACAGATCCTATTTCTTATAAAACAAGGGTGAACCCAGGTTCTTAGGAAGGGTAAACAGATCCTATTTCTTATAAAACAAGGGTGAACCCAGGTTCTTAAGAAGGGTAAACAGATCCTATTTCTTATAAAACAAGGGTGAACCCAGGTTCTTAAGAAGGGTAAACAGATCCTATTTCTTATAAAACAAGGGTGAACCCAGGTTCTTAAGAAGGGTAAACAGATCCTATTTCTTATAAAACAAGGGTGAACCCAGGCTCTTAAGAAGGGTAAACAGATCCTATTTCTTATAAAACAAGGGTGAACCCAGGTTCTTAAGAAGGGTAAACAGATCCTATTTCTTATAAAACAAGGGTGAACCCAGGTTCTTAGGAAGGGTAAACAGATCCTATTTCTTATAAAACAAGGGTGAACCCAGGTTCTTAGGAAGGGTAAACAGATCCTATTTCTTATAAAACAAGGGTGAACCCAGGTTCTTAAGAAGGGTAAACAGATCCTATTTCTTATAAAACAAGGGTGAACCCAGGTTCTTAAGAAGGGTAAACAGATCCTATTTCTTATAATACAAGGGTGAACCCAGGTTCTTAAGAAGGGTAAACAGATCCTATTTCTTATAAAACAAGGGTGAACCCAGGTTCTTAAGAAGGGTAAACAGATCCTATTTCTTATAAAACAAGGGTGAACCCAGGCTCTTAAGAAGGGTAAACAGATCCTATTTCTTATAAAACAAGGGTGAACCCAGGTTCTTAAGAAGGGTAAACAGATCCTATTTCTTATAAAACAAGGGTGAACCCAGGTTCTTAGGAAGGGTAAACAGATCCTATTTCTTATAAAACAAGGGTGAACCCAGGTTCTTAGGAATGGTAAACAGATCCTATTTCTTATAAAACAAGGGTGAACCCAGGTTCTTAAGAAGGGTAAACAGATCCTATTTCTTATAAAACAAGGGTGAACCCAGGTTCTTAAGAAGGGTAAACAGATCCTATTTCTTATAATACAAGGGTGAACCCAGGTTCTTAAGAAGGGTAAACAGATCCTATTTCTTATAAAACAAGGGTGAACCCAGGTTCTTAGGAATGGTAAACAGATCCTATTTCTTATAAAACAAGGGTGAACCCAGGTTCTTAAGAAGGGTAAACAGATCCTATTTCTTATAAAACAAGGGTGAACCCAGGTTCTTAAGAAGGGTAAACAGATCCTATTTCTTATAAAACAAGGGTGAACCCAGGCTCTTAAGAAGGGTAAACAGATCCTATTTCTTATAAAACAAGGGTGAACCCAGGTTCTTAAGAAGGGTAAACAGATCCTATTTCTTATAAAACAAGGGTGAACCCAGGTTCTTAGGAAGGGTAAACAGATCCTATTTCTTATAAAACAAGGGTGAACCCAGGTTCTTAGGAATGGTAAACAGATCCTATTTCTTATAAAACAAGGGTGAACCCAGGTTCTTAAGAAGGGTAAACAGATCCTATTTCTTATAAAACAAGGGTGAACCCAGGTTCTTAAGAAGGGTAAACAGATCCTATTTCTTATAAAACAAGGGTGAACCCAGGTTCTTAAGAAGGGTAAACAGATCCTATTTCTTATAAAACAAGGGTGAACCCAGGTTCTTAAGAAGGGTAAACAGATCCTATTTCTTATAAAACAAGGGTGAACCCAGGTTCTTAAGAAGGGTAAACAGATCCTATTTCTTATAAAACAAGGGTGAACCCAGGTTCTTAAGAAGGGTAAACAGATCCTATTTCTTATAAAACAAGGGTGAACCCAGGTTCTTAAGAAGGGTAAACAGATCCTATTTCTTATAAAACAAGGGTGAACCCAGGTTCTTAAGAAGGGTAAACAGATCCTATTTCTTATAAAACAAGGGTGAACCCAGGTTCTTAAGAAGGGTAAACAGATCCTATTTCTTATAAAACAAGGGTGAACCCAGGTTCTTAAGAAAGGTAAACAGATCCTATTTCTTATAAAACAAGGGTGAACCCAGGTTCTTAAGAAGGGTAAACAGATCCTATTTCTTATAAAACAAGGGTGAACCCAGGTTCTTAAGAAGGGTAAACAGATCCTATTTCTTATAAAACAAGGGTGAACCCAGGTTCTTAAGAAGGGTAAACAGATCCTATTTCTTATAAAACAAGGGTGAACCCAGGTTCTTAGGAAGGGTAAACAGATCCTATTTCTTATAAAACAAGGGTGAACCCAGGTTCTTAAGAAGGGTAAACAGATCCTATTTCTTATAAAACAAGGGTGAACCCAGGTTCTTAAGAAGGGTAAACAGATCCTATTTCTTATAAAACAAGGGTGAACCCAGGTTCTTAAGAAGGGTAAACAGATCCTATTTCTTATAAAACAAGGGTGAACCCAGGTTCTTAAGAAAGGTAAACAGATCCTATTTCTTATAAAACAAGGGTGAACCCAGGTTCTTAAGAAGGGTAAACAGATCCTATTTCTTATAAAACAAGGGTGAACCCAGGTTCTTAAGAAGGGTAAACAGATCCTATTTCTTATAAAACAAGGGTGAACCCAGGTTCTTAAGAAGGGTAAACAGATCCTATTTCTTATAAAACAAGGGTGAACCCAGGTTCTTAAGAAGGGTAAACAGATCCTATTTCTTATAAAACAAGGGTGAACCCAGGTTCTTAAGAAGGGTAAACAGATCCTATTTCTTATAAAACAAGGGTGAACCCAGGTTCTTAAGAAGGGTAAACAGATCCTATTTCTTATAATACATCGTTCATGTTACTCATATTCAAGTACAGTAAACGTCTTGTCAGTGTTAGAGGAAAGAAAAAAATCAACATAAAAGGGAAAAGATTCATTATCATTTGAGAAATTGATATTTTTGTAACAGTCAACCAGTTTGTGATGACGACCATAGAATTTTTTTTAGCAATTACCGCAACCTCAGAGCAATGTTATTTTTTTTAAGTAGCAATAGCGTCAACAGCTGAATTCTGTCCTGAAAATTACTGTACTGGATACAAGCCCTACAATAATGTACAAGATGTCAAATGTGAACTCCATATGATGGTGCATGCTGGGATATTGCTACAGATTCTAAATATTGATAAACATGTTCTCTTCCTGAATAGACAAGAAATATTTGCTGCTGGACGTCAAAAAACATACAATCAATCATATTTTATTCAGTCTGTTAACAAAATTAAAGATACTTTTGAGGCCTTCAATTTTTGTGCTGTTTGTTTTTATTTTTATTACTTCATGAATGAAAATTCGTGTAATAAACTCTTAATACATATCATATTGACTTTCAACAATCATAAAATATAAATCTCTCAAACATATTTACAAATATATAATATAAACATGTAAAAGACCTTGATATTTAAAAAAGGAATGAATCAAAAACAAAGAATTGCAATAACACTTTATATTCAAACTTTAGACAGGTAATCAACGATATTTGTTACACCTGAAACAAACTTTCTTTGACAATATTTTAAACAAACAAATATTTATAATCATTTTGACATTTATGAATGAAGACTCACTTAGATTATATTTCAAATAAGGCAAATAAAAATACATATTCAAATGTTAAAATGGCAATGAATTAACAAGCCTATCTTAGTACTGTTTGGTTTTGTAGGAAAATACTTCTTTCGATGAGTGAAGAATCTTAAACGGAAATAGCTGAATAATATTGTTCATCCTGCAATCATTACATTTGCTGAACAATAAGGTTATATGGACAAATTTTTACTTTATTTTTCTAATATACAAATAACAATCTCCAGGTAAATGATTAATGTAGAACGTATGGTAAGAAACAATAACAATATAACATGGACCTGACAGAAGACACCCTAGAAAAGGATTCAAACTATCATTGTTTCTGCTCTTTTCAGTTAAATTTGACAGTTGTTTTGGACTTTTTGACATTGCAGGATAACACAGTATGCATACATTGTCAATAAATATGAAATTTATTTGCACTCATTTCAAAACGGGCCAGAAAACTTGCCAAATACTCATTTTTCTACCTATTTCGAGAGCTCGTACACATAAATTTAAAATTTTCTGACAGTGTAGATATATTGTATATTTATCACAAACTAGTTCATCCATTGACTGTAAAAATGATGTGTTAATTTGTTTGCGTTATACATCCGATCATTGTATATAGCATTAATTGTGACATCAGATGCTATCGTGAGAGGTGAGCACACTAACCATTACACCACTGATGCGGTTGACAAAATTTGTATCATGTAACAATGTGTATATATTCTTTATATATGTGTGGCCCATACTAGTGATGTCATTATTATATCTACCTAGACAATCAATGCCATCACCACTTCAGTTACTAGTTTGATGTATGTGATAAAGCTTGTCAGTGACTTGCAGCAGGATTGTGGTTTTCTGTGAATACTCCAGTTTTCCCCGCAAATAAAACGACTGGTCATCTTGGATTTCAGATCGACAAATAAAACATAAATCTTACACAGGGACATGTAGGAAACATGCTACAATGTAAAATGTCCATCATATGTGGCTTCAGAGAAGAGATTTGAAATTTCAACTAACCAGAAAGCATAATTAGCCCTAGCAGCCACATTGAATTTTCTCATGGAACAAAAATCATAATTGTTGAAAACCACCAAATTAAAACTTCTGTTTTGTGGGAAAAACATTGAAATGTGAAAAGATTACAGATGATCTTGGACCAAAAGTGATGACAATGGTCCATGTCACATATAAAGCATATGAAATATTTTGCATTTTGGATTTTGTATTCATGATCAAATTTCCATTACATATTATTCAGATTTATGTCTTTACAGTTTTTATAGTGATGTTTTTAGGTTTGGTTTGGATTATGGTGTTCAATGCCACTTTCAACAATATTTCAGTTATATCGTGGTCAGTTTTATTGGTGGAGAAACAAGAGTACCCAGAGAAAACCACCGACCTGTTGCAAGTCACTGACAAACTTTATCATATAATATTGTACACCTCGCCCTGATCTAGATTCGAACTCACAACATCAGTGGTGATAGGCACTGATTGCACAGGTAGTTGTAAATCCAACAACCATACGATCATGGTCCTGTGATGTTTTTAAAGAAACCATAAAAAATATGGCAAAATTTGTATCCTGTGACAATGTGTATATATGGTGCATATGTGTGTGTCTCATACAAACAATGCCATTTCAAGGCTTGACCCATGATACTGAAGAATCACATCTGTTATGTGTGTGTCTCATACAAACAATGCCATTTCAAGGCTTGATCCATGATACTGAAGAATCACATCTGTTATGTGTGTGTCTCATACAAACAATGCCATTTCAAGGCTTGACCCATGATACTGAAGAATCACATCTGTTATGTGTGTGTCTCATACAAACAATGTCATTTCAAGGCTTGATCCATGATACTGAAGAATCACATCTGTTATGTGTGTGTCTCATACAAACAATGCCATTTCAAGGCTTGACCCATGATACTGAAGAATCACATCTGTTATGTGTGTGTCTCATACAAACAATGTCATTTCAAGGCTTGACCCATGATACTGAAGAATCACATCTGTTATGTGTGTGTCTCATACAAACAATGCCATTTCAAGGCTTGATCCATGATACTGAAGAATCACATCTGTTATGTGTGTGTCTCATACAAACAATGCCATTTCAAGGCTTGACCCATGATACTGAAGAATCACATCTGTTATGTGTGTGTCTCATACAAACAATGTCATTTCAAGACTTGATCCATGATACTGAAGAATCACATCTGTTATGTGTGTGTCTCATACAAACAATGCCATTTCAAGGCTTGATCCATGATACTGAAGAATCACATCTGTTATGTGTGTGTCTCATACAAACAATGCCATTTCAAGGCTTGACCCATGATACTGAAGAATCACATCTGTTATGTGTGTGTCTCATACAAACAATGCCATTTCAAGGCTTGATCCATGATACTGAAGAATCACATCTGTTATGTGTGTGTCTCATACAAACAATGTCATTTCAAGGCTTGACCCATGATACTGAAGAATCACATCTGTTATGTGTGTGTCTCATACAAACAATGTCATTTCAAGGCTTGATCCATGATACTGAAGAATCACATCTGTTATGTGTGTGTCTCATACAAACAATGCCATTTCAAGGCTTGACCCATGATACTGAAGAATCACATCTGTTATGTGTGTGTCTCATACAAACAATGCCATTTCAAGGCTTGATCCATGATACTGAAGAATCACATCTGTTATGTGTGTGTCTCATACAAACAATGTCATTTCAAGGCTTGACCCATGATACTGAAGAATCACATCTGTTATGTGTGTGTCTCATACAAACAATGTCATTTCAAGGCTTGATCCATGATACTGAAGAATCACATCTGTTATGTGTGTGTCTCATACAAACAATGCCATTTCAAGGCTTGATCCATGATACTGAAGAATCACATCTGTTATGTGTGTGTCTCATACAAACAATGCCATTTCAAGGCTTGATCCATGATACTGAAGAATCACATCTGTTATGTGTGTGTCTCATACAAACAATGTCATTTCAAGGCTTGATCCATGATACTGAAGAATCACATCTGTTATGTGTGTGTCTCATACAAACAATGCCATTTCAAGACTTGACCCATGATACTGAAGAATCACATCTGTTATGTGTGTGTCTCATACAAACAATGTCATTTCAAGGCTTGATCCATGATACTGAAGAATCACATCTGTTATGTGTGTGTCTCATACAAACAATGCCATGTCAAGGTTTGATCCATGATACTGAAGAATCACATCTGTTATGTGTGTGTCTCATACAAACAATGTCATTTCAAGGCTTGATCCATGATACTGCAGAATCACATCTGTTATGTGTGTGTCTCATACAAACAATGTCATTTCAAGGCTTGATCCATGATACTGCAGAATCACATCTGTTATGTGTGTGTCTCATACAAACAATGCCATTTCAAGGCTTGATCCATGATACTGAAGAATCACATCCGTTATGTGTGTGTCTCATACAAACAATGCCATGTCAAGGCTTGACCCATGATACTGAAGAATCACATCTGTTATGTGTGTGTCTCATACAAACAATGCCATGTCAAGGTTTGACCCATGATACTGAAGAATCACATCTGTTATGTGTGTGTCTCATACAAACAATGCCATTTCAAGGCTTGACCCATGATACTGAAGAATCACATCTGTTATGTGTGTGTCTCATACAAACAATGCCATTTCAAGGCTTGATCCATGATACTGAAGAATCACATCTGTTATGTGTGTGTCTCATACAAACAATGCCATTTCAAGGCTTGATCCATGATACTGAAGAATCACATCTGTTATGTGTGTGTCTCATACAAACAATGCCATTTCAAGGCTTGATCCATGATACTGAAGAATCACATCTGTTATGTGTGTCTCATACAAACAATGTCATTTCAAGGCTTGATCCATGATACTGAAGAATCACATCTGTTATGTGTGTGTCTCATACAAACAATGCCATTTCAAGGCTTGATCCATGATACTGAAGAATCACATCTGTTATGTGTGTGTCTCATACAAACAATGCCATTTCAAGGCTTGATCCATGATACTGAAGAATCACATCTGTTATGTGTGTGTCTCATACAAACAATGCCATTTCAAGGCTTGACCCATGATACTGAAGAATCACATCTGTTATGTGTGTGTCTCATACAAACAATGCCATTTCAAGGCTTGACCCATGATACTGAAGAATCACATCTGTTATGTGTGTGTCTCATACAAACAATGCCATTTCAAGGCTTGATCCATGATACTGAAGAATCACATCTGTTATGTGTGTGTCTCATACAAACAATGTCATTTCAAGGCTTGATCCATGATACTGAAGAATCACATCTGTTATGTGTGTGTCTCATACAAACAATGCCATTTCAAGGCTTGACCCATGATACTGAAGAATCACATCTGTTATGTGTGTCTCATACAAACAATGCCATTTCAAGGCTTGACCCATGATACTGAAGAATCACATCTGTTATGTGTGTGTCTCATACAAACAATGCCATTTCAAGGCTTGATCCATGATACTGAAGAATCACATCTGTTATGTGTGTGTCTCATACAAACAATGCCATTTCAAGGCTTGACCCATGATACTGAAGAATCACATCTGTTATGTGTGTGTCTCATACAAACAATGTCATTTCAAGGCTTGATCCATGATACTGAAGAATCACATCTGTTATGTGTGTGTCTCATACAAACAATGCCATTTCAAGGCTTGATCCATGATACTGAAGAATCACATCTGTTATGTGTGTGTCTCATACAAACAATGCCATTTCAAGGCTTGACCCATGATACTGAAGAATCACATCTGTTATGTGTGTGTCTCATACAAACAATGCCATTTCAAGGCTTGATCCATGATACTGAAGAATCACATCTGTTATGTGTGTGTCTCATACAAACAATGCCATTTCAAGGCTTGATCCATGATACTGCAGAATCACATCTGTTATGTGTGTGTCTCATACAAACAATGTCATTTCAAGGCTTGATCCATGATACTGCAGAATCACATCTGTTATGTGTGTGTCTCATACAAACAATGCCATTTCAAGGCTTGATCCATGATACTGAAGAATCACATCTGTTATGTGTGTGTCTCATACAAACAATGCCATTTCAAGGCTTGATCCATGATACTGAAGAATCACATCTGTTATGTGTGTGTCTCATACAAACAATGCCATTTCAAGGCTTGATCCATGATACTGCAGAATCACATCTGTTATGTGTGTGTCTAATACAAACAATGTCATTTCAAGGCTTGATCCATGATACTGCAGAATCACATCTGTTATGTGTGTGTCTCATACAAACAATGCCATTTCAAGGCTTGATCCATGATACTGAAGAATCACATCTGTTATGTGTGTGTCTCATACAAACAATGTCATTTCAAGGCTTGATCCATGATACTGAAGAATCACATCTGTTATGTGTGTGTCTCATACAAACAATGCCATTTCAAGGCTTGACCCATGATACTGAAGAATCACATCTGTTATGTGTGTGTCTCATACAAACAATGCCATTTCAAGGCTTGATCCATGATACTGAAGAATCACATCTGTTATGTGTGTGTCTCATACAAACAATGCCATTTCAAGGCTTGATCCATGATACTGCAGAATCACATCTGTTATGTGTGTGTCTCATACAAACAATGTCATTTCAAGGCTTGATCCATGATACTGCAGAATCACATCTGTTATGTGTGTGTCTCATACAAACAATGCCATTTCAAGGCTTGATCCATGATACTGAAGAATCACATCTGTTATGTGTGTGTCTCATACAAACAATGCCATTTCAAGGCTTGATCCATGATACTGAAGAATCACATCTGTTATGTGTGTGTCTCATACAAACAATGCCATTTCAAGGCTTGATCCATGATACTGCAGAATCACATCTGTTATGTGTGTGTCTCATACAAACAATGTCATTTCAAGGCTTGATCCATGATACTGCAGAATCACATCTGTTATGTGTGTGTCTCATACAAACAATGCCATTTCAAGGCTTGATCCATGATACTGAAGAATCACATCTGTTATGTGTGTGTCTCATACAAACAATGTCATTTCAAGGCTTGATCCATGATACTGAAGAATCACATCTGTTATGTGTGTGTCTCATACAAACAATGTCATTTCAAGGCTTGACCCATGATACTGAAGAATCACATCTGTTATGTGTGTGTCTCATACAAACAATGCCATTTCAAGGCTTGATCCATGATACTGAAGAATCACATCTGTTATGTGTGTGTCTCATACAAACAATGTCATTTCAAGGCTTGACCCATGATACTGAAGAATCACATCTGTTATGTGTGTGTCTCATACAAACAATGCCATTTCAAGGCTTGATCCATGATACTGAAGAATCACATCTGTTATGTGTGTGTCTCATACAAACAATGCCATTTCAAGGCTTGATCCATGATACTGAAGAATCACATCTGTTATGTGTGTGTCTCATACAAACAATGCCATTTCAAGGCTTGATCCATGATACTGAAGAATCACATCTGTTATGTGTGTGTCTCATACAAACAATGTCATTTCAAGGCTTGATCCATGATACTGAAGAATCACATCTGTTATGTGTGTGTCTCATACAAACAATGCCATTTCAAGGCTTGATCCATGATACTGAAGAATCACATCTGTTATGTGTGTGTCTCATACAAACAATGTCATTTCAAGGCTTGATCCATGATACTGAAGAATCACATCTGTTATGTGTGTGTCTCATACAAACAATGCCATTTCAAGGCTTGATCCATGATACTGAAGAATCACATCTGTTATGTGTGTGTCTCATACAAACAATGCCATGTCAAGGCTTGATCCATGATACTGAAGAATCACATCTGTTATGTGTGTGTCTCATACAAACAATGCCATTTCAAGGCTTGATCCATGATACTGAAGAATCACATCTGTTATGTGTGTGTCTCATACAAACAATGCCATTTCAAGGCTTGACCCATGATACTGAAGAATCACATCTGTTATGTGTGTGTCTCATACAAACAATGCCATGTCAAGGTTTGACCCATGATACTGAAGAATCACATCTGTTATGTGTGTGTCTCATACAAACAATGCCATTTCAAGGCTTGACCCATGATACTGAAGAATCACATCTGTTATGTGTGTGTCTCATACAAACAATGCCATTTCAAGGCTTGACCCATGATACTGAAGAATCACATCTGTTATGTGTGTGTCTCATACAAACAATGTCATTTCAAGGCTTGATCCATGATACTGAAGAATCACATCTGTTATGTGTGTGTCTCATACAAACAATGCCATTTCAAGGCTTGACCCATGATACTGAAGAATCACATCTGTTATGTGTGTGTCTCATACAAACAATGCCATTTCAAGGCTTGATCCATGATACTGAAGAATCACATCTGTTGTGTGTGTCTCATACAAACAATGCCATTTCAAGGCTTGATCCATGATACTGAAGAATCACATCTGTTATGTGTGTGTCTCATACAAACAATGTCATTTCAAGGCTTGACCCATGATACTGAAGAATCACATCTGTTATGTGTGTGTCTCATACAAACAATGTCATTTCAAGGCTTGACCCATGATACTGAAGAATCACATCTGTTATGTGTGTGTCTCATACAAACAATGTCATTTCAAGGCTTGATCCATGATACTGAAGAATCACATCTGTTATGTGTGTGTCTCATACAAACAATGCCATTTCAAGGCTTGACCCATGATACTGAAGAATCACATCTGTTATGTGTGTGTCTCATACAAACAATGCCATTTCAAGGCTTGATCCATGATACTGAAGAATCACATCTGTTGTGTGTGTCTCATACAAACAATGCCATTTCAAGGCTTGATCCATGATACTGAAGAATCACATCTGTTATGTGTGTGTCTCATACAAACAATGTCATTTCAAGGCTTGACCCATGATACTGAAGAATCACATCTGTTATGTGTGTGTCTCATACAAACAATGTCATTTCAAGGCTTGATCCATGATACTGAAGAATCACATCTGTTATGTGTGTGTCTCATACAAACAATGCCATTTCAAGGCTTGATCCATGATACTGAAGAATCACATCTGTTATGTGTGTGTCTCATACAAACAATGCCATGTCAAGGTTTGACCCATGATACTGAAGAATCACATCTGTTATGTGTGTGTCTCATACAAACAATGCCATTTCAAGGCTTGACCCATGATACTGAAGAATCACATCTGTTATGTGTGTGTCTCATACAAACAATGCCATTTCAAGGCTTGACCCATGATACTGAAGAATCACATCTGTTATGTGTGTGTCTCATACAAACAATGCCATTTCAAGGCTTGATCCATGATACTGAAGAATCACATCTGTTATGTGTGTGTCTCATACAAACAATGTCATTTCAAGGCTTGACCCATGATACTGAAGAATCACATCTGTTATGTGTGTGTCTCATACAAACAATGCCATTTCAAGGCTTGACCCATGATACTGAAGAATCACATCTGTTATGTGTGTGTCTCATACAAACAATGCCATTTCAAGGCTTGATCCATGATACTGAAGAATCACATCTGTTATGTGTGTGTCTCATACAAACAATGCCATTTCAAGGCTTGACCCATGATACTGAAGAATCACATCTGTTATGTGTGTGTCTCATACAAACAATGCCATTTCAAGGCTTGATCCATGATACTGAAGAATCACATCTGTTATGTGTGTGTCTCATACAAACAATGCCATTTCAAGGCTTGACCCATGATACTGAAGAATCACATCTGTTATGTGTGTGTCTCATACAAACAATGTCATTTCAAGGCTTGATCCATGATACTGAAGAATCACATCTGTTATGTGTGTGTCTCATACAAACAATGCCATTTCAAGGCTTGACCCATGATACTGAAGAATCACATCTGTTATGTGTGTGTCTCATACAAACAATGCCATTTCAAGGCTTGATCCATGATACTGAAGAATCACATCTGTTATGTGTGTGTCTCATACAAACAATGCCATTTCAAGACTTGACCCATGATACTGAAGAATCACATCTGTTATGTGTGTGTCTCATACAAACAATGCCATTTCAAGGCTTGATCCATGATACTGAAGAATCACATCTGTTATGTGTGTGTCTCATACAAACAATGCCATTTCAAGGCTTGATCCATGATACTGAAGAATCACATCTGTTATGTGTGTGTCTCATACAAACAATGCCATTTCAAGGCTTGACCCATGATACTGAAGAATCACATCTGTTATGTGTGTGTCTCATACAAACAATGCCATTTCAAGGCTTGACCCATGATACTGAAGAATCACATCTGTTATGTGTGTGTCTCATACAAACAATGTCATTTCAAGGCTTGACCCATGATACTGAAGAATCACATCTGTTATGTGTGTGTCTCATACAAACAATGTCATTTCAAGGCTTGACCCATGATACTGAAGAATCACATCTGTTATGTGTGTGTCTCATACAAACAATGTCATTTCAAGGCTTGACCCATGATACTGAAGAATCACATGAGAAATATTGATTGTTTTTAAGTGTATTATTATTGCACTTTTTATTTAACTTTTGTGGGGTTGTTGAACATGTTTTGGTATATAGTATTTAACTTTTGTGAGGTTGTTGAACATGTTTTGGTATACAGTATCAATCAAAGTATAAAAATAAACATCAATCAATTATCTTTTTTTAAACAAAATAATACATTCCTATTTTTATAATTGAACTTTGCATAACTTCAAAGTGTGAAAATACTTATAGCATAATCACTAAAAATGGTTAATCCTTTGTGACATTTCAGAATGAAGACATAATAAGGTTGTAATTAAAATGCTACTAATTAACAACCATAACTTAATACAGACTGATCTACATGTAAATATTTCTTTACATTAAAGTTTGTCAATAAAGGGAGATAACTGTCAATAAAATACAATATATGTATATAAATTAAGGTTTGGTTTGGTTTAGCTTTGGTGCTTAATGCCATAGTTATACCTGTGTTTCCGCTAACATGCTCTAAAATATTAGGGTGGGTAGGTAGGAAAAAGATTTAATTTTTTAAAATATTTTAGCTAGTTTCTACAGAGGACACATTCTGACTTTAATAGTGCTTGTTCAAAAATGGTAAAACAAAACTTTAGGGTAGGCACAAAAAAATAGGGTCGGTAGGGCTAGCGGAAACACATGTAATATTTTTTTTCTTTTTGAGCTTTACATAAATAGTAAATAATATTAATAATGGGATATAATTAGTTAGCACCACCAGCAGCTCTGTTCTGGATAAATTGTCTATAGATTAAAGTAACGTATATAGCTAGGAGTAATATGATAAAAAAATCATCCAAAAATCCCAGAAGTCCAAACACTGCTTCCGGAATAATATCTAATGGCGATATAAAGTATAATACAGCTGCGATAAAACAAATCATTACACGTAACCTAAACATCCATATCAATCCTCCAACCGTGAAAAATTCATTATAGGTATGTCTTAGTAGTGTAGGCAAATCTCTAATATAGTCCATCCACTGTAAATAAAGAAATTATATCATTAGTTAAACAATCTTAATAATTAAATCATTAGTCAAACAATCTTAATAATTAAATCATTAGTCAAACAATCTTAATAATTAAATCATTAGTCAAACAATCTTAATAATTAAATCATTACCGCGGTAGTCATACAATCTTAATTTGTCTGTACAATCTGTTCTCTAAACATTAAAGTAACGTAAATAGCTAGGAGTGATATAATGAAGAGATCGTCTAACAATCCTAGAAACCCAAAAACTGCTTCTGGAAGTATGTCTAATGGTGACATTAGGTAAAATAAAGCTGTCACAAAACACACGACCACACGAAATCTGAACATCCATATTAGTCCACCAATGGTGAAAAATTCATAGAAGACATGCCTTAATAACGTTGGTAAATCTGTTAAAAAGTCCATCCACTGAAAATCAAAATAAAACACAATTACTGTGTTTCAACTTACAAACAACATTGTGCTATTTTTGTATTCCTATTACTAAGTGCGTGAGTGATTGTTGCTTAATGCCAAATGAGCAATATTTCAGTATTATGACAAGAACAAGATACGTTCATTGATATGATGATGATATCAACTTTGTACTAAACAAACACACTAAGTTTTATTATTATAGTGCTAGCTGACTAAAGCAACAGTCCATGAGTAGACATGTGGCTTCACTTAGACATAATCAGATTCCCAGTCCACCAGTCTCTTACTCCTTAATTCTGTGTGCTTAGCAGAGAAACAGCAAATACCCATTATATATTCTAATTTGACATGACCGGGGACTCAAACCAACAATCTATCACACTCAAGCCAGTCAAGTTTACTAACCATTACACCACCGATGTGGTCTGTATTCCTCCAAAACAATATTGCAATGTATGAGTCCACAGTAACAGTTGATATATACCGTAGGCATTGACATTCCATTATAATATCACATGTGATTGTCCTGGTTTTTGGTTGGATGGATGTTACAACTTAACGCACTTGATATAACAATTTATCTGTTTAAAAAGTTTTACATGATTCTAGCTAACAATTTCTAAAGGTATAGTTATTTTTGGAAAATAAGTATACATGTGTATTATTTTTAATATATATTGAAAAAACTCATTTTTTAATAAAAATTGTCTGTCCTTGTTCATACATATTGCCCTTTTATTCACAGGTCGCATGCATAAAATTGCCCCTTTTCAGTTTTGCACCCTGCCCTTCTTAAATCCTAGCTAGAACACTGTATTATCTTAAATATTGTTGACATCTATTGTTTATTTTACTGTCTCAAACTGAGTTTTATTTAAAACAGTTTAGGTAATGTGTAAACTGTAATCTGTAACAGTATAATGGACATTAGGAAAATTCTAAAAACAATAAAGTTATCCTTTCTCTGATGAAGCAATTAACAATAGCAATACAATAAATATGTGAGTAAGATGTTCTAAAAGATTAACATTGCTACAAACTTATGAATCAGCAAACTGAATACTGAGATTATCTTCCCTTAGTATAATAGAATTTTGTCTTTTACAGAGTAAGTAAACAACACAGAAAACAATATTAATTTGGTGTTCCCTAATTGTGTATTAACTTCTACAGAAGAGAATCAGGTTGATTTGTACAAATCTGAATCTCCTTTTGATCATCCTTGCTTGGTTGAACAATTTTACAGAAGATTAAAAAGTGAAAAGGTTAACAATGACATGAAGAAATTTCATCTGACCAAATTTTGGGATATTGATTTCAGGAGGAAATATATTTGTTCACATTTAACATGTTAATCTGATTTCTATTTCTTTTACAGTACAAAATAAAACAAAAGGAATCTTGAACAATGTCATCCAAATGTTTGGGAAACACCAGGGAAAACCTAAATTATGTATTCTTACTGGTTGAAGAGTACCAAACAAATTTGTACTGTGATCTTAATGGAGGTCAAACATCAGAAAAACTAAAATTATAGGTTTCTACTGGCCATGGCGCACCAACAAAAACTTAAATTATATGATCTTACTGGTCGTGGAACATCAGGAAAACTTAAATTATATGATCTTACTGGTCGTGGAGCATCAGGAAAACTTAAATTATATGATCTTACTGGTCGTGGCGCACCAACAAAAACTTAAATTATATGACCTTACTGGTCGTGGAACATCAGGAAAACTTAAATTATATGATCTTACTGGTCGTGGAGCATCAGGAAAACTTAAATTATATGATCTTACTGGTCGTGGAACACCAGAGAAACTTAAATTATATGATCTTACTGGTCGTGGAACACCAGAGAAACTTAAATTGTATGATCTTACTGGTTGTGGAACACCAGAGAAACTTAAATTATATGATCTTACTGGTTGTGGCGCACCAGCAAAAATTTAAATTATATGATCTTACTGGTCGTGGCGCACCAGCAAAAACTTAAATTATATGATCTTACTGGTCGTGGAACACCAGAGAAACTTAAATTATATGATCTTACTGGTCGTGGAACACCAGAGAAACTTAAATTATATGATCTTACTGGTCACGGAACACCAGGAAAACTTAAATTATATGATCTTACTGGTCGTGGAGTACCAGGAAAACTTAAATTATATGATCTTACTGGTCATGGAACACCAGAGAAACTTAAATTATATCATCTTACTGGTCATGGAACACCAGGAAAACTTAAATTATATGATCTTACTGGTCGTGGAACACCAGAGAAACTTAAATTATATGATCTTACTGGTCGTGGAGCACCAGGAAAACTTAAATTATATGATCTTACTGGTCATGGAACACCAGAGAAACTTAAATTATATGATCTTACTGGTCGTGGAACACCAGAGAAACTTAAATTATATGATCTTACTGGTCATGGAACACCAGAGAAACTTAAATTATATGATCTTACTGGTCATGGAACACCAAATCATATGATCTTACTGGTCGTGGCACACCAGCAAAAACTTAAATTATATGATCTTACTGGTCGTGGAGCACCAGGAAAACTTAAATTAT
The DNA here is from genome assembly GCA_963383655.1 of Bathymodiolus septemdierum. Taxonomy (NCBI): domain Eukaryota; kingdom Metazoa; phylum Mollusca; class Bivalvia; order Mytilida; family Modiolidae; genus Bathymodiolus; species Bathymodiolus septemdierum. The sequence goes on along the minus strand of OY726518.1, from coordinate 125,464,907 downwards.
ATGATCTTACTGGTCATGGAACACCAGAGAAACTTAAATTATATGATCTTACTGGTCATGGAACACCAGAGAAACTTAAATTATATGATCTTACTGGTCGTGGAACACCAGAGAAACTTAAATTATATGATCTTACTGGTCGTAGAGCACCAGAGAAACTTAAATTATATGATCTTACTGGTCGTGGAACACCAGAGAAACTTAAATTATATGATCTTACTGGTCGTGGAGCACCAGAGAAACTTAAATTATATGATCTTACTGGTCATGGAACACCAGAGAAACTTAAATTATATGATCTTACTGGTCATGGAACACCAGAGAAACTTAAATTATATGATCTTACTGGTCGTGGAGCACCAGAGAAACTTAAATTATATGATCTTACTGGTCGTGGAACACCAGAGAAACTTAAATTATATGATCTTACTGGTCGTGGAGCACCAGAGAAACTTAAATTATATGATCTTACTGGTCGTGGAACACCAGAGAAACTTAAATTATATGATCTTACTGGTCATGGAACACCAGAGAAACTTAAATTGTATGATCTTACTGGTCGTGGAGCACCATAAAAAAACTTAAATTATATGATCTTACTGGTCACGGAACACCAGAGAAACTTAAATTATATGATCTTACTGGTCGTGGAGCACCAGAGAAACTTAAATTATATGATCTTACTGGTCGTGGAACACCAGAGAAACTTAAATTATATGATCTTACTGGTCGTGGAGCACCAGAGAAACTTAAATTATATGATCTTACTGGTCGTGGAACACCAGAGAAACTTAAATTATATGATCTTACTGGTCGTGGAGCACCAGAGAAACTTAAATCATATGATCTTACTGGTCGTGGAACACCAGAGAAACTTAAATTATATGATCTTACTGGTCGTGGAGCACCAGAGAAACTTAAATTATATGATCTTACTGGTTGTGGAACACCAGAGAAACTTAAATTATATGATCTTACTGGTCGTGGAGCACCATAAAAAAACTTAAATTATATGATCTTACTGGTCGTGGAACACCAGAGAAACTTAAATTATATGATCTTACTGGTCGTGGAGCACCAGAGAAACTTAAATTATATGATCTTACTGGTCATGGAACACCAGAGAAACTTAAATTATATGATCTTACTGGTCGTGGAGCACCAGAGAAACTTAAATTATATGATCTTACTGGTCGTGGAACACCAGAGAAACTTAAATTATATGATCTTACTGGTCGTGGAACACCAGAGAAACTTAAATTATATGATCTTACTGGTCATGGAACACCAGAGAAACTTAAATTATATGATTTTACTGGTCATGGAACACCAAATCATATGATCTTACTGGTCGTGGCACACCAGCAAAAACTTAAATTATATGATCTTACTGGTCGTGGAGCACCAGGAAAACTTAAATTATATGATCTTACTGGTTGTGGAACACCAGGAAAACTTAAATTATATGATCTTACTGGTCAGGGAACACCAGAGAAACTTAAATTATATGATCTTACTGGTCGTGGAGCACCATAAAAAAACTTAAATTATATGATCTTACTGGTCACGGAACACCAGAGAAACTTAAATTATATGATCTTACTGGTCGTGGAACACCAGAGAAACTTAAATTATATGATCTTACTGGTCGTGGAACACCAGAGAAACTTAAATTATATGATCTTACTGGTCATGGAACACCAGAGAAACTTAAATTATATGCTCTTACTGGTCATGGAACACCAAATCATATGATCTTACTGGTCGTGGCACACCAGCAAAAACTTAAATTATATGATCTTACTGGTCGTGGAGCACCAGGAAAACTTAAATTATATGATCTTACTGGTTGTGGAACACCAGGAAAACTTAAATTATATGATCTTACTGGTCGTGGAACACCAGGAAAACTTAAATTATATGATCTTACTGGTCATGGAACACCAGAGAAACTTAAATTATATCATCTTACTGGTCATGGAACACCAGGAAAACTTAAATTATATGATCTTACTGGTCGTGGAGCATCAGGAAAACTTAAATTATATGATCTTACTGGTCGTGGAACACCAGAGAAACTTAAATTATATGATCTTACTGGTCGTGGAGCACCATGAAAACTTAAATTATATGATCTTACTGGTCATGGAACACCAGAGAAACTTAAATTATATGATCTTACTGGTCGTGGAACACCAGAGAAACTTAAATTATATGATCTTACTGGTCATGGAACTCCAGAGAAACTTAAATTATATGATCTTACTGGTCATGGAACACCAAATCATATGATCTTACTGGTCGTGGCACACCAGCAAAAACTTAAATTATATGATCTTACTGGTCGTGGAGCACCAGGAAAACTTAAATTATATGATCTTACTGGTCGTGGAACACCAGAAAAACTTAAATTGTATGATCTTACTGGTTGTGGAACACCAGAGAAACTTAAATTATATGATCTTACTGGTTGTGGCGCACCAGCAAAAACTTAAATTATATGATCTTACTGGTCGTGGCGCACCAGCAAAAACTTAAATTATATGATCTTACTGGTCGTGGAACACCAGAGAAACTTAAATTATATGATCTTACTGGTCGTGGAACACCAGAGAAACTTAAATTATATGATCTTACTGGTCACGGAACACCAGGAAAACTTAAATTATATGATCTTACTGGTCGTGGAGCACCAGGAAAACTTAAATTATATGATCTTACTGGTCATGGAACACCAGAGAAACTTAAATTATATCATCTTACTGGTCATGGAACACCAGGAAAACTTAAATTATATGATCTTACTGGTCGTGGAACATCAGGAAAACTTAAATTATATGATCTTACTGGTCATGGAACACCAGAGAAACTTAAATTATATGATCTTACTGGTCATGGAACACCAGGAAAACTTAAATTATATGATCTTACTGGTCGTGAAACATCAGGAAAACTTAAATTATATGATCTTACTGGTCGTGGAGCATCAGGAAAACTTAAATTATATGATCTTACTGGTCGTGGCGCACCAACAAAAACTTAAATTATATGACCTTACTGGTCGTGGAACATCAGGAAAACTTAAATTATATGATCTTACTGGTCGTGGAGCATCAGGAAAACTTAAATTATATGATCTTACTGGTCGTGGAACACCAGAGAAACTTAAATTATATGATCTTACTGGTCGTGGAACACCAGAGAAACTTAAATTGTATGATCTTACTGGTTGTGGGACACCAGAGAAACTTAAATTGTATGATCTTACTGGTCGTGGAACACCAGAGAACCTTAAATTGTATGATCTTACTGGTGGTGGAACACCAGAGAAACTTAAATTATATGATCTTACTGGTCGTGGAACACCAGAGAAACTTAAATTATATGATCTTACTGGTCATGGAACACCAGAGAAACTTAAATTATATGATCTTACTGGTCATGGAACACCAGAGAAACTTAAATTATATGATCTTACTGGTCATGGAACACCAAATTATATGATCTTACTGGTCATGGAGCACCATAAAAAAACTTAAATTATATGATCTTACTGGTCGTGGAACACCAGAGAAACATAAATTATATGATCTTACTGGTCATGGAACACCAAATCATATGATCTTACTGGTCGTGGCACACCAGCAAAAACTTAAATTATATGATCTTACTGGTCATGGAGCACCATAAAAAAACTTAAATTATATGATCTTACTGGTCGTGGAGCACCAGGAAAACTTAAATTATATGATCTTACTGGTCGTGGAACACCAGAGAAACTTAAATTATATGATCTTACTGGTCGTGGAACACCAGAGAAACTTAAATTATATGATCTTACTGGTCATGGAACACCAGAGAAACTTAAATTATATGATCTTACTGGTCGTGGAACACCAGAGAAACTTAAATTATATGATCTTACTGGTCATGGAACACCAGAGAAACTTAAATTATATCATCTTACTGGTCGTGGAACACCAGGAAAACTTAAATTATATGATCTTACTGGTCGTGGAGCACCATAAAAAAACTTAAATTATATGATCTTACTGGTCGTGGAGCACCAGGAAAACTTAAATTATATGATCTTACTGGTCGTGGAACACCAGAGAAACTTAAATTATATGATCTTACTGGTGGTGGAACACCAGAGAAACTTAAATTATATGATCTTACTGGTCATGGAACACCAGAGAAACTTAAATTATATGATCTTACTGGTCATGGAACACCAGAGAAACTTAAATTATATGATCTTACTGGTCGTGGAACACCAGAGAAACTTAAATTATATGATCTTACTGGTCATGGAACACCAGAGAAACTTAAATTATATGATATTACTGGTCATGGAACACCAAATCGTATGATCTTACTGGTCGTGGCACACCAGCAAAAACTTAAATTATATGATCTTACTGGTCGTGGAACACCAGAGAAACTTAAATTATATGATCTTACTGGTCGTGGAGCACCATAAAAAAACTTAAATTATATGATCTTACTGGTCGTGGAGCACCAGGAAAACTTAAATTATATGATCTTACTGGTCGTGGAACACCAGAGAAACTTAAATTATATGATCTTACTGGTCGTGGAACACCAGAGAAACTTAAATTATATGATCTTACTGGTCATGGAACACCAGAGAAACTTAAATTATATGATCTTACTGGTCATGGAACACCAGAGAAACTTAAATTATATGATCTTACTGGTCGTGGAACACCAGAGAAACTTAAATTATATGATCTTACTGGTCATGGAACACCAGAGAAACTTAAATTATATGATATTACTGGTCATGGAACACCAAATCATATGATCTTACTGATCGTGGCACACCAGCAAAAACTTAAATTATATGATCTTACTGGTCGTGGAACACCAGAGAAACTTAAATTATATGATCTTACTGGTCGTGGAACACCAGAGAAACTTAAATTATATGATCTTACTGGTCATGGAACACCAGAGAAACTTAAATTATATGATCTTACTGGTCATGGAACACCAAATCATATGATCTTACTGGTCGTGGCACACCAGCAAAAACTTAAATTATATGATCTTACTGGTCGTGGAGCACCAGGAAAACTTAAATTATATGATCTTACTGGTCATGGAACACCAGAGAAACTTAAATTATATGATCTTACTGGTCGTGGAGCACCATAAAAAAACTTAAATTATATGATCTTACTGGTCGTGGAGCATCAGGAAAACTTAAATTATATGATCTTACTGGTCGTGGAACACCAGAGAAACTTAAATTATATGATCTTACTGGTCACGGAACACCAGAGAAACTTAAATTATATGATCTTACTGGTCGTGGAACACCAGAGAAACTTAAATTATATGATCTTACTGGTCGTGGAACACCAGAGAAACTTAAATTATATGATCTTACTGGTCATGGAACACCAGAGAAACTTAAATTATATGATCTTACTGGTCATGGAACTCCAAATCATATGATCTTACTGGTCGTGGCACACCAGCAAAAACTTAAATTATATGATCTTACTGGTCGTGGAGCACCAGGAAAACTTAAATTATATGATCTTACTGGTTGTGGAACACCAGGAAAACTTAAATTATATGATCTTACTGGTCAGGGAACACCAGAGAAACTTAAATTATATGATCTTACTGGTCGTGGAGCACCATAAAAAAACTTAAATTATATGATCTTACTGGTCACGGAACACCAGAGAAACTTAAATTATATGATCTTACTGGTCGTGGAACACCAGAGAAACTTAAATTATATGATCTTACTGGTCGTGGAACACCAGAGAAACTTAAATTATATGATCTTACTGGTCATGGAACACCAGAGAAACTTAAATTATATGATCTTACTGGTCATGGAACACCAAATCATATGATCTTACTGGTCGTGGCACACCAGCAAAAACTTAAATTATATGATCTTACTGGTCGTGGAACACCAGGAAAACTTAAATTATATGATCTTACTGGTCGTGGAACACCAGGAAAACTTAAATTATATGATCTTACTGGTCGAGGAACACCAGAGAAACTTAAATTATATGATCTTACTGGTCATGGAACACCAGAGAAACTTAAATTATATGATCTTACTGGTCATGGAACACCAGAGAAACTTAAATTATATGATCTTACTGGTCATGGAACACCAGAGAAACTTAAATTATATGATCTTACTGGTCATGGAACACCAGAGAAACTTAAATTATATGATCTTACTGGTCATGGAACACCAGAGAAACTTAAATTATATGATCTTACTGGTCATGGAACACCAGAGAAACTTAAATTATATGATCTTACTGGTCATGGAACACCAGAGAAACTTAAATTATATGATCTTACTGGCTGTGGAGCACCATAAAAAAACTTAAATTATATGATCTTACTGGTCGTGGAGCACCATAAAAAAAACTTAAATTATATGATCTTACTGGTCGTGGAACACCAGAGAAACTTAAATTATATGATCTTACTGGTCATGGAACACCAGAGAAACTTAAATTATATGATCTTACTGGTCATGGAACACCAGAGAAACTTAAATTATATGATCTTACTGGTCATGGAACACCAGAGAAACTTAAATTATATCATCTTACTGGTCATGGAACACCAGAGAAACTTAAATTATATGATCTTACTGGTTGTGGAGCACCATAAAAAAACTTAAATTATATGATCTTACTGGTCGTGGAGCACCATAAAAAAACTTAAATTATATGATCTTACTGGTCGTGGAGCACCAGAGAAACTTAAATTATATGATCTTACTGGTCATGGAACACCAGAGAAACTTAAATTATATGATCTTACTGGTCATGGAACACCAGAGAAACTTAAATTATATGATCTTACTGGTCGTGGAGCACCATAAAAAAACTTAAATTATATGATCTTACTGGTCGTGGAGCACCAGAGAAACTTAAATTATATGATCTTACTGGTCATGGAACACCAGAGAAACTTAAATTATATGATCTTACTGGTCATGGAACACCAGAGAAACTTAAATTATATGATCTTACTGGTCGTGGAGCACCAGAGAAACTTAAATTATATGATCTTACTGGTCGTGGAACACCAGAGAAACTTAAATTATATGATCTTACTGGTCGTGGAACACCAGAGAAACTTAAATTATATGATCTTACTGGTCGTGGAACACCAGGAAAACTTAAATTATATGATCTTACTGGTTGTGGAACACCAGGAAAACTTAAATTATATGATCTTACTGGTCATGGAACACCAGAGAAACTTAAATTATATGATCTTACTGGTCGTGGAGCACCATAAAAAAACTTAAATTATATGATCTTACTGGTCGTGGAGCATCAGGAAAACTTAAATTATATGATCTTACTGGTCGTGGAACACCAGAGAAACTTAAATTATATGATCTTACTGGTCACGGAACACCAGAGAAACTTAAATTATATGATCTTACTGGTCGTGGAACACCAGAGAAACTTAAATTATATGATCTTACTGGTCGTGGAACACCAGAGAAACTTAAATTATATGATCTTACTGGTCATGGAACACCAGAGAAACTTAAATTATATGATCTTACTGGTCATGGAACTCCAAATCATATGATCTTACTGGTCGTGGCACACCAGCAAAAACTTAAATTATATGATCTTACTGGTCGTGGAGCACCAGGAAAACTTAAATTATATGATCTTACTGGTTGTGGAACACCAGGAAAACCTAAATTATATGATCTTACTGGTCAGGGAACACCAGAGAAACTTAAATTATATGATCTTACTGGTCGTGGAGCACCATAAAAAAACTTAAATTATATGATCTTACTGGTCACGGAACACCAGAGAAACTTAAATTATATGATCTTACTGGTCGTGGAACACCAGAGAAACTTAAATTATATGATCTTACTGGTCGTGGAACACCAGAGAAACTTAAATTATATGATCTTACTGGTCATGGAACACCAGAGAAACTTAAATTATATGATCTTACTGGTCATGGAACACCAAATCATATGATCTTACTGGTCGTGGCACACCAGCAAAAACTTAAATTATATGATCTTACTGGTCGTGGAGCACCAGGAAAACTTAAATTATATGATCTTACTGGTTGTGGAACACCAGGAAAACTTAAATTATATGATCTTACTGGTCGTGGAACACCAGGAAAACTTAAATTATATGATCTTACTGGTCGTGGAACACCAGGAAAACTTAAATTATATGATCTTACTGGTCGAGGAACACCAGAGAAACTTAAATTATATGATCTTACTGGTCATGGAACACCAGAGAAACTTAAATTATATGATCTTACTGGTCATGGAACACCAGAGAAACTTAAATTATATGATCTTACTGGTCATGGAACACCAGAGAAACTTAAATTATATGATCTTACTGGTCATGGAACACCAGAGAAACTTAAATTATATGATCTTACTGGTCATGGAACACCAGAGAAACTTAAATTATATGATCTTACTGGTCATGGAACACCAGAGAAACTTAAATTATATGATCTTACTGGTCATGGAACACCAGAGAAACTTAAATTATATGATCTTACTGGCTGTGGAGCACCATAAAAAAACTTAAATTATATGATCTTACTGGTCGTGGAGCACCATAAAAAAAACTTAAATTATATGATCTTACTGGTCGTGGAACACCAGAGAAACTTAAATTATATGATCTTACTGGTCATGGAACACCAGAGAAACTTAAATTATATGATCTTACTGGTCATGGAACACCAGAGAAACTTAAATTATATGATCTTACTGGTCATGGAACACCAGAGAAACTTAAATTATATCATCTTACTGGTCATGGAACACCAGAGAAACTTAAATTATATGATCTTACTGGTTGTGGAGCACCATAAAAAAACTTAAATTATATGATCTTACTGGTCGTGGAGCACCATAAAAAAACTTAAATTATATGATCTTACTGGTCGTGGAGCACCAGAGAAACTTAAATTATATGATCTTACTGGTCATGGAACACCAGAGAAACTTAAATTATATGATCTTACTGGTCATGGAACACCAGAGAAACTTAAATTATATGATCTTACTGGTCGTGGAGCACCATAAAAAAACTTAAATTATATGATCTTACTGGTCGTGGAGCACCAGAGAAACTTAAATTATATGATCTTACTGGTCATGGAACACCAGAGAAACTTAAATTATATGATCTTACTGGTCATGGAACACCAGAGAAACTTAAATTATATGATCTTACTGGTCGTGGAGCACCAGAGAAACTTAAATTATATGATCTTACTGGTCGTGGAACACCAGAGAAACTTAAATTATATGATCTTACTGGTCGTGGAACACCAGAGAAACTTAAATTATATGATCTTACTGGTCGTGGAACACCAGGAAAACTTAAATTATATGATCTTACTGGTTGTGGAACACCAGGAAAACTTAAATTATATGATCTTACTGGTCGTGGAACACCAGGAAAACTTAAATTATATGATCTTACTGGTCGTGGAACACCAGAGAAACTTAAATTATATGATCTTACTGGTCATGGAACACCAGAGAAACTTAAATTATATGATCTTACTGGTCATGGAACACCAGAGAAACTTAAATTATATGATCTTACTGGTCATGGAACACCAGAGAAACTTAAATTATATGATCTTACTGGTCATGGAACACCAGAGAAACTTAAATTATATGATCTTACTGGTCATGGAACACCAGAGAAACTTAAATTATATGATCTTACTGGTTGTGGAGCACCATAAAAAAACTTAAATTATATGATCTTACTGGTCGTGGAGCACCATAAAAAAACTTAAATTATATGATCTTACTGGTCGTGGAGCACCAGAGAAACTTAAATTATATGATCTTACTGGTCGTGGAACACCAGAGAAACTTAAATTATATGATCTTACTGGTCATGGAACACCAGAGAAACTTAAATTATATGATCTTACTGGTCGTGGAGCACCAGAGAAACTTAAATTATATGATCTTACTGGTCGTGGAGCACCATAAAAAAACTTAAATTATATGATCTTACTGGTCGTGGAGCACCAGAGAAACTTAAATTATATGATCTTACTGGTCATGGAACACCAGAGAAACTTAAATTATATGATCTTACTGGTCATGGAACACCATAGAAACTTAAATTATATGATCTTACTGGTCGTGGAGCACCAGAGAAACTTAAATTATATGATCTTACTGGTCGTGGAACACCAGAGAAACTTAAATTATATGATCTTACTGGTCGTGGAACACCAGAGAAACTTAAATTATATGATCTTACTGGTCGTGGAACACCAGAGAAACTTAAATTATATGATCTTACTGGTCATGGAACACCAAATCATATGATCTTACTGGTCGTGGCACACCAGCAAAAACTTAAATTATATGATCTTACTGGTCGTGGAGCACCAGGAAAACTTAAATTATATGATCTTACTGGTTGTGGAACACCAGGAAAACTTAAATTATATGATCTTACTGGTCGTGGAACACCAGGAAAACTTAAATTATATGATCTTACTGGTCGTGGAACACCAGGAAAACTTAAATTATATGATCTTACTGGTCGAGGAACACCAGAGAAACTTAAATTATATGATCTTACTGGTCATGGAACACCAGAGAAACTTAAATTATATGATCTTACTGGTCATGGAACACCAGAGAAACTTAAATTATATGATCTTACTGGTCATGGAACACCAGAGAAACTTAAATTATATGATCTTACTGGTCATGGAACACCAGAGAAACTTAAATTATATGATCTTACTGGTCGTGGAACACCAGAGAAACTTAAATTATATGATCTTACTGGTCATGGAACACCAGAGAAACTTAAATTATATGATCTTACTGGTCATGGAACACCAGAGAAACTTAAATTATATGATCTTACTGGCTGTGGAGCACCATAAAAAAACTTAAATTATATGATCTTACTGGTCGTGGAGCACCATAAAAAAAACTTAAATTATATGATCTTACTGGTCGTGGAACACCAGAGAAACTTAAATTATATGATCTTACTGGTCATGGAACACCAGAGAAACTTAAATTATATGATCTTACTGGTCATGGAACACCAGAGAAACTTAAATTATATGATCTTACTGGTCATGGAACACCAGAGAAACTTAAATTATATCATCTTACTGGTCATGGAACACCAGAGAAACTTAAATTATATGATCTTACTGGTTGTGGAGCACCATAAAAAAACTTAAATTATATGATCTTACTGGTCGTGGAGCACCATAAAAAAACTTAAATTATATGATCTTACTGGTCGTGGAGCACCAGAGAAACTTAAATTATATGATCTTACTGGTCATGGAACACCAGAGAAACTTAAATTATATGATCTTACTGGTCATGGAACACCAGAGAAACTTAAATTATATGATCTTACTGGTCGTGGAGCACCATAAAAAAACTTAAATTATATGATCTTACTGGTCGTGGAGCACCAGAGAAACTTAAATTATATGATCTTACTGGTCATGGAACACCAGAGAAACTTAAATTATATGATCTTACTGGTCATGGAACACCAGAGAAACTTAAATTATATGATCTTACTGGTCGTGGAGCACCAGAGAAACTTAAATTATATGATCTTACTGGTCGTGGAACACCAGAGAAACTTAAATTATATGATCTTACTGGTCGTGGAACACCAGAGAAACTTAAATTATATGATCTTACTGGTCGTGGAACACCAGGAAAACTTAAATTATATGATCTTACTGGTTGTGGAACACCAGGAAAACTTAAATTATATGATCTTACTGGTCGTGGAACACCAGGAAAACTTAAATTATATGATCTTACTGGTCGTGGAACACCAGAGAAACTTAAATTATATGATCTTACTGGTCATGGAACACCAGAGAAACTTAAATTATATGATCTTACTGGTCATGGAACACCAGAGAAACTTAAATTATATGATCTTACTGGTCATGGAACACCAGAGAAACTTAAATTATATGATCTTACTGGTCATGGAACACCAGAGAAACTTAAATTATATGATCTTACTGGTTGTGGAGCACCATAAAAAAACTTAAATTATATGATCTTACTGGTCGTGGAGCACCATAAAAAAACTTAAATTATATGATCTTACTGGTCGTGGAGCACCAGAGAAACTTAAATTATATGATCTTACTGGTCGTGGAACACCAGAGAAACTTAAATTATATGATCTTACTGGTCATGGAACACCAGAGAAACTTAAATTATATGATCTTACTGGTCGTGGAGCACCAGAGAAACTTAAATTATATGATCTTACTGGTCGTGGAGCACCATAAAAAAACTTAAATTATATGATCTTACTGGTCGTGGAGCACCAGAGAAACTTAAATTATATGATCTTACTGGTCATGGAACACCAGAGAAACTTAAATTATATGATCTTACTGGTCATGGAACACCATAGAAACTTAAATTATATGATCTTACTGGTCGTGGAGCACCAGAGAAACTTAAATTATATGATCTTACTGGTCGTGGAACACCAGAGAAACTTAAATTATATGATCTTACTGGTCGTGGAACACCAGAGAAACTTAAATTATATGATCTTACTGGTCGTGGAACACCAGAGAAACTTAAATTATATGATCTTACTGGTTGTGGAGCACCATAAAAAAACTTAAATTATATGATCTTACTGGTCGTGGAACACCAGAGAAACTTAAATTATATGATCTTACTGGTCGTGGAACACCAGAGAAACTTAAATTATATGATCTTACTGGTCGTGGAGCACCAGAGAAACTTAAATTATATGATCTTACTGGTCGTGGAACACCAGAGAAACTTAAATTATATGATCTTACTGGTCGTGGAACACCAGAGAAACTTAAATTATATGATCTTACTGGTCGTGGAACACCAGAGAAACTTAAATTATATGATCTTACTGGTTGTGGAGCACCATAAAAAAAACTTATATGATCTTACTGGTCGTGGAGCATCATAAATATAGATTCTTCTACTGTTACCAGTGAATTACGATATTTCTCTACTAAAGTTTTAAATATTTTAAATTTAACTATCGAGAGTGGAGAAATATCATAATCCATTGGTAACAGAAGAAGAAACTGTTTCTCCACACAACAAAATTTCAAAAATATTCTTAAGTTGTTAATTTCTTTTATTAATGATCATTGAAAGGATATTAGCGAGAATTCTCATGAAATATACAGTAACCGTTGTGGAGGTTAAAAATATTACGAAAATATAGCCAACTGGTTAAGCAGGCTAGGAATAGAACAACATATATAATATAATCTTACTGGTCGTGGAGCACCAGAAAAACGTCTGTTGTATTCATTAACTCTATTTAAAACATTGCTTTTCTCCTCTGATTGGTTAATATTTTCTTCTTGTGTAAAATTTAATAAAAGTAATGTAACCTGCAAAATAAAACATACAAGAAATATTTGATAGAAGCATTATTATTGATGCTTACAGTAAAATAGGAAACATAGTATGGCAAATTTTAACATAGTGCGGTTCATGTTACTCGATCTTTAGTTTTATTTGTATGTTTTGTAGATCATTGTTTGTCCTTTTGTCCTTTATCTTTTGTCCATTGTGTTGTCTGTCCTTCTTCAATTTATAGATTTTGATTACCCCTTTGGTATCTTCAAACTCTTCTTAACATGCAGAAAATTCAAAGAAGTACATACATTCAGATTTTGACAACCAGTATCAATAATGGCAACATACTGGTTAGGTGTTAACATAAAACATTATCCCATTATTCATTACAAAAACTTGGTATATGTAAAATAAAGACACACATTACAGACATTCTCAAAATTAATATTTAAATTTATTTGTTTTTATTAAGATCTAAAATTGAAATGAGTAAAATTAATCCATCTTACTTGTTGCCTACACACAGGACATGCAATAGCTCCAAGCCATCGACTACCATGCTGCCAATATGCCACTATACATTGACCTATAATGTACAATTATTCTGTGATGTACTAATAGTATAATTTATTTTTGTGATATATAATTTATCTATACATGAAAAAATTATTTCTACAATGTCCAATTTATTTTTGCAACATACACTTTATTTGAAGAAAAAAAATCTACAATGTACAAGTTATTTCTGCAATACGTAATTTATTTCTCTGATGTATAATGTATTTAAATATGAAATTTATTTCTGAGATGTACAAATGTACAATGTATTTTTATTTAGATAATATATTCATCTAAAAATGTTTATTCACACAGGTTTTAATTTTATTTGTGGTTTCAGACATTATCGTAATAGTAGGCAGAATGATTGCTTGAATGTTTGACATCATTGCTTCTAACCACATAGGAATGTATGAAACCAGAAGTTTAAAGCAACCAGCTCAGAGTGTATGAAACCAGATGATCTAAATAAACTACTACCTCAGAATGGATGAAACTAGTGTCTAAACCATCATTTTCATACAAATGAAACCAGAATTCTTACCACAGAAAGTGTGACCACAATTGGTTTCTATTGCATACTCTGCATTAGTTAGACAAATTGGACAGGTCACACTGCCATCATTGGTTGTACGACGCTGTTGTTGTGGATTATCTTGTCCAATTACCTCCCTTGTTGCAGCAATACTAGCAGCACTGTCGGGATGGATTGTCTGTCTTGTCTGTTGCTCACTGAAAAAATATCACTGAGACTGATAGTGAGTTTAAAATTAAAAATATATCACAAAATTAGCCACAAAGAATTTATTACCACACTTATTCCTTGTATGTTTTGTTAATATTCTAATACTTTTATTTTTTCATATGTGCATCATCCATTGTCTTCTGATGAGGTGAGTGAGTGATTGTTGTTTAATACCAAATGTGCAATTTTTTAACTAAATCATGGTAGGAACAAGCTTCTGGTGAGGTGAATGAGTGATTATTATTTAAAACCAAATGATAAATTTTTCAGCTAAATCACAAAAACAAGCTACATTACAATGATATGATGATGTCTGCTTTGTACTAGACCAAAGCGCTCAATACGGTTGTTTCGAATCATGTCAATTCCGACCACGTTCCGTCTTTTTTGTGTCTTTACATCTGAACCGCTTGGCAGACGACTTCCGGTGTTTACGCTATTACTGTGACAATGTCAGTATTTCATAGTCGTAGATGCGTTAGATTATAAGTAATTGTAATATGGAGACACCAAGGAAACGGCTGAATAAATACTGATGTTCGGTACCCCAGTATATGTCTGATATCAGAAATATATAGA
Organism: Bathymodiolus septemdierum; assembly: GCA_963383655.1. Classification (NCBI taxonomy): domain Eukaryota; kingdom Metazoa; phylum Mollusca; class Bivalvia; order Mytilida; family Modiolidae; genus Bathymodiolus; species Bathymodiolus septemdierum. The sequence goes on along the minus strand of OY726518.1, from coordinate 125,449,578 downwards.
GGCAGATCGTTTTCGTTTCATGATACTGACAGCAGCAAATAAAGAAAGAAAACAAATTTAATTTTAAAGAAGTAATTGTCTCTGTATTCATGTGTTTGATACAAATAAAATAATTTAATTGATATCTGTCTTTTACAGAAAATGCTAAGATTTTTTAAAGCTGAGGATCGAACATTAAAACGGCACATAACGATTGAAATGTTTGTTGTGTACATTGACACCGGAAGTCTAGTGCTTGCATAGTCATCAAAATCATGTGTTCTGGCGAACGAAAATAACAAAATTTTGACGGAATGGAAATGATTCGAAACAACCGTATTGGATTGTTATAGAGCTAGCCTTACTGAAACAACAGCCCAAGAGTAGACTTGCTGCTCCACTTGGACACATTATTTGCTCTTACTCATTTATGCTGCATGGATAGCAGAGAAGCAGCAAATACCATTTATAAAGTCATGTTTTACTGGACAGGAACTCTAACCCATGATTTACCCCACTCGTCCAATGATGTCTCGTCTGATGAAAAATAATATATTTTTGTGGAATCCAGTACACTGTATCAGGTATATTAAAGGTCTTTATTGAGTTAGTAATCAATGTGTTTTTTCTGGCTGTCTGAATTGTTTCCATATATTTTTCAAAGACTCAGGAACTCCTAAATACCTATATAATATCAGAACATTGTAGTTTACCTGAGTCTGTATAGATATATCACAAGTGGAACTAAAAACCCTAGTAAAATAATGATTGCATAAAGTAACTCATCACCAATTCCTTCTACAATGTTTGACTCTATAAAATGTCCTCCCATTTGATATTAAAATCTATAAATATAACAAAGAATAAATATTAAAACATAAATCAAACCATTGTCAACTATGTATAATGTTGGACTATCTAAGATATCCTTCCATCTAAAATAAAGTTGTATCAAGTATAACTCACTATTATTAATTTCACATAACAAATGTTCCAAAATGGATGTGAAATGACGAAATCATATGGTCCAAGGGAAAATCGTGCTGTAATCGAGTGTATGAATGAATAGAAAAATGATTGATGAAGCGATTTATATAAGGGTTTCGGATAGAAAATAAAATCTGATGGCGTAAGCCACACGAAACGTGGAAATGTGTCGACGCAGAGTTGCAGTGGCAAATTCGCTGTATTCCATATGTAGAGCTCTCTGACGTCCCACGGCTCCAGCAAGTCAAAAAAAAAGCCGTCGGACGGCAGAGGAATCTCGGACTACATGCAGTCATGTCACTCCACTCGGACACATTATTCGAGTCTGAGCCAACAAGTCTTTGCCCTTTCTCCTTAATGATGTGTGTTTAGCATAATTACAACAAATACACATCTTAAAAGCTTTTGGTTTGCACATGACCAGGGTTCAAACCCACGATCTACCACACTCTAGGCAAGCATGCCAACTGTTACACCACTGATGCGGTTGAATTAATATTGATATAGTGTATATTATTGTGGGTAATGTCTTACACTTTCAAATTGATAATATTACTTGGATTGCATGTTTCATCAATTGTAGAAAGAATTACATAGAACCCCACCACTTTTCATTACTTCCTAGGAAACTCCATTTCTTATGGGAAATTCCAACAACATGAAAAATGACTATTTATATACATATATAGTATACGCCAGTGTATCATGTGTAAACTATGCTGCATAACATTTAAATATCAAGATTTGTCCTTTATTTACTTATTGACAATATTATGTAATATCCTGTTTGGAACTGAAGGTTGCATCTATTTACTCATCAGGACAGTCTGGTTGTTATTGCAGAGAAAACGAAACCGGAAGCGGAAGTTGCAGCAGAGTTACTTCTCTTAGTTGAACTATTTTTCTGCTTTGACAGGTCTGGGGCGTCAAAAGCTCGAAAATGAATCGTGATGAAGTCTGCGAGAGTTTGATTATATGGGTATGCAATTATTAAGCGTAGACCTATTCATTTAAATGAATTAATGATCTTGGTGATTCGCCTATGAATTACATTCTGTTAAAATTATCTCATTCAGTCATAGTCGACATTCTTTTAATGTTTATATTGTAATTTGTAATCTGAAAGTCACGAAATGTTTATCTCATTACAAAAGCACAGTTGTGAAATAAATATGAGATGTGTGATGGATTTCCAACAGAGAACTGATGATAATTTATCACTTGAATATTTTAGTTTAAAAGATAAAAACACTATTATTAGTAATAACTAATATTCTCTCTTCTTCATACCCTTGCCATCTTCGAATATCAAAAAGGGTTGAACCGTTGTTATGCACCTCACATCCTTTTCAATCTTGACCACATAAAGTGATCCCTTATAATGATAAAGTGAAAAAAAACACACATTCGGAACAGTTCCAAAATCCAATTGAAAAATCGTAGAAACAGAAGCTGGTGTATTTTAGCTGTAAATACACCAGAAAGCTTGCTCTGTTGCCTGGCATGTGCAAAGTTTTCGCAGAACTGCATACATTCAATAAGAATCTGATTCCTACATTGGAAGAAGAAGAAGAAGAAGAGAGACAAAGGCGATACACTCGACCAGTCACCACAAGGCATTCATTTCACTTCAGGTCAAACTATGTATGCAGTTACAAATGTAACTGAAAACATTTAATGTTTTTCCCAAAAATATTCTGTGCTTTATTGGCAGTCCCTCATGACCAAGCATACACAAGTTTATTTTATGTTTACATTTTTCATATAAAACACATTATTTTGTATCTAGTTAAAACAGTCACCGTGTGACCATGAAAATCTGGCTAATGCTTCCAAGGGTGAAGAGAAGGGAAGAAGGATTGTAACCTTTTGCTGGCAAAGATGTACCCTTGCCGTCTGTGTATACACAGGAGTCAGAAATTTGATCATTGAAACATGTCCAAATTATCCATAATCTTTACTACATGTATCAAGCCTTTAGGATCTCTTGTATTTGGTGATCACAATACTAGTATACCAGTGTTGTAGACTATATTGGAATTTTTTTCTACTCTTGTACCAGCATTGTTCATCTTTCTAAAAAAAACATTTACTGGTAGTATTGACTAATTAAATATTGTTGGAGAATGTTTGTTTGATTAAAAGCTGATTAAGATGTATTGCATTATTTCATTACTTTTTTATGTTCTTTGAGTTAATTGTGGCCATCATGATCATATGGTAGTTGGATTTACCTATGCAGTCAGTGCCTATCACCACTAACATTGTGAGTTTGATTCTCACTCAGACGGGTGTACTCGATACAACATTATGTGATACAGTTTGTCAGTGACTTGCGGCATGTCTGTTGTTTTCTCTGGGTACTCCGGTTTCCTCCGCCAACAAGAAAGACTGCCACGATATAACTGAAATTTGGTTAGAATTGACGTTAAGCACCATATCTATCTATCATTGAGTTAATTACGTTGTCATGCTGTAAAGGTAAAATAACTTTAATTTTATATCATTTAACTTCATTTATTAATAAGAAACAATTGTGTATATCATATAAATCTTATTTCAAATGTTACCATTTATCAGTTGTTTTCTATGAGTACAGGTGTATGTTATTTTGTGATGTGCTATCTTGATTACAACTTACTTAACTTGTTGCAGTTGTATCATGCTCTGCCTCGTGTAGCCTTCATTTACACAAGCCAGAGGTGACAATTCTTTACCAATATACAATTCAGTAACTTTAATGGCTGACTGCAATGCATATTTTAGATATTGTAAGAGCATATTGATATTCCCAGTTATATGTGGAACATGCATTTGCAATGGAATGGAAAGCATATTTTAAAGCAACTTTGCATTGATACAAGGCAAATTCTGCTTCACAATTCTATTAACCCTGTGTTGTAATTTCTAAATTATAGATGCAGACATTTAATATTGATGCCTCATGTGATTCAGCCGCTGAACTGAGTGATGGGGTAGCTATGTCCCAAGTCCTTCATCAAATGTAAGTGTGTGTATTTGCCTTTAATGATAAGATGACAATGAGCTCAAAACTTATAGGAAGATCATGTCTGATCAGCTATTAGGATGACCAGTGTTTAAATTGTACTATGAAATAATATATGGAAATGTGCTGTTATTTTGTGTGTTTTTTTTTTGTATATTGAAAGGGTGGTCGTGACACCGATCCTATGGTAGTTAGATTTACATCTGCCTATGCTATCAGTGCCTGTCATCACTAAAACTGTGAATTCAATCCCCCACATGACAAAGTGTACTTGATACAACTTTTTGTTTATAATTAGACTTACAATGTGTATAGGTAGCTTTTTCTGGGTACTCTTGATTTCCTCCACCAAGAAAACGTATTGCCATGACATACATGTAGGTGAAATTTGGATGAAAGTTGTGTAAATTGTTAAACACTTATTGATTGTCTTATAATCTCATCAGTTTTTATATTGAATGACACATTATATAAGTTATTTATTACATACTATGGAATGATACATTCAATCTGCATTATGTTGATATCATGATTCTGAGAGATGACTGACAAATGTGAGTGACTATTAAACATTCACTACTAGTGCAGTGGTAAATTATTTTACAATATTGACCATTAGATAATGTACATACAATGTATAATTATTATGGTACAAAAACTGTTGCTTACAAATTGTGTATAAAATACTTCTTGTTCAAATATTTAAGGATTGATCGAAATTTTTGTTCGGTTCATGAAGAAATAACCTCAATCAGGCTGTACTCACCAATCAATCCTTATAAAAAAAAATTGTTATGATATTGAAAAATATATTTATTTTTTCAAAATAAGGTAAATAATTGGAAATATATTTAAATAACCTGATGACAACGGCACACAACGTCTTGAGAACGATGTCTATTTTCAGATTCAGTACATATACAAATAACCTCAACTTTTTAAACCAATCAAAACACGTATAAAATGACATATGACTCTAAGATTGATTTATATGTAATTAGTTATAATTACATGACAACTTATATGGACACTTATTCCAGAAATAATTTAAATTAATTTTATACATAAGATAATTTATGTTTCTTTATTTCAGAAATAAATTAAAATTTAAGACAATTTATGTTTCTTTATTTCAGAGCACCAGAATACTTTGACAACAGTTGGTTGTCCAAAATAAAAACAGATGTTTCCACAAATTGGAGATTAAAGGTGATCATAATCTGTAGAAAAAAAAATTAAGACAGAAACAGCAAATATGGAACTTACATGTATATGGTTATCAAATGTTTATTTCATACTCGCCACTCAAAATAATGATTTTTTTAAAACATGAATAAGATTATTATCTGTTGTAATGTATTTGATCATTATTGTCAGATGATGGAATATGAAAGTTGTAGGCTCGTTTATTAACACTCACAGCTTCTGATTCCCTATCATCATCACTAGTGTTTGGTAATATCTATAGGAAGAAAGCTATATATAAATACATGAATCAATAAATTTGTTATATCACTCTTACCACCTGATATCCTGATTTTACATACTGTACATTGATATGATTAAAACATGTTGTTGATCAATGCTTATAAAAATGTAAATGGTCAGAGTAATAGTAGAAAATAACAAACTCAGATGGGATTCCTTGTGTTGAGCAATGGATACACCTTATTGAGACTAAGTATTCTGTGTACTATTTTTATATCAAGTGTCTTTGTAGGTTCTGAACCTCTGGTAATCAGTCAATTTAATTGATGTAACATCATTGTTCTAGTAGATTTTTAACCTCTGTAACATAATTATCTAAGTAGATTACATTCTGAAGCTCTGCTAATCTGTGGGAACTGGGAGTAGTTTTGCATATTCCAATATTCCCCTCCTTTTTCTAGATAAATAACCCAAATTGTAGACACTATGCATATAAATAATGTAAAATATCAATTTTTACAAATGTATTTTTCAGGTCAGCAATCTAAAGAAAATATTGAAAGGGATTTTAGAATTTAACCTTGAGGTAAGTTAATTTATTTTGTACTCATAAAGGATTCAACAGATATGCTCAAGAAAGACAAATCTATAAAATTATATATTTTTAACACCAAAGTCAATGTTAAAAATAAAGGGTTGTCATGGATAAATATTTTTTTTTAGGTCAAGCTAATTACTCAAATGTTTGGGGTCATGCTAATTATATACCGGTATATAAATACACAAACGTTTGGGGTCAAGCTAAATATACAAATGTTTGGGGTCAAGCTAAATACACAAATGTTTGGGGTCAAGCTAAATTGTACAAATGTTTGGGGTCAAGTTAATTACACAAATGTTTGGGATCAAGCTAATTTGTACAAATGTTTGGGCTCAAGTTAATTACACAAATGTTTGGGATCAAGCTAGTTACACAAGTGCAAACTGGTTCACAGACTAATGGTTTTTCTCCATGTAATTCTGTTACGTCCACCAATATAACCTTCGATTACAATATACTTGAAATATGATTAAAAATAGCATTAAACATGCATAACACAGAGCTTATATGGCTATGGAGTGAAATACAGATGATGAAAAATATATGAACCGGATAAATTTGCAAAGCGAAATTAGATGAAAAAACTTGACATGTATGATATATCTTCTCTTGTAGATATTGGCAATACAGATACAAGACTTCCAGATGCCTGATGTAACAGATATAGGTAAGTTAAGATTGGAAATAAACAATTATTTAACACAACAATTTCAGTGTTAACATAAGTTCAGGGATAATATGAATCTGTGCTGATGGCATTTGTTGTAGTAACTAAAGGAGCCTTGATAATCATAGAATACTACATGAAGTACTTCACCACAAACTTAGGACAACTGTTAACACTTTATTTCAGTCTGTGAACAGAAAATTATATCAGACTTTTTATTATTTAGAGGAATATTGTATCACACCTTACCTAGGACATCTGTTATACTGATTTTTAGACTAGAATTATGTCGGATATTATTTTCCCAATTTAATTTTGGAGGATTGTAATACGTTTAAACTATGACAAATGTACCAGCTCATTTCTCTTGTCATTAACTCCTATCCCTGGTATTGACTCTTTGCCCATTTTAACTTTTAAACATTGGAATTATTTTTTTCAATGACAGTTGGCAAACATGGTAACACATTTGAACAAGGATGAATGTTACAGCTCATTAAGATTTTGCTTTGAACAAAGAATTATATGCTAGAGATTCTGCCATTTTCAATATCTAATTCATCTGATTTTAGACACACACCTGAACTGGGACGTTTACTAAACAGTACAGAGTATAATGCCTGATATTTTATGTTTTAGGTGAACACTGTAACACGTCTGAACTAGGACGACTACTTCAGCTAATATTAGGTTGTGCTGTGAACTGTGCAGATAAACAGGAGTATATACAGAGGATAATGTCGATGGAAGTATCTGTTCAACAAGTTGTAATGAATGCCATTCAGGAGGTTTGTTTTTAAATTATCAAGGCTGACTTGTATTTTATCAAAAAAATATCATTAGAAAAAAAAGAACAATGCCCTTTCCTTTTTATCCATTAAAGTAAGATCATGCTAAAAAATACTGTCTTGCTGTAATCTTTTCTTAAAAGATATAAAGTTGATAGAGAAATTGTCATTTTTTTCTTCAAATATCTGGAAAAAAGTTTAATGTGAAAAATAGGCTAAAAATCCTTGATTTTGTTTTTGTTAGCTGATGATGAAAGAAGTTTCTACCAATGGTGATGGAGACTCAGAAATGGCTGATCAAGTAAGTATTAATAGCAAAGAAAATCTATCAGTGCTATGATTGTACAGTGAAACCTGTCTAAACTGAACCTCCTTTAGACCAACTTTTATGTTCACAATAGACAGGTGTTCAGTTTATACAGATTAAATGATAAAGGATTTCCTACAGTGGGACTTTATTTAAAGTTCGCTTTTTACAGGTTTCTGTTTTATTCAGGGTTTGGTTCGGACAGGTTTCACAATACTATTGATTAAAGGTAATGCTGACATTGGCCTTATCTTCCACTAAGTTTATTGTTCTGATTAGGGATAAATTTATCTCCTACTCTTCTAGATTTGATGTCATTTATCTTTTGTTTGAAATTATTTTGTGATTGATATTTTACTTCTTTAAAATTGTTTTTATTGTAATATCAATAAAGGATAATGTTTATAATACAGCATATTTTGCTTGAATTTTATTCAAAAATGTTTTTAGTATTGTATTTTATAAGTAGTCTAAAAACGTCATGATATTAATTCCTTTATGTACAATTATATCTATAGCTTAAGAAAGCAGTGGACGATTTAAACTCAGCACTTGAAGCCAAAGAAGACTTAACACAAAAGTGTCATGAACTAGATTTACAGGTATGTTTTGCACAAAGGTATCATAAACTAGATATACAGGTAGGTTTAACACAGGTGTCATAAACTAGATACCGTATTTAGGGTTGCATAATGCACATTGGTGCATAATGTGCAACCCCCTCTGGCCTTGAAAATCTCCAGAAAAAAACTAGTTCGTGTCTATAATGCACATGGACTTTTGAAAAAAATTGTTGTCGGAAATGTAAGAATTAAATATCAATCGTATATATTTTTCAGTCCTTTGAGCATGTTTCATTTGCTGGGAGAATTTAAGAACCATTTATCTCTTCATCTTCAATAAAGTTGCAAAATATTAAATGTGTTGGGTTTTATTGGCATTTTCATATGATGTTTTTATTATCCGGATGTTGTGTAATGGATTCGAAATCTAGTACAGCATCGGTAAATATAAGTTTAAATTCCAGATCTGAACGTAAATTAACGCAGTTGATAGTTGAAGATGACAGAAAATAATGATATAGAATAAAGAAAGGCAAACAATTGTCACTTATTATGACATTGTTGAACATTGCTAAGCTTGTGAGGCGTTGTTGAAAATACGGTTGTTACATACACCAAAGAGCGCCAACAATCCGTTATTTTTTTGTATTTTTAAAATTGACCAAATAATTAATGATCATGAATGAACTACAAACAATGCCTTATTATTTAGTGATGAAATAGCATCCAAGCCATGCAATCATAACAGATTGTTATATGTTGTAATTTTGTGTTAATCGGATTTAACTTCACCTGGGAGCAATCAAGCTATTAGACTTAACATAAAAATTGACAAATACATTTTATTGTTTCTTTTCTTTTTATTTCAATCACTATAATCTTGTGTAAACATAGTCTGACAGTCTAATTATACTCTAAGTAATTATGACACATTTACACTTGCACACATTGACTTATCGGCAAGATTATTGATTATTTTACACATGGCTAGATATAGTCAGACGTTTATATTTAGTTTATTTTCGTATCTATCAAAGGTAAATATTTACAAGTACAAAACAAAACTGCACTAGACAGTTTTAATTCTTCATTAATTAAAACATAGTAGATGCAATTAATTATTTTGTGGAATAGTGTCCAAACAATTTAAGAAATATTTAACCTTGCATGTTGACAATAGTAAACAAAAAAACATGGCGGACATGTGATTTCCCGGTCTGGGAAAGAGTGAAACACATTGTTCCTGTTTATAATGCACACCCCTCCTACAAAATAAAGAATCTGGGCAAAATCCTGTGCATTATGCAACCCTAAATACGGTATACAGGTAGGTTTAACACAGGTGTCATCATGAACTAGATATACAAGTAGGTTTAACACAGGTGTTATGAGCTAGATATACAGGTAGGTTTAACACAATGTCATGAGCTAGATATACAGGTAGGTTTAACACAGGTGTCATGAACTAGATATACAGGTAGGTTTAACACAGGTGTCATGAGCTAGATATACAGGTAGGTTTAACATAGGTGTCATGAGCTAGATATACAGGTAGGTTTAACACAGGTGTCATGAGCTAGATATACAGGTAGGTTTAACACAGGTGTTATGAGCTAGATATACATGTAGGTTTAACACAATGTCATGAGCTAGATATACAGGTAGGTTTAACATAGGTGTCATGAGCTAGATATACAGGTAGGTTTAACACAGGTGTCATGAGCTAGATATACATGTAGGTTTAACACAATGTCATGAGCTAGATATACAGGTAGGTTTAACATAGGTGTCATGAGCTAGATATACAGGTAGGTTTAACACAGGTGTCATGAACTATATGTATAGGTAGGTTTAACACAGGTGTCATGAGCTAGATATACAGGTAGGTTTAACACAGGTGTCATGAACTTGATGTACAGGTATGTTTAACACATGTGTCATGAACTAGATATACAGATAGGTTTAACACAGGTGTCATGAACTAGATATACAGGTAGGTTTTACACAGGTGTCATGAACTAGATATACAGGTATGTTTAACACAAAGGTGTCATGAACTAGATGTACAGGTAGGTTAAACACAAAGGTGTCATGAACTAGATGTACAGGTATGTTTCTATGATACCATACTACCATATTATCTGGACCAAAATTGGAAAACTTTTGAAGGACAGACAACACATAGCTTAAAATGAATAAAATTGTGGTGTGGGGGTTGAATTTTCTTCTTTAAAACTGAAGGTATTATGTTTTATTACCCAGGTTGCAGCACTACTAGAGGAGAAACAAGTTTTTGTAGGTGAAAATGAAAAGTTACAGGAGAGATTATGCCAGGCAGAAAACTTGGACGAACCAAGGTAAAATTACATATTAAATGCTCGAGAAACACTTCACAAAACTACACTAAGTACACTTGAAACACATGAATTTAAAACTTAACCTTTTGTTAAGTACACTTAAATTCAAAACGTAACCTTTGGCTAAGGTAAACTTAAATATAAAATTTAACCTTTGGTTAAGTGCACTTCAAATAATTAAATTTACTATACTGTTAAATGCACTGGAAACATTCAGATTAAAATCGAATCTTTAGTTTTGAAATAATTTCTGTGTATTATGATACATTATTAAACTTATTTACAATGTGTCGAAACACATAAAAGCACAGTTTGTCCCACAAGACTAGTTCATATAAAGCAAACACAGTGTGAACCAAATTATTGTCATACACTTGGCATATTAAAATAAATCTAACCATAATACTTGGAGGTATATCTCATTATTTCCATATAATTAAGTTTTTACATACATCATGTACATTATTTCATATTTCAACTGGTCTGAGTAAATTAAATGAAAAGAAATTTTGAAATTTAACATATTTGGAAGATGTACACAATTTATTTTTTTCATTTAATATTTATATGGTTTTTTTTTCACTGAATTTATTGTGACAAGGCCAAAGTGACTTGGGTAGTATTTTGACTGATTTTCTAGATTTCTTATGGTTTTCAAGTTAAACTTGATTGCAATAAAACAGTTGTTGGAGGAAACCCTTCATGATTTCCTGCGGTCGTATCATGCTGCTTCCTTTGTAGTCTTTATTCAACTTTAGTATCATCAACTTTTGTACAGATAGCTGTCTGGTTTATATCTTTTCACAAATTTTAATCACTGATTAAGCAATTATTCTCTTGTATTTGACTAGTCTTAGACATCACCTGACCATTTTTTCCCTCTTTAGTCATCATGTATATAGACAAATCAGTTGCTAAATATCATAGAGTATGGTTGTTTATAAAATTGTTACTTTGTTAAAAAAGTCATGGAAAATCTAATTGATTGTAATTATGAAGCAGATATGTTTTTGATGCTATTTGAATTTCAAAGTACATATGACCCCCAAAGTTATGAAATTTTTATCAGGTCTACAAGAAAAAATTTAGTGGGTGACACATATAAATCAGGTTAGTTGACAATTCTTAGAAATGTGGTGTCTATAGTTTTGTAAAGTAAAATAAAAATTTTACAATTGCTTTGAACTTTTGTATTATTTCTGATCAAAAAGAGCTGGCACGAAATTCTTACCATTGAAAAGTTTTGTATTAACATAGTTGATATAATAGATAAGTTTGGTAGAATATGTATATAACTTGTTATGTTTATAGCCTATTCCCTAGGTAAGTTATACTCATCATAGTGAGACCATTATACAAGTGCACTCTGTGATACTAATAATAGTGTGTTCCTAAGCACTGTGGAATCTTGAGATTATAGCATGTGAACTGTTAATTTTCTCAAAAGTTTTGAGTAATATCAGTACTCATTTTATCTTTCAAAGCATGCTAAATAAAGGTTCAAAATGTAATATTCTACACATAGTATATACAATGTACACTTTCAATGAGTTTGATCTCAGAATAGAAGCTGGTCAAAAGCTCATATAGAATTAGTTGCTGTATTACATGTAAAAGCCAGATATTAAACTATGCCTGTATATATAAAGTGTTCTGAACTAATCTTACTACTCTGTGTGTAATAGTTACTATAGTATATACCTTTACTTTCATAGTATACCATCTTTCTGGTAAATATATATTGATACATTTATAGTCACTTGGCTTAGGCTCCAGGGAGATGTCCTAACAAGGTCACTGTTAAATATCAAAAGATCACTTGAAAAGGTTTTTATAAGGTTACTGGTCACTAGTGTTAATGATGGGTTTGATAATGGTCTGTGGGATGGAAAGCCTCTTTCTGGAGCCCCCGATAAATATTATTTGCAAGAATAGGTCAGCAGAATTTTTCTTCTTTCAAAATCCATTGGAAAATAATCATATACTGCTTGGACTTAAGTTTTAAAATATTTTTTTTTATTGCTTTTCATAATTTCAAATAATTATTTAAAAAAAAAATCCTCAAGAAATGTTTGTTCATTGTCTGAAATTTGACATTTCCTACCAAAATTCACACGTTTTATGGTAGACAACTATTTAAATAACATACTGGTCTATTTCTCTAATATCTCTGACTGTATGCGCTTCATAGTTTTTTTCCCAGACTTTACAATTATTTGTAATAAGTAGCTAGTGTGTTAATCTTCTCATGAACCAGTATGAAGTTTACAAGTGAACTACCTAGGAAAGTGCATCAGACAATGAACAAATACTTATTTTTGTGTGTTTTCGTTGACCGTGTAACGTTTGAATCGTGTGGTTGAATGTCCTGGTGTTTTTGTTGCAATGGTTGATAATGAAAGTTTTGCTTGCTGTTGTAGATGGTAGTGAAATAAAATACTTTATGTTTTCTTTCTTAAAAAAGTGGGATTGTGGATTGTTATATAACCAAGTTTCTAACGATTGGCTGAGTTGTATTGTGTCTGTATGTTTTTATATGTTCAATATGGTTATTAACTACTTGATAAGTTGTGTGGTAAACAAACAAATGTATAATAGACACAATTAAATGAGCTGATTAAAGACTATTATCTAAATTGTCAAATTCTTTACCACTTTGAACTTAATAAAGCTTACTTTTCACTTTGTCTTTAAGGCTGTTAAGAGCCGCATCGGTGGTGTAATGGTTAGTGTGCTCACCGCGATTGTGGTAGATCATGGGTTTGAGCCCCGATCGGGTCAAACAAAAGACTATGAAATTAGTATTTGTTGCTTCTCCGCTAAGCATGCAGCATTAAGGAGAAATAGCAAAGACTGGTTGGTTTGGAATCAGGATAATGTGTCTGAGTGGGACGACATGTCCATCCGCAGACTGTTGTTTCAGTGAGTTAGCACTATAACAATCCAAATAAGCATGTTGATCTAGTACAATGCAGACCTCATCATCATCTCATTGAAAATTAACTTGTTCTTGCCATGATATAGCTAAAAATGCTAAGTTGGCATTAAACATTAATCAATCAACAATTAAAACTGTTAGGAAAAGGATATTACAGCTTCCAATGCCCAGCTCAACAATTAACTGGTACCAGTGCAATATAGGAACCAGTTAATATATGTTGTATTTATTATTATTTTCTGTCTTGGTATTTTCAGCACACCAGCAGGAAAGAGATACCAACAGTTACTACAACAAGTAGAAAAATTACAGGAAGAAAATTTTAAAATAGATGCAGGTAGGAATTAGTTGATAGCCTATCATTTTTACATGATAAAAAAAGATCCAAAATATCTGATTTAAAAGACATGAAAAATATAATCTTCCTTCTTCATGTAGTGTAATATTTTGGTTATATTTAACAATTCTGTTTAAGCTAATTAAAGATGTACTGATTTTGTTAAATTTGTATACATATTTCTTATAAGTTCTATGTATAATATATGAAGGGTGTACAACTACCTGTGCCTATCACCACTAACAATTGTGAACATTATGTGAAAAAGTTTGTCAGTGACTTGGCGACAGGTCAGCAGTTTTCTCCGGCCCGGGTACTCTGTTTTTCTCCACCAATAAAACTGACCGCCATGATATAACTGAAATATTGTTCGAAGTGGTGTTAAACACCATAGCCCTAACCCTATATGATTGGTGATAAAATGATGGCTACTGTTAACAATGAACAATTACAGGGTCCATAGAATCTCTTGTATATTTTTAGTACATATCTGAGATTAAAGATGGAACATGGTTTAACATAGGAATCAAATGGATATTGTTTTTTTTTTAATCTTAGAATCCACTGAATTTGTTTAAAGTCAGTTAGAAATTTTATGTTTTTTACATTACAGATTTAAGGTGGTCATAATTGTTGGACACAGTTTAAAATCAAACTCTGGTTTACTTGTGATATTCACAAATTCCACACATTCTTGCTTTGACATTTTACCTACTTTTTTGTATGTTAACTCAATATCATTGTAAATATAGCTCCAATATTTTTCATTAGATAAAGAACAATTAACTTTATATACATGAATAGATCGTAAAAGAATAAAATAGAATTTTGTTTTCAGGGAGAGATGATTACAGAATAAAACTGGAGGTCATGTCTAAAGAGTTCCATGAATTAAAACAGAAGGTTAGAAGTCTTATTTTTGTTGTGTGTAATCTTTAAATTGCTACAAGAGATTAAACTTTTTATACAAGATATATATTGGGCAGTAATATTTTTATGTTTCCAAAAATATACTCTATATCTTTGTAATCGGATGATCCGTAATTATTTCATGAGTGCAAAAAGGCAAATATTTCCAGTAATACAGTATTTGTGGACAATATTTTTGGCAGTACAATTAATGTTGAATGAGCAGCCAGAGGTCACAATAGATTGTTTTATCTGAGTAAAAAACAGAGCTCAATAATTTTTGCATGCACTCAAAAACGCAAGGCAAATATTTTGTCACAAGCTCAAATTTTCAACTGAATCTGCCACAGTCTAGTCAAAGGAACTGTGCACACCTGTGTACACATAGTACCAATTAGAAAGTAAATGTAGAACATACTGACATGACTTAGTTGACCATTATAGATATCTTGGTCACAAATTATCATAGATATGTTCCGTTTGTCATAATCACAATCCTGTCCTTTATTTATAACCAGAGTAACATGACATGTCCACTAGTTGAGCAGAGTAACATGACATGTCCACTAGTTGAGCAGAGTAACATGACAAGTCTACTAGTTGAGCTGAGTAACATGACATGTCCACTAGTTGAGCAGAGTAACATGACATGTCCACTAGTTGAGCAAAGTAACATGACATGTCCACTAGTTGAGCAGAGTAACATGACATGTCCACTAGTTGAGCAGAGTAACATGACATGTCGACTAGTTGAGCAGAGTAATATGACAAGTCCACTAGTTGAGCAAAGTAATATGACATGTCCACTAGTTGAGCAGAGTAACATGACATGTCCACTAGTTGAGCAGAGTAACATGACATGTCCACTAGTTGAGCAGAGTAACATGACATGTCCACTAGTTGAGCAGAGTAACATGACAAGTTCACTAGTTGAGCAGAGTAACATGACATGTCCACTAGTTGAGCAGAGTAACATCACATGTCCACTAGTTGAGCAGAGTAACATGACATGTCGACTAGTTGAGCAGAGTAATATGACAAGTCCACTAGTTGAGCAAAGTAATATGACATGTCCACTAGTTGAGCAGAGTAACATGACATGTCCACTAGTTGAGCAGAGTAACATGACATGTCCACTAGTTGAGCAGAGTAACATGACATGTCCACTAGTTGAGCAGAGTAACATGACATGTCCACTAGTTGAGCAAAGTAATATGACAAGTCCACTAGTTGAGCAGAGTAACATGACATGTCCACTAGTTGAGCAGAGTAACATGACATGTCCACTAGTTGAGCAGAGTAACATGACATGTCCACTAGTTGAGCAGAGTAACATGACATGTCCACTAGTTGAGCAGAGTAACATGACATGTCCACTAGTTGAGCAGAGTAACATCACATGTCCACTAGTTGAGCAGAGTAACATGACATGTCGACTAGTTGAGCAGAGTAATATGACAAGTCCACTAGTTGAGCAAAGTAATATGACATGTCCACTAGTTGAGCAGAGTAACATGACATGTCCACTAGTTGAGCAGAGTAACATGACATGTCCACTAGTTGAGCAGAGTAACATGACATGTCCACTAGTTGAGCAGAGTAACATGACATGTCCACTAGTTGAGCAAAGTAATATGACAAGTCCACTAGTTGAGCAGAGTAACATGACATGTCCACTAGTTGAGCAGAGTAACATGACATGTCCACTAGTTGAGCAGAGTAACATGACATGTCCACTAGTTGAGCAGAGTAACATGACATGTCCACTAGTTGAGCAGAGTAACATGACATGTCCACTAGTTGAGCAGAGTAACATGACATGTCCACTAGTTGAGCAGAGTAACATGACATGTCCACTAGTTGAGCAGAGTAACATGACATGTCCACTAGTTGAGCAGAGTAACATGACATGTCCACTAGTTGAGCAGAGTAACATGACATGTCCACTAGTTGAGCAGAGTAACATGACATGTCCACTAGTTGAGCAGAGTAACATGACATGTCCACTAGTTGAGCAGAGTAACATGACATGTCCACTAGTTGAGCAGAGTAACATGACATGTCCACTAGTTGAGCAGAGTAACATGACATGTCCACTAGTTGAGCAGAGTAACATGACAAGTCCACTAGTTGAGCAGAGTAACATGACATGTCCACTAGTTGAGCAGAGTAACATGACATGTCCACTAGTTGAGCAGAGTAACATGACATGTCCACTAGTTGAGCAGAGTAACATGACATGTCCACTAGTTGAGCAGAGTAACATGACATGTCCACTAGTTGAGCAGAGTAACATGACATGTCCACTAGTTGAGCAGAGTAACATGACATGTCCACTAGTTGAGCAGAGTAACATGACATGTCCACTAGTTGAGCAGAGTAACATGACATGTCCACTAGTTGAGCAGAGTAACATGACAAGTCCACTAGTTGAGCAGAGTAACATGACATGTCCACTAGTTGAGCAGAGTAACATGACATGTCCACTAGTTGAGCAGAGTAACATGACATGTCCACTAGTTGAGCAGAGTAACATGACATGTCCACTAGTTGAGCAGAGTAACATGACATGTCCACTAGTTGAGCAGAGTAACATGACATGTCCACTAGTTGAGCAGAGTAACATGACATGTCCACTAGTTGAGCAGAGTAACATGACATGTCCACTAGTTGAGCAGAGTAACATGACAAGTCCACTAGTTGAGCAGAGTAACATGACATGTCCACTAGTTGAGCAGAGTAACATGACATGTCCACTAGTTGAGCAGAGTAACATGACATGTCCACTAGTTGAGCAGAGTAACATGACATGTCCACTAGTTGAGCAGAGTAACATGACATGTCCACTAGTTGAGCAGAGTAACATGACATGTCCACTAGTTGAGCAGAGTAACATGACATGTCCACTAGTTGAGCAGAGTAACATGACATGTCCACTAGTTGAGCAGAGTAACATGACATGTCCACTAGTTGAGCAGAGTAACATGACAAGTCCACTAGTTGAGCAAGTACTGCTGACGTTTTACTAGTTGAACAAGTACTGCTGATGTTTTTGGAGTATCTGAGTTCACTCCTTGATTTTTTGTGAGGTTTTTTATTGCTCAATCTTAGTTTTCTGTGTAGTGTTTTGTAGATCATTATTAGTCCTTTTTTTGCTAGTGTATTATCTGTCTGTAGATTTATGGTTTCCAATTGCCCCTTTGATATCTTCATCTCTTATCCAATCAAAAGATTGGGTAAAATGGCCATGGTAAGTTCAGATGATTTTTTTTATCTGTTTACATATATCATTCATGTGTAACTTATTACTATGTGCACATGCTTATTAGCCTACATAGTAGTTCTGTTCATTGGATACAGTAATTATAAAAGTGGCACACCTCCAGATTTGTCTCCAGAAGATTTGTAATCCATAACTTGTGGGAAGACATGAGGGGAGTTAATCTAATACATTATGAATTATTATGCAGTCAGTCGACTATTGTCACCACCATTATCACACAAAAACCATGATTTCTATTTACCGAGGTATTAAGCAATCATGAATGCTGATTTCTATGTAGACTTATCATTGATAAAAGCCTGATGATCAAAATGTTACATAAAATAAAAGGATGATAATGTTGAATATTTGATATGATATTTTCCTTATTTTGAAAAAAGAATTGAACATCTAGTATTTATTATTATGTTTTTTTTATAGAATGTAGAATTAACAGTTATTGCAGAGGAAGCCAGAGGATTAAAGGACGAACTTGACGTATTACGACACACTTCAGAACAAGTAGTGAGTTATCTCCACCTTATTGTTAAATGTGCTGTTAATTTATATGTCCCAGCTTGAATATTTGTGTTTATTATTGAAATTGTGTCCTCTTGTATCATCAATAATAATTGAGAAAGTTTATTTTTTCACTTTTTGATGAAGATATCCTCAAAGAATATGAATAGTAAGGTGTTTATTTAAAGGCTAGATTTTTAAATTGCATCAAATTTATTTTCTGTATAAATTATTTCAAATAATTATAGTATAGCTACTCTATATATCGAAAATAAGTTACTTGTAAACAAATACACTGGGCAATTCACTCATACACTAACATACATTTGTAAATTACTGCTGTGAAACATAAATGTATGTTAGTGTATGAGTGAATTGCCCTAGGTGTTCATTTACAAGTAACTTATTATTGATATTCAGAATGTTAGAGTAGTTATACTATTTATTACATAGATTTGACACTTTTGTTTGAGATAATAAGACATTTTGAAAGGGAACTCATTTTTCTTTGTCGTGAGTTCTGTTATATTTTCGGTTGCAAGGACATGGATATCATGACAAAAACGTCTTTATCTGACTGGGTGAAATACCAGTGTTTATTTTACTTGGATATCTCAGTATTTCATGGAAATCTATGTAATAAATAAATTGTAAATTTAAGTTAGTTAAATTGAAATTAGATTGTTTAAATTACAATCAACATCTGTTATATTTCAGACAAAATGTGAAACTTTGATTGATGCTTATAAGAGAAGATTAGGTAAGTATATAGATTTGTTTGGTTACCATGGTAACACAAATATGGAGTAAATAATAACTATCAAGTATTTCATTAATTTAAGAAATATCAGTGATGATTTTTTTCCCAGTTATTTAACTGATTTCAGCTATTTTCCTCTGGAAAGTTGTTGGACAGTCAGGTCAAAGATGGACGATTTGACAGGGGTGTAGATGATTTGAGCTATATTTCATTGATTTTCAGTTATTTTATTTTCTAACCAGTATCATCCCTGATATCTATATATATATTCTGTCGTGACATCTGCTCGGTCATGCAATAAAGTCGGTCACTTGTTTTGATTTACAATTCTGGCGCAGCACGAGACCAATGACGTCATTCTGTATATTCATAGCGTACATAAACACAGAGGGAATTCTTTTCAATGTCAAAATTACAAGATGAGATTAAAACAGAGAAGTTTGAATTGAATAAATTCCATGCAAGTAAAAAAGATCCTTTTTACTAATGTCTTTTTTTCCTGATCATTATGCTTGTTAGATATGTTTCCATCGATATTCCTCAAGCATTTTTATCTTTCCGGTTTGTTGACATAAACATCATCACAGTTCATGACCGTTTCTGGAATGTAGGTCAAGCAAATTGTATTTTAAAATACTTTGAAAATATGATGATTGATCATTCAGATTCCATCATTTTCTAGATAATGGCTGATTTTAACGGGAAAATACATACAAGTGCTCTCCATTAGTCACAAAATGGCAGATTATTTTGCATTTCCACTGCTGCTTTAATAACAAATATACCCCTTACTTCTTGGGGTAATGAAATGAAATTCACAGAGAAGATAGAAAAAGAATTAATTTAACAGCAATAATCAAAATTTATAGCATAAATTGAACAGAGAATTAAATTAAACCGAGATTATCTGGGTAAAAAAAAACTGTCATTATTACAAATAGCATCAACAAAACTGTATTGTTACCACTCTGTGATAATTAATGTGATTAAAATAAACTGAAATCAGTCACTAATTGTTTTACAAAAATATGGCAGGATGTAGTCAGTCTAATAGATTGTATTGACAAATGCAAAAACACCAAATTCACTGGATTAAATACTTTATTATATGGGTAAGCAAGTTTATTATTTGCATCAAATAATTAATTTTTAATACTTCAATTTCAAACTATTTAAAAAAAACATAAAATTTTTCAGACAAAACAATTACACTGAAAAAGCTAAAATACTGTATTTTCTTAATCTAGTGTATTTTTTTAAGTTTGGTTGGCCTATGTCAAAATCATGTGCTTTATTGACCTTTGACTGGCCTTATGTTACATAATAGGATGCCATTTGGAAAAAGGGTAGTAAACAAATATGGGTCAGTGTGTCATTATTATTGATCTTTTTTCCATGGAACTTTACACATGTGAGCAAGAATAGATGAGGAACATAATTAAAAAGAAAAAAATGTTTACTTTTCAAACATGAAAAAAATAATCAAACATTATCCAATGACTGACCGACTTACTGTCATACGTGGATATATACATGATTTTGATATTGTGATAAATTGTAATATAAGATTTATATTTGAAGGAAACAATGTGGAATAACGTGATATGTTATGAAATGCAGTGTGATTAGAATGGGAAATTTAAAAGTGTGAATATACTATTTTGATTTGTTTTGTGAGAATAGATTTCACAGAGCAGTATCACATCGAAGGCAAAAATGTGATGAGAAGTCTATTTTGAGCAAAACATATCAACGATAGTTTGTTTATACAGAAATTGTCAATGTGATATCGTTGACTTCAATATAATGTCAGAGTTACACATTAGATATCAACAATAATATTTCATATCACTCTTGTTAACTTGATGATAGATATTATTCTGTGTAAAGATCAGAATTTACAAATCATTGATAAAGGATTTATCCTTGATTAATAAAAATATGAAAAAAAGAGTTCCACTATTATGTTTAAAGGTTTCAGACTTTTTTTTGCAATTATTGTCCATTTTCAATTAAATGATATGTTGGACTTCTTTCTATAGGAGATATAATTTGTTAAAACAGAAGTATTGAATTATTTTGACAGATGAAATGGGTGATTTAAGAGTACAAGTTCAACTACTAGAAGAAAAAAATACAAAGTATATGCAGGAACAATTAGAAATGGAAGAGGTAGGACCTGGTTTATAAAATATCTTAAATATTTGTTAAACAAATATATTCATTTACTAGAATATTTTGCAATAAGTATGATGAAATCTAACAGTAAATATCTATTAATAGTTTAACTTGGTTGCTATTCCAAGTTTATGGACAGAAATATTTAATTGAAATGTTACCATGAATTTACGTACTGATTCAGTTTGTCACTATGAAAAATGCTGGTATTGATGTTGCCTTGTAAATTTTTATTTGAAAAAAATCATTGTCATTGAGTTCTGTCGGTTAGACGACCTTTATTTATACATTATTATGTTATTTGTTTGTTGTTTGTTGTTTAAAATTAATGTTAATGACCAAGATCCTAAGATATTTAAGGATACATTAAAATATGGATACAGTTACCAGTGGCCACAAACAAAGTGAAAATATAGCAATGGCAGCATTACATGATATATTTCTTTAAAGAACTGCTAAACTAAGCTTGTTTTTTTGTCAGCCCTTGGATTGTCTAAAATTAAAAAAAGTAAAAAACGTTTTTTAAGGAAATAAAGAACCATAAGTTGGGGACAGCAGCAGTGAAAATTGCTAAAATTGAATTTGAATTATCAGTACAATGTTTAAAAATTAAATAATTGCATTTTCTATTTTATTAATTTTATTTTCTACGATGTATCCAGAGTTTTGTCATTAGATAATTAACAATTACACAATTGTAGGAAATGAGGAAATCTGTTACAATGAAACAGCAGTTAGATATGTACAAACGACAGGTACACGAAATACAGAATAAATTATATGACGAGACCAAGAGAGCTGATAAGGCAGATTTTGAAGGAAAGAGAGCTGTAGAGAAAATGACAACCTTACAGAGAGAAAAAGAGGTATTGATACTACATCAGGTATCTCACGTAATTTATAGTCATTCCACATTTATTCGTAATTTAGTTATTATTTATTTGTATGGTGAAAGTTGTGAATTTACAGCTTCCTTGAAATTTTGAATGCAAAGGTAAATAGAGACCAATCTCACAGATTTGTGTAATAAAATAAATAAACATACTCTTTTAATACAGGTTATTATTTTTTTTTTATTAAGTGTAGGTTTTGCAGTGGATTCTCATTAAATAATTTATCAGAACATAAATATTTTTGACTATTTAGCTAGCAATTAAGATTTTTCCTGATAAAATCCTTGATGATTTTCTTTTTTGTTCCAATTAAAGGCATACAGGCTGTCAAAATTGATTTTTTTTTTTTATTATTAAAAGTTGCCAATATTTGATGTTTTATACTAATTGCAGTTGAAATTTTTCATAATATCATACGTAAATAGCCTAGAACGAAGGAAATGCGTCGCTGTTTGATTCTTTTACATCCAGTAAAGCATTCAATGTTTACCCGCATAATATTCATACATTCAAATGACCTACACAGTGAACCCATTCGGTAAAGCGTTTGCGCATGTGCAAAATTGTTTGCGGAAGGAAAAGCACATGGCACAAACAAAAATATTGACGGATTCTACACGAAAACGACACAAAAAGGAGGATTCAGCAAGCTTTGTGTTAAAATTAAAAATAGATGTTATACCGACCTACTCCATTTTTCAACACGTAAGCATAATTTAGTATCTTTTTTCGGCCGAGTCGTATTTTGACAGTTAGAATTGCATCGTAGTTTTTTATATACTCTTTTTTTTTTCAGGAGAAAACACTAGATGATATCTCTTTTAAATTAGAGACTAAAATAATGAACTTCATGTCTGGTTTTTTCGAAAATAATATAATCAAGCCAACTCAAGTGTTGTCAATAATATGCAATACAATTTGTTTACAATTTTCCCTTTATCGGGCCCCTTTGCAGAGTTTGGGTTTGTTTTTATTGATTTCATCACGTATTTCCAATTTTAAGTGTCATTCTTACTAAATACCATTATATAATATTAACTGATACCCCAGGATCCAATTTCATAGATATATTGCTTAAATTATATTAATTATAACGAATTTTAACATGCAACATGCTTGCTGGTTATTTATAGCAGTTATCAGTATTCGGCAAACCTCGAAAAAGAAGCCAACTTATAATTAGGTGTGTTAATGGTGATTCGACCGACAGACATTCAAATTCTTTTCACTAATTACGACATTATAGCATATTTTTTAAACCTGGCTTCTTCTTCAGAACATTTTTTTAGTATAAAACATCGAATATTGGCAACTTTTGCTATAAACAAAAAAAAATCAATTCTGACAGCTTGTATGCAAATGGGAAATAAATACTATATTCAGTCAGTTACAAAATGAGAAAATAAAAATGTAATACACACAATATCTGAAGCAGACAGGCATGGTAATCTAAAGATCAATTTAAGTGGTATAATGGAATTGGTTTTTTAATGGTCTCAAATTTTTCATTCAGTTATTAACATATTTTTTTTGTGCATTTTACAGAGAATAGCAACAGAGAGAGACTCCTTGAAAGAAATGAATGACGAGATGAAATGTACACAATTACAAACATTAGAAGACAATGAACCAAATGATCTGACAGCTACACCACGAGTAGAAATGTTATCTCTACCACCTGATATTAAGTAGGTTTCTTATAAACCCATTAACTGCTTTAATTTAACCAAATGTTCTGACAGCTACACCACGAGTAGAAATGTTATCTCTACCACCTGATATTAAGTAGGTTTCTTATAAACCCATTAACTGCTTTAATTTAACCAAATGTTCTGACAGCTACACCACGAGTAGAAATGTTATCTCTACCACCTGATATTAAGTAGGTTTCTTATAAACCCATTAACTGCTTTAATTTAACCAAATGTTCTGACAGCTACACCACGAGTAGAAATGTTATCTCTACCACCTGATATTAAGTAGGTTTCTTATAAACCCATTAACTGCTTTAATTTAACCAAATGTTCTGACAGCTACACCACGAGTAGAAATGTTATCTCTACCACCTGATATTAAGTAGGTTTCTTATAAACCCATTAACTGCTTTAATTTAACCAAATGTTCTGACAGCTACACCACGAGTAGAAATGTTATCTCTACCACCTGATATTAAGTAGGTTTCTTATAAACCCATTAACTGCTTTAATTTAACCAAATGTTCTGACAGCTACACCACGAGTAGAAATGTTATCTCTACCACCTGATATTAAGTAGGTTTCTTATAAACCCATTAACTGCTTTAATTTAACCAAATGTTCTGACAGCTACACCACGAGTAGAAATGTTATCTCTACCACCTGATATTAAGTAGGTTTCTTATAAACCCATTAACTGCTTTAATTTAACCAAATGTTCTGACAGCTAGACCACGAGTAGAAATGTTATCTCTACCACCTGATATTAAGTAGGTTTCTTATAAACCCATTAACTGCTTTAATTTAACCAAATGTTCTGACAGCTACACCACGAGTAGAAATGTTATCTCTACCACCTGATATTAAGTAGGTTTCTTATAAACCCATTAACTGCTTTAATTTAACCAAATGATCTGACAGCTACATCACGAGTAGAAATGTTATCTCTACCACCTGATATTAAGTAGGTTTCTTATAAACCCATTAACTGCTTTAATTTAACCAAATGTTCTGACAGCTACATCACGAGTAGAAATGTTATCTCTACCACCTGATATTAAGTAGGTTTCTTATAAACCCATTAACTGCTTTAATTTAACCAAATGTTCTGACAGCTACACCACGAGTAGAAATGTTATCTCTACCACCTGATATTAAGTAGGTTTCTTATAAACCCATTAACTGCTTTAATTTAACCAAATGTTCTGACAGCTACACCACGAGTAGAAATGTTATCTCTACCACCTGATATTAAGTAGGTTTCTTATAAACCCATTAACTGCTTTAATTTAACCAAATGTTCTGACAGCTACACCACGAGTAGAAATGTTATCTCTACCACCTGATATTAAGTAGGTTTCTTATAAACCCATTAACTGCTTTAATTTAACCAAATGTTCTGACAGCTACACCACGAGTAGAAATGTTATCTCTACCACCTGATATTAAGTAGGTTTCTTATAAACCCATTAACTGCTTTAATTTAACCAAATGTTCTGACAGCTACACCACGAGTAGAAATGTTATCTCTACCACCTGATATTAAGTAGGTTTCTTATAAACCCATTAACTGCTTTAATTTAACCAAATGTTCTGACAGCTAGACCACGAGTAGAAATGTTATCTCTACCACCTGATATTAAGTAGGTTTCTTATAAACCCATTAACTGCTTTAATTTAACCAAATGATCTGACAGCTACACCACGAGTAGAAATGTTATCTCTACCACCTGATATTAAGTAGGTTTCTTATAAACCCATTAACTGCTTTAATTTAACCAAATGTTCTGACAGCTACACCACGAGTAGAAATGTTATCTCTACCACCTGATATTAAGTAGGTTTCTTATAAACCCATTAACTGCTTTAATTTAACCAAATGTTCTGACAGCTACACCACGAGTAGAAATGTTATCTCTACCACCTGATATTAAGTAGGTTTCTTATAAACTCATTAACTGCTTTAATTTAACCAAATGTTCTGACAGCTACACCACGAGTAGAAATGTTATCTCTACCACCTGATATTAAGTAGGTTTCTTATAAACCCATTAACTGCTTTAATTTAACCAAATGTTCTGACAGCTACACCACGAGTAGAAATGTTATCTCTACCACCTGATATTAAGTAGGTTTCTTATAAATCCATTAACTGCTTTAATTTAACCAAATGATCTGACAGCTACACCACGAGTAGAAATGTTATCTCTACCACCTGATATTAAGTAGGTTTCTTATAAACCCATTAACTGCTTTAATTTAACCAAATGTTCTGACAGCTACACCACGAGTAGAAATGTTATCTCTACCACCTGATATTAAGTAGGTTTCTTATAAACCCATTAACTGCTTTAATTTAACCAAATGTTCTGACAGCTACACCACGAGTAGAAATGTTATCTCTACCACCTGATATTAAGTAGGTTTCTTATAAACCCATTAACTGCTTTAATTTAACCAAATGTTCTGACAGCTACACCACGAGTAGAAATGTTATCTCTACCACCTGATATTAAGTAGGTTTCTTATAAACCCATTAACTGCTTTAATTTAACCAAATGTTCTGACAGCTACACCACGAGTAGAAATGTTATCTCTACCACCTGATATTAAGTAGGTTTCTTATAAACCCATTAACTGCTTTAATTTAACCAAATGTTCTGACAGCTACACCACGAGTAGAAATGTTATCTCTACCACCTGATATTAAGTAGGTTTCTTATAAACCCATTAACTGCTTTAATTTAACCAAATGTTCTGACAGCTACACCACGAGTAGAAATGTTATCTCTACCACCTGATATTAAGTAGGTTTCTTATAAACCCATTAACTGCTTTAATTTAACCAAATGATCTGACAGCTACACCACGAGTAGAAATGTTATCTCTACCACCTGATATTAAGTAGGTTTCTTATAAACCCATTAACTGCTTTAATTTAACCAAATGTTCTGACAGCTACATCACGAGTAGAAATGTTATCTCTACCACCTGATATTAAGTAGGTTTCTTATAAACCCATTAACTGCTTTAATTTAACCAAATGTTCTGACAGCTAGACCACGAGTAGAAATGTTATCTCTACCACCTGATATTAAGTAGGTTTCTTATAAACCCATTAACTGCTTTAATTTAACCAAATGTTCTGACAGCTACACCACGAGTAGAAATGTTATCTCTACCACCTGATATTAAGTAGGTTTCTTATAAACCCATTAACTGCTTTAATTTAACCAAATGATCTGACAGCTACACCACGAGTAGAAATGTTATCTCTACCACCTGATATTAAGTAGGTTTCTTATAAACCCATTAACTGCTTTAATTTAACCAAATGTTCTGACAGCTACATCACGAGTAGAAATGTTATCTCTACCACCTGATATTAAGTAGGTTTCTTATAAACCCATTAACTGCTTTAATTTAACCAAATGTTCTGACAGCTACACCACGAGTAGAAATGTTATCTCTACCACCTGATATTAAGTAGGTTTCTTATAAACCCATTAACTGCTTTAATTTAACCAAATGATCTGACAGCTACACCACGAGTAGAAATGTTATCTCTACCACCTGATATTAAGTAGGTTTCTTATAAACCCATTAACTGCTTTAATTTAACCAAATGTTCTGACAGCTACACCACGAGTAGAAATGTTATCTCTACCACCTGATATTAAGTAGGTTTCTTATAAACCCATTAACTGCTTTAATTTAACCAAATGTTCTGACAGCTACACCACGAGTAGAAATGTTATTTCTACCACCTGATATTAAGTAGGTTTCTTATAAACCCATTAACTGCTTTAATTTAACCAAATGTTCTGACAGCTACACCACGAGTAGAAATGTTATCTCTACCACCTGATATTAAGTAGGTTTCTTATAAACCCATTAACTGCTTTAATTTAACCAAATGTTCTGACAGCTACACCACAAGTAGAAATGTTATCTCTACCACCTGATATTAAGTAGGTTTCTTATAAACCCATTAACTGCTTTAATTTAACCAAATGTTCTGACAGCTACACCACGAGTAGAAATGTTATCTCTACCACCTGATATTAAGTAGGTTTCTTATAAACCCATTAACTGCTTTAATTTAACCAAATGATCTGACAGCTACACCACGAGTAGAAATGTTATCTCTACCACCTGATATTAAGTAGGTTTCTTATAAACCCATTAACTGCTTTAATTTAACCAAATGTTCTGACAGCTACACCACGAGTAGAAATGTTATCTCTACCACCTGATATTAAGTAGGTTTCTTATAAACCCATTAACTGCTTTAATTTAACCAAATGTTCTGACAGCTACATCACGAGTAGAAATGTTATCTCTACCACCTGATATTAAGTAGGTTTCTTATAAACCCATTAACTGCTTTAATTTAACCAAATGTTCTGACAGCTACACCACGAGTAGAAATGTTATCTCTACCACCTGATATTAAGTAGGTTTCTTATAAACCCATTAACTGCTTTAATTTAACCAAATGTTCTGACAGCTACATCACGAGTAGAAATGTTATCTCTACCACCTGATATTAAGTAGGTTTCTTATAAACCCATTAACTGCTTTAATTTAACCAAATGTTCTGACAGCTACACCACGAGTAGAAATGTTATCTCTACCACCTGATATTAAGTAGGTTTCTTATAAACCCATTAACTGCTTTAATTTAACCAAATGTTCTGACAGCTACACCACGAGTAGAAATGTTATCTCTACCACCTGATATTAAGTAGGTTTCTTATAAACCCATTAACTGCTTTAATTTAACCAAATGTTCTGACAGCTACACCACGAGTAGAAATGTTATCTCTACCACCTGATATTAAGTAGGTTTCTTATAAACCCATTAACTGCTTTAATTTAACCAAATGTTCTGACAGCTACACCACGAGTAGAAATGTTATCTCTACCACCTGATATTAAGTAGGTTTCTTATAAACCCATTAACTGCTTTAATTTAACCAAATGTTCTGACAGCTACACCACGAGTAGAAATGTTATCTCTACCACCTGATATTAAGTAGGTTTCTTATAAACCCATTAACTGCTTTAATTTAACCAAATGTTCTGACAGCTACACCACGAGTAGAAATGTTATCTCTACCACCTGATATTAAGTAGGTTTCTTATAAACCCATTAACTGCTTTAATTTAACCAAATGTTCTGACAGCTACACCACGAGTAGAAATGTTATCTCTACCACCTGATATTAAGTAGGTTTCTTATAAACCCATTAACTGCTTTAATTTAACCAAATGTTCTGACAGCTACACCACGAGTAGAAATGTTATCTCTACCACCTGATATTAAGTAGGTTTCTTATAAACCCATTAACTGCTTTAATTTAACCAAATGTTCTGACAGCTACACCACGAGTAGAAATGTTATCTCTACCACCTGATATTAAGTAGGTTTCTTATAAACCCATTAACTGCTTTAATTTAACCAAATGATCTGACAGCTACACCACGAGTAGAAATGTTATCTCTACCACCTGATATTAAGTAGGTTTCTTATAAACCCATTAACTGCTTTAATTTAACCAAATGTTCTGACAGCTACATCACGAGTAGAAATGTTATCTCTACCACCTGATATTAAGTAGGTTTCTTATAAACCCATTAACTGCTTTAATTTAACCAAATGTTCTGACAGCTACACCACGAGTAGAAATGTTATCTCTACCACCTGATATTAAGTAGGTTTCTTATAAACCCATTAACTGCTTTAATTTAACCAAATGATCTGACAGCTACACCACGAGTAGAAATGTTATCTCTACCACCTGATATTAAGTAGGTTTCTTATAAACCCATTAACTGCTTTAATTTAACCAAATGTTCTGACAGCTACACCACGAGTAGAAATGTTATCTCTACCACCTGATATTAAGTAGGTTTCTTATAAACCCATTAACTGCTTTAATTTAACCAAATGTTCTGACAGCTACACCACGAGTAGAAATGTTATCTCTACCACCTGATATTAAGTAGGTTTCTTATAAACCCATTAACTGCTTTAATTTAACCAAATGTTCTGACAGCTACACCACGAGTAGAAATGTTATCTCTACCACCTGATATTAAGTAGGTTTCTTATAAACCCATTAACTGCTTTAATTTAACCAAATGTTCTGACAGCTACACCACAAGTAGAAATGTTATCTCTACCACCTGATATTAAGTAGGTTTCTTATAAACCCATTAACTGCTTTAATTTAACCAAATGTTCTGACAGCTACACCACGAGTAGAAATGTTATCTCTACCACCTGATATTAAGTAGGTTTCTTATAAACCCATTAACTGCTTTAATTTAACCAAATGTTCTGACAGCTACACCACAAGTAGAAATGTTATCTCTACCACCTGATATTAAGTAGGTTTCTTAT
Organism: Bathymodiolus septemdierum; assembly: GCA_963383655.1. Classification (NCBI taxonomy): domain Eukaryota; kingdom Metazoa; phylum Mollusca; class Bivalvia; order Mytilida; family Modiolidae; genus Bathymodiolus; species Bathymodiolus septemdierum. Next base: position 125,418,995 of record OY726518.1, on the reverse strand, counting down.
AAACCCATTAACTGCTTTAATTTAACCAAATGTTCTGACAGCTGCTACATCACGAGTAGGAATGTTATCTCACCACCTGATATTAAGTAGGTTTCTTATAAACCCATTAACTGCTTTAATTTAACCAAATGTTCTGACAGCTACACCACGAGTAGAAATGTTATCTCTACCACCTGATATTAAGTAGGTTTCTTATAAACCCATTAACTGCTTTAATTTAACCAAATGTTCTGACAGCTACACCACGAGTAGAAATGTTATCTCTACCACCTGATATTAAGTAGGTTTCTTATAAACCCATTAACTGCTTTAATTTAACCAAATGTTCTGACAGCTACACCACGAGTAGAAATGTTATCTCTACCACCTGATATTAAGTAGGTTTCTTATAAACCCATTAACTGCTTTAATTTAACCAAATGTTCTGACAGCTACACCACGAGTAGAAATGTTATCTCTACCACCTGATATTAAGTAGGTTTCTTATAAACCCATTAACTGCTTTAATTTAACCAAATGTTCTGACAGCTACACCACGAGTAGAAATGTTATCTCTACCACCTGATATTAAGTAGGTTTCTTATAAACCCATTAACTGCTTTAATTTAACCAAATGTTCTGACAGCTACACCACGAGTAGAAATGTTATCTCTACCACCTGATATTAAGTAGGTTTCTTATAAACCCATTAACTGCTTTAATTTAACCAAATGTTCTGACAGCTACACCACGAGTAGAAATGTTATCTCTACCACCTGATATTAAGTAGGTTTCTTATAAACCCATTAACTGCTTTAATTTAACCAAATGATCTGACAGCTACACCACGAGTAGAAATGTTATCTCTACCACCTGATATTAAGTAGGTTTCTTATAAACCCATTAACTGCTTTAATTTAACCAAATGATCTGACAGCTAGACCACGAGTAGAAATGTTATCTCTACCACCTGATATTAAGTAGGTTTCTTATAAACCCATTAACTGCTTTAATTTAACCAAATGTTCTGACAGCTACACCACGAGTAGAAATGTTATCTCTACCACCTGATATTAAGTAGGTTTCTTATAAACCCATTAACTGCTTTAATTTAACCAAATGTTCTGACAGCTACACCACGAGTAGAAATGTTATCTCTACCACCTGATATTAAGTAGGTTTCTTATAAACCCATTAACTGCTTTAATTTAACCAAATGTTCTGACAGCTACACCACGAGTAGAAATGTTATCTCTACCACCTGATATTAAGTAGGTTTCTTATAAACCCATTAACTGCTTTAATTTAACCAAATGTTCTGACAGCTACACCACGAGTAGAAATGTTATCTCTACCACCTGATATTAAGTAGGTTTCTTATAAACCCATTAACTGCTTTAATTTAACCAAATGTTCTGACAGCTACACCACGAGTAGAAATGTTATCTCTACCACCTGATATTAAGTAGGTTTCTTATAAACCCATTAACTGCTTTAATTTAACCAAATGTTCTGACAGCTACACCACAAGTAGAAATGTTATCTCTACCACCTGATATTAAGTAGGTTTCTTATAAACCCATTAACTGCTTTAATTTAACCAAATGTTCTGACAGCTACACCACGAGTAGAAATGTTATCTCTACCACCTGATATTAAGTAGGTTTCTTATAAACCCATTAACTGCTTTAATTTAACCAAATGTTCTGACAGCTACACCACGAGTAGAAATGTTATCTCTACCACCTGATATTAAGTAGGTTTCTTATAAACCCATTAACTGCTTTAATTTAACCAAATGTTCTGACAGCTACACCACGAGTAGAAATGTTATCTCTACCACCTGATATTAAGTAGGTTTCTTATAAACCCATTAACTGCTTTAATTTAACCAAATGTTCTGACAGCTACACCACGAGTAGAAATGTTATCTCTACCACCTGATATTAAGTAGGTTTCTTATAAACCCATTAACTGCTTTAATTTAACCAAATGTTCTGACAGCTACACCACGAGTAGAAATGTTATCTCTACCACCTGATATTAAGTAGGTTTCTTATAAACCCATTAACTGCTTTAATTTAACCAAATGTTCTGACAGCTACACCACGAGTAGAAATGTTATCTCTACCACCTGATATTAAGTAGGTTTCTTATAAACCCATTAACTGCTTTAATTTAACCAAATGTTCTGACAGCTACACCACGAGTAGAAATGTTATCTCTACCACCTGATATTAAGTAGGTTTCTTATAAACCCATTAACTGCTTTAATTTAACCAAATGTTCTGACAGCTACACCACGAGTAGAAATGTTATCTCTACCACCTGATATTAAGTAGGTTTCTTATAAACCCATTAACTGCTTTAATTTAACCAAATGTTCTGACAGCTACACCACGAGTAGAAATGTTATCTCTACCACCTGATATTAAGTAGGTTTCTTATAAACCCATTAACTGCTTTAATTTAACCAAATGTTCTGACAGCTACACCACGAGTAGAAATGTTATCTCTACCACCTGATATTAAGTAGGTTTCTTATAAACCCATTAACTGCTTTAATTTAACCAAATGTTCTGACAGCTACACCACGAGTAGAAATGTTATCTCTACCACCTGATATTAAGTAGGTTTCTTATAAACCCATTAACTGCTTTAATTTAACCAAATGTTCTGACAGCTACACCACGAGTAGAAATGTTATCTCTACCACCTGATATTAAGTAGGTTTCTTATAAACCCATTAACTGCTTTAATTTAACCAAATGTTCTGACAGCTACACCACGAGTAGAAATGTTATCTCTACCACCTGATATTAAGTAGGTTTCTTATAAACCCATTAACTGCTTTAATTTAACCAAATGTTCTGACAGCTACACCACGAGTAGAAATGTTATCTCTACCACCTGATATTAAGTAGGTTTCTTATAAACCCATTAACTGCTTTAATTTAACCAAATGTTCTGACAGCTACACCACGAGTAGAAATGTTATCTCTACCACCTGATATTAAGTAGGTTTCTTATAAACCCATTAACTGCTTTAATTTAACCAAATGTTCTGACAGCTACACCACGAGTAGAAATGTTATCTCTACCACCTGATATTAAGTAGGTTTCTTATAAACCCATTAACTGCTTTAATTTAACCAAATGTTCTGACAGCTACACCACGAGTAGAAATGTTATCTCTACCACCTGATATTAAGTAGGTTTCTTATAAACCCATTAACTGCTTTAATTTAACCAAATGTTCTGACAGCTACACCACGAGTAGAAATGTTATCTCTACCACCTGATATTAAGTAGGTTTCTTATAAACCCATTAACTGCTTTAATTTAACCAAATGTTCTGACAGCTACACCACGAGTAGAAATGTTATCTCTACCACCTGATATTAAGTAGGTTTCTTATAAACCCATTAACTGCTTTAATTTAACCAAATGTTCTGACAGCTACACCACGAGTAGAAATGTTATCTCTACCACCTGATATTAAGTAGGTTTCTTATAAACCCATTAACTGCTTTAATTTAACCAAATGTTCTGACAGCTACACCACGAGTAGAAATGTTATCTCTACCACCTGATATTAAGTAGGTTTCTTATAAACCCATTAACTGCTTTAATTTAACCAAATGTTCTGACAGCTACACCACGAGTAGAAATGTTATCTCTACCACCTGATATTAAGTAGGTTTCTTATAAACCCATTAACTGCTTTAATTTAACCAAATGTTCTGACAGCTACACCACGAGTAGAAATGTTATCTCTACCACCTGATATTAAGTAGGTTTCTTATAAACCCATTAACTGCTTTAATTTAACCAAATGTTCTGACAGCTACACCACGAGTAGAAATGTTATCTCTACCACCTGATATTAAGTAGGTTTCTTATAAACCCATTAACTGCTTTAATTTAACCAAATGTTCTGACAGCTACACCACGAGTAGAAATGTTATCTCTACCACCTGATATTAAGTAGGTTTCTTATAAACCCATTAACTGCTTTAATTTAACCAAATGTTCTGACAGCTACACCACGAGTAGAAATGTTATCTCTACCACCTGATATTAAGTAGGTTTCTTATAAACCCATTAACTGCTTTAATTTAACCAAATGATCTGACAGCTACACCACGAGTAGAAATGTTATCTCTACCACCTGATATTAAGTAGGTTTCTTATAAACCCATTAACTGCTTTAATTTAACCAAATGTTCTGACAGCTACATCACGAGTAGAAATGTTATCTCTACCACCTGATATTAAGTAGGTTTCTTATAAACCCATTAACTGCTTTAATTTAACCAAATGTTCTGACAGCTACACCACGAGTAGAAATGTTATCTCTACCACCTGATATTAAGTAGGTTTCTTATAAACCCATTAACTGCTTTAATTTAACCAAATGATCTGACAGCTACACCACGAGTAGAAATGTTATCTCTACCACCATAGTAGTATAAACCCATTAACTGCTTTAATTTAACCAAATGTTCTGACAGCCTACACCACGAGTAGAAATGTTAACTCTACCACC
>OY726518.1:125357584-125414267 GCA_963383655.1 Bathymodiolus septemdierum | reverse complement strand
ATACTGCCTTTAATTTAAACCCAAATGTTCTGACAGCTACACCACGAGTAGAAAATGTTATCTCTACCACCTGATATTAAGTAGGTTTCTTATAAACCCATTAACTGCTTTAATTTAACCAAATGTTCTGACAGCTACACCACGAGTAGAAATGTTATCTCTACCACCTGATATTAAGTAGGTTTCTTATAAACCCATTAACTGCTTTAATTTAACCAAATGTTCTGACAGCTACACCACGAGTAGAAATGTTATCTCTACCACCTGATATTAAGTAGGTTTCTTATAAACCCATTAACTGCTTTAATTTAACCAAATGTTCTGACAGCTACACCACGAGTAGAAATGTTATCTCTACCACCTGATATTAAGTAGGTTTCTTATAAACCCATTAACTGCTTTAATTTAACCAAATGTTCTGACAGCTACACCACGAGTAGAAATGTTATCTCTACCACCTGATATTAAGTAGGTTTCTTATAAACCCATTAACTGCTTTAATTTAACCAAATGATCTGACAGCTACACCACGAGTAGAAATGTTATCTCTACCACCTGATATTAAGTAGGTTTCTTATAAACCCATTAACTGCTTTAATTTAACCAAATGTTCTGACAGCTACACCACGAGTAGAAATGTTATCTCTACCACCTGATATTAAGTAGGTTTCTTATAAACCCATTAACTGCTTTAATTTAACCAAATGTTCTGACAGCTACACCACGAGTAGAAATGTTATCTCTACCACCTGATATTAAGTAGGTTTCTTATAAACCCATTAACTGCTTTAATTTAACCAAATGTTCTGACAGCTACACCACGAGTAGAAATGTTATCTCTACCACCTGATATTAAGTAGGTTTCTTATAAACCCATTAACTGCTTTAATTTAACCAAATGTTCTGACAGCTACACCACGAGTAGAAATGTTATCTCTACCACCTGATATTAAGGGTTTCTTATAAACCCATTAACTGCTTTAATTTAACCAAATGTTCTGACAGCTACACCACGAGTAGAAAATGTTATCTCTACCACCTGATATTAAGTAGGTTTCTTATAAACCCATTAAACTGCTTTAATTTAACCAAATGTTCTGACAGCTACACCACAAGTAGAAATGTTATCTCTACCACCTGATATTAAGTAGGTTTCTTATAAACCCATTAAACTGCTTTAATTTAACCAAATGTTCTGACAGCTACACCACGAGTAGAAATGTTATCTCTACCACCTGATATTAAGTAGGTTTCTTATAAACCCATTAACTGCTTTAATTTAACCAAATGTTCTGACAGCTACACCACAAGTAGAAATGTTATCTCTACCACCTGATATTAAGTAGGTTTCTTATAAACCCATTAACTGCTTTAATTTAACCAAATGTTCTGACAGCTACACACGAGTAGAAATGTTATCTCTACCACCTGATATTAAGTAGGTTTCTTATAAACCCATTAACTGCTTTAATTTAACCAAATGTTCTGACAGCTACACCACGAGTAGAAATGTTATCTCTACCACCTGATATTAAGTAGGTTTCTTATAAACCCATTAACTGCTTTAATTTAACCAAATGTTCTGACAGCTACACCACGAGTAGAAATGTTATCTCTACCACCTGATATTAAGTAGGTTTCTTATAAACCCATTAACTGCTTTAATTTAACCAAATGTTCTGACAGCTACACCACGAGTAGAAATGTTATCTCTACCACCTGATATTAAGTAGGTTTCTTATAAACCCATTAACTGCTTTAATTTAACCAAATGTTCTGACAGCTACACCACGAGTAGAAATGTTATCTCTACCACCTGATATTAAGTAGGTTTCTTATAAACCCATTAACTGCTTTAATTTAACCAAATGTTCTGACAGCTACACCACGAGTAGAAATGTTATCTCTACCACCTGATATTAAGTAGGTTTCTTATAAACCCATTAAACTGCTTTAATTTAACCAAATGTTCTGACAGCTTACACCACGAGTAGAAATGTTATCTCTACCACCTGATATTAAGTAGGTTTCTTATAAACCCATTAACTGCTTTAATTTAACCAAATGTTCTGACAGCTACACCACGAGTAGAAATGTTATCTCTACCACCTGATATTAAGTAGGTTTCTTATAAACCCATTAACTGCTTTAATTTAACCAAATGTTCTGACAGCTACACCACGAGTAGAAATGTTATCTCTACCACCTGATATTAAGTAGGTTTCTTATAAACCCATTAACTGCTTTAATTTAACCAAATGTTCTGACAGCTACACCACGAGTAGAAATGTTATCTCTACCACCTGATATTAAGTAGGTTTCTTATAAACCCATTAACTGCTTTAATTTAACCAAATGATCTGACAGCTACACCACGAGTAGAAATGTTATCTCTACCACCTGATATTAAGTAGGTTTCTTATAAACCCATTAACTGCTTTAATTTAACCAAATGATCTGACAGCTAGACCACGAGTAGAAATGTTATCTCTACCACCTGATATTAAGTAGGTTTCTTATAAACCCATTAACTGCTTTAATTTAACCAAATGTTCTGACAGCTAGACCACGAGTAGAAATGTTATCTCTACCACCTGATATTAAGTAGGTTTCTTATAAACCCATTAACTGCTTTAATTTAACCAAATGTTCTGACAGCTACACCACGAGTAGAAATGTTATCTCTACCACCTGATATTAAGTAGGTTTCTTATAAACCCATTAACTGCTTTAATTTAACCAAATGTTCTGACAGCTACACCACGAGTAGAAATGTTATCTCTACCACCTGATATTAAGTAGGTTTCTTATAACCCATTAACTGCTTTAATTTAACCAAATGTTCTGACAGCTACACCACGAGTAGAAATGTTATCTCTACCACCTGATATTAAGTAGGGTTTCTTATAAACCCATTAACTGCTTTAATTTAACCAAATGTTCTGACAGCTAGACCACGAGTAGAAATGTTATCTCTACCACCTGATATTAAGTAGATTTCTTATAAACCCATTAACTGCTTTAATTTAACCAAATGTTCTGACAGCTACACCACAAGTAGAAATGTTATCTCTACCACCTGATATTAAGTAGGTTTCTTATAAACCCATTAACTGCTTTAATTTAACCAAATGTTCTGACAGCTACATCACGAGTAGAAATGTTATCTCTACCACCTGATATTAAGTAGGTTTCTTATAAACCCATTAACTGCTTTAATTAACCAAATGTTCTGACAGTTACACCACGAGTAGAAATGTTATCTCTACCACCTGATATTAAGTAGGTTTCTTATAACCCATTAACTGCTTTAATTTAACCAAATGTTCTGACAGCTACATCACGAGTAGAAATGTTATCTCTACCACCTGATATTAAGTAGGTTTCTTATAAACCCATTAACTGCTTTAATTTAACCAAATGTTCTGACAGCTACACCACGAGTAGAAATGTTATCTCTACCACCTGATATTAAGTAGGTTTCTTATAAACCCATTAACTGCTTTAATTTAACCAAATGTTCTGACAGCTACACCACGAGTAGAAATGTTATCTCTACCACCTGATATTAAGTAGGTTTCTTATAAAACCCATTAACTGCTTTAATTTAACCAAATGTTCTGACAGCTACACCACGAGTAGAAATGTTATCTCTACCACCTGATATTAAGTAGGTTTCTTATAAACCCATTAACTGCTTTAATTTAACCAAATGTTCTGACAGCTACACCACGAGTAGAAATGTTATCTCTACCACCTGATATTAAGTAGGTTTCTTATAAACCCATTAACTGCTTTAATTTAACCAAATGTTCTGACAGCTACACCACGAGTAGAAATGTTATCTCTACCACCTGATATTAAGTAGGTTTCTTATAAACCCATTAACTGCTTTAATTTAACCAAATGATCTGACAGCTACACCACGAGTAGAAATGTTATCTCTACCACCTGATATTAAGTAGGTTTCTTATAAACCCATTAACTGCTTTAATTTAACCAAATGTTCTGACAGCTACACCATGAGTAGAAATGTTATCTCTACCACCTGATATTAAGTAGGTTTCTTATAAACCCATTAACTGCTTTAATTTAACCAAATGTTCTGACAGCTACACCACGAGTAGAAATGTTATCTCTACCACCTGATATTAAGTAGGTTTCTTATAAACCCATTAACTGCTTTAATTTAACCAAATGATCTGACAGCTACACCACGAGTAGAAATGTTATCTCTACCACCTGATATTAAGTAGGTTTCTTATAAACCCATTAACTGCTTTAATTTAACCAAATGATCTGACAGCTACACCACGAGTAGAAATGTTATCTCTACCACCTGATATTAAGTAGGTTTCTTATAAACCCATTAACTGCTTTAATTTAACCAAATGTTCTGACAGCTACACCACGAGTAGAAATGTTATCTCTACCACCTGATATTAAGTAGGTTTCTTATAAACCCATTAACTGCTTTAATTTAACCAAATGTTCTGACAGCTAGACCACGAGTAGAAATGTTATCTCTACCACCTGATATTAAGTAGGTTTCTTATAAACCCATTAACTGCTTTAATTTAACCAAATGTTCTGACAGCTACACCACGAGTAGAAATGTTATCTCTACCACCTGATATTAAGTAGGTTTCTTATAAACCCATTAACTGCTTTAATTTAACCAAATGTTCTGACAGCTACACCACGAGTAGAAATGTTATCTCTACCACCTGATATTAAGTAGGTTTCTTATAAACCCATTAACTGCTTTAATTTAACCAAATGATCTGACAGCTAGACCACGAGTAGAAATGTTATCTCTACCACCTGATATTAAGTAGGTTTCTTATAAACCCATTAACTGCTTTAATTTAACCAAATGTTCTGACAGCTAGACCACGAGTAGAAATGTTATCTCTACCACCTGATATTAAGTAGGTTTCTTATAAACCCATTAACTGCTTTAATTTAACCAAATGTTCTGACAGCTACACCACGAGTAGAAATGTTATCTCTACCACCTGATATTAAGTAGGTTTCTTATAAACCCATTAACTGCTTTAATTTAACCAAATGTTCTGACAGCTACACCACGAGTAGAAATGTTATCTCTACCACCTGATATTAAGTAGGTTTCTTATAAACCCATTAACTGCTTTAATTTAACCAAATGTTCTGACAGCTACACCACGAGTAGAAATGTTATCTCTACCACCTGATATTAAGTAGGTTTCTTATAAACCCATTAACTGCTTTAATTTAACCAAATGTTCTGACAGCTACACCACGAGTAGAAATGTTATCTCTACCACCTGATATTAAATAGGTTTCTTATAAACCCATTAACTGCTTTAATTTAACCAAATGATCTGACAGCTACACCACGAGTAGAAATGTTATCTCTACCACCTGATATTAAGTAGGTTTCTTATAAACCCATTAACTGCTTTAATTTAACCAAATGATCTGACAGCTAGACCACGAGTAGAAATGTTATCTCTACCACCTGATATTAAGTAGGTTTCTTATAAACCCATTAACTGCTTTAATTTAACCAAATGTTCTGACAGCTACACCACAAGTAGAAATGTTATCTCTACCACCTGATATTAAGTAGGTTTCTTATAAACCCATTAACTGCTTTAATTTAACCAAATGTTCTGACAGCTAGACCACGAGTAGAAATGTTATCTCTACCACCTGATATTAAGTAGATTTCTTATAAACCCATTAACTGCTTTAATTTAACCAAATGTTCTGACAGCTACACCACAAGTAGAAATGTTATCTCTACCACCTGATATTAAGTAGGTTTCTTATAAACCCATTAACTGCTTTAATTTAACCAAATGTTCTGACAGCTACACCACGAGTAGAAATGTTATCTCTACCACCTGATATTAAGTAGGTTTCTTATAAACCCATTAACTGCTTTAATTTAACCAAATGTTCTGACAGCTACACCACGAGTAGAAATGTTATCTCTACCACCTGATATTAAGTAGGTTTCTTATAAACCCATTAACTGCTTTAATTTAACCAAATGTTCTGACAGCTACACCACGAGTAGAAATGTTATCTCTACCACCTGATATTAAATAGGTTTCTTATAAACCCATTAACTGCTTTAATTTAACCAAATGATCTGACAGCTACACCACGAGTAGAAATGTTATCTCTACCACCTGATATTAAGTAGGTTTCTTATAAACCAATTAACTGCTTTAATTTAACCAAATGATCTGACAGCTACACCACGAGTAGAAATGTTATCTCTACCACCTGATATTAAGTAGGTTTCTTATAAACCCATTAACTGCTTTAATTTAACCAAATGTTCTGACAGCTACACCACAAGTAGAAATGTTATCTCTACCACCTGATATTAAGTAGGTTTCTTATAAACCCATTAACTGCTTTAATTTAACCAAATGTTCTGACAGCTACACCACGAGTAGAAATGTTATCTCTACCACCTGATATTAAGTAGGTTTCTTATAAACCCATTAACTGCTTTAATTTAACCAAATGTTCTGACAGCTACACCACGAGTAGAAATGTTATCTCTACCACCTGATATTAAGTAGGTTTCTTATAAACCCATTAACTGCTTTAATTTAACCAAATGTTCTGACAGCTACACCACGAGTAGAAATGTTATCTCTACCACCTGATATTAAGTAGGTTTCTTATAAACCCATTAACTGCTTTAATTTAACCAAATGTTCTGACAGCTACACCACGAGTAGAAATGTTATCTCTACCACCTGATATTAAGTAGGTTTCTTATAAACCCATTAACTGCTTTAATTTAACCAAATGATCTGACAGCTAGACCACGAGTAGAAATGTTATCTCTACCACCTGATATTAAGTAGGTTTCTTATAAACCCATTAACTGCTTTAATTTAACCAAATGTTCTGACAGCTAGACCACGAGTAGAAATGTTATCTCTACCACCTGATATTAAGTAGGTTTCTTATAAACCCATTAACTGCTTTAATTTAACCAAATGTTCTGACAGCTACACCACGAGTAGAAATGTTATCTCTACCACCTGATATTAAGTAGGTTTCTTATAAACCCATTAACTGCTTTAATTTAACCAAATGTTCTGACAGCTACACCACGAGTAGAAATGTTATCTCTACCACCTGATATTAAGTAGGTTTCTTATAAACCCATTAACTGCTTTAATTTAACCAAATGTTCTGACAGCTACACCACGAGTAGAAATGTTATCTCTACCACCTGATATTAAGTAGGTTTCTTATAAACCCATTAACTGCTTTAATTTAACCAAATGTTCTGACAGCTACACCACAAGTAGAAATGTTATCTCTACCACCTGATATTAAGTAGGTTTCTTATAAACCCATTAACTGCTTTAATTTAACCAAATGTTCTGACAGCTACACCACGAGTAGAAATGTTATCTCTACCACCTGATATTAAGTAGGTTTCTTATAAACCCATTAACTGCTTTAATTTAACCAAATGTTCTGACAGCTACACCACGAGTAGAAATGTTATCTCTACCACCTGATATTAAGTAGGTTTCTTATAAACCCATTAACTGCTTTAATTTAACCAAATGTTCTGACAGCTACACCACGAGTAGAAATGTTATCTCTACCACCTGATATTAAGTAGGTTTCTTATAAACCCATTAACTCGTTTAATTCTGCCACATTTTAGTGCCTGTCCCAAGCCAGGACATGGATTTCTAACGCCATATATCATGTTTTTTTTTTTTTTTCAATGATTTGAGGTGTAATTGTTTTGTTGATGTTAGTAGAATTGTTGACCATCACTGTTTAAACTTTATTTTCATAATACTATACAAAATCAATTACAGTCGTTAAAATGATTAAAAAATCAATCAACATTCATCATGTAGAAGCAAGAAAGAAATTCTATAAATATATCTCTGTCAATCATCAAACAATTCCACAATGAATTTCTTTCATTATTTATCAGTTTGAGGATTAGAGTTAAGGTTATGGTGGTTAATGCCACTTTCAACAATATTTCAGTTATATTGTGGCAGTCAGTTTTATTGGTGGAGGAAACCGGAGAAAACCACTGACCTGTGGCCAGTCACTGACAAACTTTATCATATAATGTTGTATCAAGTACACCTCACCTGGGCAGGATTCAAACACACAACATTAGTGGTGATAGGCACTGATTGCACAGGTAGTTGTAAATCCAACTACCATATGATCACGACCACGACAGTCCATTTTTATCAGTTTGAAAGTCTGTTTCTAGAATTAATTGATAAAAATATGATACTAAATTTTGTTTTATTACAGAGAGAAAATGTTACGTCTTGAACATGAAAACAAAATGTTAAAGTTGAAATCCAGCAGTACAGAAGGTGATGACAGTCAAGTTCTACAGTCTATGTTAGATGATACTAATTCACGTAAAAATGAACTAGAAACAGAACTTAGGTTGGTAATAATAATGTCAATCATGCATTTTAAATTTCCTACCTTTAGATTATGTGTAGTTATCAGTTACATTTGACTAACAAATTATCTGGTAGTAATTTCCCAGATATTCAGAAACATTTCAGATTCATGAATTTCATTAAAAGAACCTAATATGCATGTCGGAGATTTGTTTAACTGGAACAAAACACACATTGTATTGCCCACAGTGCAGTAGTTTCTGAATCTGTTTTAACAATATTGTAGCGCTAATCTCATGCATTTTTTTAATAATTGTACAGATGGTTAGTCATACTAATTTTTTTTATTGATTTTGTTTTGTTCTACGTGTTTGCGATTTGAAGATATATATTTTTTATCTCCCATCCATCTTTTAATATCTATAGTAATTACCTATTTTCATAAGCAAGTGCTAATCCTCCAAAATATTGGAGATTCCATGTATTGATAGACACAGAACTGTAATTTAAATATTTCAAAGGTACCACAACAATTCTGATGTATCATAAAAGGGCTATCAGCCATCAAACATAGTATATTTCATTCAATAAATATGAATTATCTCCCTTTTTATACTCCCATGTGAAAGCACTTGTATGACCACATCATTTCACTAAGAGGGGAGGTTTGGTCCATCATTTCACTAAGAGGGGAGGTTTGGTCCATCATTTCACTAAGAGGGGAGGTTTGGTCCATCATTTCACTAAGAGGGGAGGTTTGGTCCATCATTTCACTAAGAGGGGAGGTTTGGTCCATCATTTCACTAAGAGGGGAGGTTTGGTCCATCATTTCACTAAGAGGGGAGGTTTGGTCCATCATTTCACTAAGAGGGGAGGTTTGGTCCATCATTTCACTAAGAGGGGAGGTTTGGTCCATCATTTCACTAAGAGGGGAGGTTTGGTCCATCATTTCACTAAGAGGGGAGGTTTGGGCCATCATTTCACTAAGAGGGGAGGTTTGGGCCATCATTTCACTAAGAGGGGAGGTTTGGGCCATCATTTCACTAAGAGGGGAGGTTTGGGCCATCATTTCACTAAGAGGGGAGGTTTGGTCCATCATTTCACTAAGAGGGGAGGTTTGGTCCATCATTTCACTAAGAGGGGAGGTTTGGTCCATCATTTCACTAAGAGGGGAGGTTTGGGCCATCATTTCACTAAGAGGGGAGGTTTGGGCCATCATTTCACTAAGAGGGGAGGTTTGGGCCATCATTTCACTAAGAGGGGAGGTTTGGTCCATCATTTCACTAAGAGGGGAGGTTTGGTCCATCATTTCACTAAGAGGGGAGGTTTGGTCCATCATTTCACTAAGAGGGGAGGTTTGGTCCATCATTTCACTAAGAGGGGAGGTTTGGGCCCATAAAACTAGTTTAACCCCACCAAATGTTAATGAAGTCAGGAAAGTGAGTGGTTATTTCAAAGGTATTGATTTTAACCTCTTTCTACGATTTTGATATTTGATTTTAAGAACTGATCAGACAGTGGTATTTTTCTATAGATTTTAGAATTGTTCAGACAGTGTGGTATTTTTCTATAGATTTTAGAATTGTTCAGACAGTGTGGTATTTTTCTATAGATTTTAGAACTGTTCAGACAGTGTGGTATTTTTCTATAGATTTTAGAATTGTTCAGACAGTGTGGTATTTTTCTATAGATTTTAGAACTGTTCAGACAGTGTGGTATTTTTCTATAGATTTTAGAACTGTTCAGACAGTGTGGTATTTTTCTATAGATTTTAGAATTGTTCAGACAGTGTGGTATTTTTCTATAGATTTTAGAACTGTTCAGACAGTGTGGTATTTTTCTATAGATTTTAGAACTGTTCAGACAGTGTGGTATTTTTCTATAGATTTTAGAATTGTTCAGACAGTGTGGTATTTTTCTATAGATTTTAGAACTGTTCAGACAGTGTGGTATTTTTCTATAGATTTTAGAATTGTTCAGACAGTGTGGTATTTTTCTATAGATTTTAGAACTGTTCAGACAGTGTGGTATTTTTCTATAGATTTTAGAACTGTTCAGACAGTGTGGTATTTTTCTATAGATTTTAGAATTGTTCAGACAGTGTGGTATTTTTCTATAGATTTTAGAACTGTTCAGACAGTGTGGTATTTTTCTATAGATTTTAGAACTGTTCAGACAGTGTGGTATTTTTCTATAGGTTTTAGAACTGTTCAGACAGTGTGGTTTTTTTCTATAGATTTTAGAATTGTTCAGACAGTGTGGTATTTTTCTATAGATTTTAGAACTGTTCAGACAGTGTGGTATTTTTCTATAGATTTTAGAATTGTTCAGACAGTGTGGTATTTTTCTATAGATTTTAGAATTGTTCAGACAGTGTGGTATTTTTCTATAGATTTTAGAATTGTTCAGACAGTGTGGTATTTTTCTATAGATTTTAGAATTGTTCAGACAGTGTGGTATTTTTCTATAGATTTTAGAATTGTTCAGACAGTGTGGTATTTTTTTTTTTTTTCATTTTATTTTGTTGTTTGTTCCATTGTAATCTTTGTAATTAATTTCTCATATAAATCTAGTGTTACTAAGTGACACACCAGTGTACATTTTGAAAAAAATACCTTCAAATTTAAACATAAAATCAACTACATATTGGTACATTTTCTTCCATGCAGATTTTAACAATGTCTTTCACTTAAATGTTGTAAGCTATACTCTTCAGTAGTACCTGATAATGTGTGTTTTCTCTGGTCATAGTACTGATATTTAGTTTGATTCTCTTTTCTTTTCTTTTTTTAATAGATTTTTTAAGCTTAATAAAAATGAATAAACTTGTATGCTTCAATTAAGTTACAGCTGTTAATTAGGATTTGGACAAACAAAAGGGATGACAGGCAATGGCTGGGTCCTGTGTCGGTCAAAAAGGGATGGCAAACAATCAATTGGTCCTATGTTCTGTCAAAGTCGGATGGCAGGCAATCGCTTGATCCTGTGTTCTGCCAAAATGGGATGTCAGGCACTCTCTTGGTCCTGTTTTCTGTCAAAAAGGGATTGAAGCAATCGATTGGTCCTGTGTTCTGTCACAAAAGGGAAGGCAGGAAATCTCTTGTACCTATTTTCTGTCAGTAAGAGATGGCAGGCAATCTCTTGGTCCTGTTTTCTGTCAGGAAGGGATGGCAGGGAATGTCTTGGTCCTGTTTTCTGTCAGACTGAATTGTGAATAGAACAGTGATCGACAGTCAGTATTTGAAAAGAGGTGCTGTCTAAGTCTAATAGAATAAGTCTCTTGTTAATTGGTAAACTTGATAAGAATTATTTATATATATACATGTATATCCTTTAATCAAATGTTTTGTATGTTTTAATACTGAAAAGAAATATAATCTACAAATCTCACTTGCTAGGTTTTTACAAGGAATGGTTGCATTTCAACACCCTTTTGTTGGGTATGTCTTCAGTATTCTAATCAATCTTAATTGAAATTAGAAGTTTGTTGTACCCTTTTAAATTTTTTTCCTTTGGCAATACACTTACATATAACAACATCCTGTTTGTGGTCATATCTATGTAACCATCTTTGGGCATCCAATCATATGCAATGACGGTTAAATATATGTACCAATAGGACAACAGCTCTTGGCATGTACTTGGTTTTGATATCTAAAGATTTAGTAGGCTCATTGCTGATTGGTCGGTTGAAAATATAAACCTTGATGTGACCCCATATGAGATGTTGTTAGATGTTAAAGTATCGTCAAGAAAAAGAAAAGAAAAAAGATACAACAAACATCTAATTTTAATTATATTGTTTTTTAATATGCTTAAGATTTTTGTTGCACATTAGCTTAATTTTATTTACATGGTAGATATATTTTTTTTTTACTTTGAATTTTTTTTCTTTGATATTATGCACATTCTGACACAAATTTTCACAAACAACATGATTGTCAAACATTTAATAAAAAATTAACTACTGGAAACAATAGCTGATGTAGACAAACTAGTTCTAATAATAAAACTCTAAATGCTCGCTTACTCGCAAGGGTTATAACGGGATGCCATAACAAGTATTTATCACCTACCAGTATTTTAGAATGTAATTCCCACAAAATAAAAATTTTCTGTCTGAACATTTGAATTTCGTCATTTCCGGCCTCAATATTTGGATGTCGATACCATATTTGGCGAATTGAGGCGTGAATGTTTACATCAGCGTGTAGTAAGAAATACCATATTTAGAAAAGCTCCGCCTTCTGTAGTTTCCGGTTTTTTGGCTCATTGTGACGAATGGGACCGCGTTGTAGCTCTCCCGAGACACAAGTTTGTCATAGGAGCTACATTATTGCAGCTATAGACAAACATACAATAGTCATTAATGTACTGGAATATATCAAATGTATCTTATGTCAATTTTGAATTGCATATGAGGAGTTATTGCAGAATATTTGAAAAATACTGTAGGATATTATACATTTATTTCCCTTGCATAAGGGAGATATGAAGATTTGTTCACCCGAGAAAAAGTCATATTTCCCAAGGGAAATATGACTATTTCGAGGGTGAACAAATCAACATAGGAAATATGACTTTTCTCGGGTGAACAAATCTTCATATCTCCCTTATGCAAGGGAAATAAATGTTTTATTCCACCAGGCCAACACTTTGGTGAATTCTGCCAAATGAAATCTTTTGGCCATCTTTGTTTACAAAATTATTATTTCAGAACATCTCTGGAGTTATATGACCAAAGTGTTAAATCTTGAGAATTTCAAATAAGGGAAATACGATGTTTTGATAAATGTCACGTGGGATTGTTTCGACCAATCAAATTTCTATATAAATAGAATAAATATTATAGAGTGGAATAATATTAGTTATCTTGGTGTAATCAGGGGTGTACAGAATTTTACACCGGTGTTGAAAATTCATACACCCTGAGGCACAGCCGAAATTTTCAACACCGGTGTAAAATTCTGTACACCCCTGATTACACCAAGATAACAAATTTATTATACCCCCGCTCCCCGAAGGGGGAGGGGGGTATACTGTTTTACCTCTGTCCGTCTGTCCTTCCGTCCGTCCAAGATATTTTTCGTCGCATTTTTCTCAGTAACTGTTAATGGCAGAAATCTGATATTTGGTCACAAGCATCATATAGGTATACCATATTGTGGGTAGCGTTTTTGGACCCGTTAGATTCCTACTTCCTGTTTGCCGACTTAGTTGGTTTTTATACACATTGAACATATATGCACATTTTTCGTCACATTTTTTTCAGCAACTATTGATGACAGAGATCTGATATTTGGTCACAAGCTTCATATAGGTACCCCATATCGTGGAAAGCGTTTTTGGACCCATCAGATTCCTACTTCCTGTTTGCCGACTTAGTTGGTTTTTATACACATTGAACATATATGCACATTTTTCGTCACATTTTTCTCAGCATCTATTGATGACAGAGATCTGATATTTGGTCACAAGCTTCATATAGGTACCCCATATCGTGGGAAACGTTTTTGAACCCATCGGATTCCTACTTCCTGTTTGCCGACTTAATTGGTTTTTATACACATTGACCATATATGCACATTTTTCGTCACATTTTTCTCAGCATCTATTGATGACAGAGATCTGATATTTGGTCACAAGCTTCATATAGGTACCCCATATCGTGGGAAGCGTTTTTGGACCCATCAGATTCCTACTTCCTGTTTGTCGACTTAGTTGGTTTTTATACACATTGAACGTATATGCACATTTTTTGTCACATTTTTCTCAGCAACTATTGATGACAGAAATCTGATATTTGATCACAAGCTTCATATAGGTACCCCATATCGTGGGAAACGATTTTGAACCCATCGGATTCCTACTTCCTGTTTGCCGACTTTGTTGATTTTTATACACATTGAACATATATGCTCATTTTTCGTCGCATTTTTCTCAGCAACTATTGATGGCAGAAATCTGATGTATGGTCACAAGCTTCATATAGGTACCCCATATTGTGGGAAGCTTTTTTGGACCCGTCAGATTCCTACTTCCTGTTTGCCGAAGAGCGGGGGTATCATAGGTGAGCATTAGCTCACAGTTCATCTTGTTTCTTATGAAGCTTTCCTTTACTTCTTACGCCCTAAGCATGTTTGCACTCTTTTTGTTAGATTTAGTAGTGTTTTTTGGTACAACATTTGCCCTTTTTTCTAAAATTTCTGCTTCTGTATGGAAAGCAAATCTTTTCGTTGCCATTTTCCCTTTGCGTGGTTAGCAGACGTAAATAAATAAAGTTACTTCCCTTTGGTTAGCAGACGTAAATAAATAAAGTTACTTCCCTTTTACTGTCTGTGCAAAAAAAAACAACAACAAAAACCCAAAAACAGTGCATTGAGAAAAATGCTATTTTGTTTTTGATTTTACATATATTACACATATCATTGTCTATAATCATCAAATTTTATGTAAATGTATCATTTCATATCATACTATTGCTGTGCGTAGTTCAAAATTACTTTTTTTATTTTATCCCGGGTGTAAATGGTGTAGCTGGGGTGGGGTGCTATTTACACCCGGGTAACTAACCAATCAGATTGCAAGAAATCTTGTTTCATAAGAAATAATACAATTTATTCCTTTCAGTTATGAAGATTTTAGTTTTTTCTTTTCATATTATGATATTTTTTTTTCAAAATGGGCAATAGGAGTATGCTTTTATTGTTTTAAGTTGGATTATCTTAATTTTTTTTATATAAATGTAAAATTGTCTTGTAAATTTCCAATAATAGTATTAACTGTAGTTTTCCTAAGCCAATTATCATTACAGTAAGCTCTACAAGCAATATTAATTGGAATTATTTAACCCCTGCTATTTACAGGCTGTTAATAGAAATTTCATGGAACTTTATAGTTGTCATTAAACTCATTTCCTCCAATCCCTTCAATTCTGCACAGTTGTATCCCTTCTACCTGTCTGTCCCCCCCCCCCCCCCCCTCTCCCAAATCTATGATATCCCATGCTTCTGTCCTCTTTCTTGACTTTTCGTCAGATTTGTAGCCAGAGTAACATGATGGATGGCACTAGTGGAGCAGGTACTACTTACCTGTTTTTAAGTTGGGTTTGTGTTGTTCATTTTGTCCAGTTATATAACTTCACAGTTTTAGTTCAGTATTTTGATGTCCTGTACAATTATCAAGAAAAAAAAAACGATGTTCGGTTGGTTTTTACTTACATTTGTTTTTGTAGGAGGTTTAGGTTTTATTTATATTATTTATATTTATTGATGTATACTGGTGGTGTCTAAACACTATTTCATTATTAGATGATATTCGTGTAGTGTAACAGTATCATGACAGGTGCCACTAGTGGAGCAGGAACTTTTTATTCTTCCAGAGCAACTGGAATCACCCCCCCCCCCCCCACCCCCCCCCCCCCACCCCCCCCCCCCCCTCTCCTCCTTGGTTTTTAGTGGGTTTCATGTTGCTCAATCTTTAGTTTTCTGTGTAGTTTTTGTTGTTGTTGTACTTTTTCTTTTTGTAAGGTCATTATATGGTCTGTCCTTCTTCAAGTTACAACTTTCCTTTGGAAGCTTCAAACTTTTCTTGAATTACACTTGACATAGACCATTCTGATATGGTATGATTATTTGACATAGACCATTCTGATATGGTATGATTATTTATTATAAATTTATACAAGTTTGATTTTACCATGATATATTTTGACTTTCTAGGTTTATACCCTTTAAAAACTTCCCAAAATATTTCATTTTGGGTGGTATCTTGAATTATATCATTTTAACAGTTGCCATATATAACAGTTGTTATATTACAATTGTAGCTTCTGTAAAACATAAACAGATACATGTATATATGGTTCATATACATGTATTTCATTTACTTATATCGTGTACTATTAATAAGAATGGATATGGATGTAAATGAACATGAGAGACTACCCAATATTACACTTAAGAGACACAAATTAAAGTAAAGGAACAGCTTGTAATAAGAAATGACATAGATGTAAATGAACATGAGAGACTACCCAATATTACACTTAGAGACACAAATTAAAGTAAAGGAACAGCTTGTAATAAGAAATGACATAGATGTACATGAACATGAGAGACTACCCAATATTACACTTAGAGACACAAATTAAAGTAAAGGAACAGCTTGTAATAAGAAATGACATAGATGTAAATGAACATGAGAGACTACCCAATATTACACTTAGAGACACAAATTAAAGTAAAGGAACAGCTTGTAATAAGAAATGACATAGATGTAAATGAACATGAGAGACTACCCAATATTACACTTAGAGACACAAATTAAAGTAAAGGAACAGCTTGTAATAAGAAATGACATAGATGTACATGAACATGAGAGACTACCCAATATTACACTTAGAGACACAAATTAAAGTAAAGGAACAGCTTGTAATAAGAAATGACATAGATGTACATGAACATGAGAGACTACCCAATATTACACTTAGAGACACAAATTAAAGTAAAGGAACAGCTTGTAATAAGAAATGACATAGATGTAAATGAACATGAGAGACTACCCAATATTACACTTAGAGACACAAATTAAAGTAAAGGAACAGCTTGTAATAAGAAATGACATAGATGTAAATGAACATGAGAGACTACCCAATATTACACTTAGAGACACAAATTAAAGTAAAGGAACAGCTTGTAATAAGAAATGACATAGATGTACATGAACATGAGAGACTACCCAATATTACACTTAGAGACACAAATTAAAGTAAAGGAACAGCTTGTAATAAGAAATGACATAGATGTACATGAACATGAGAGACTACCCAATATTACACTTAGAGACACAAATTAAAGTAAAGGAACAGCTTGTAATAAGAAATGACATAGATGTACATGAACATGAGAGACTACCCAATATTACACCTAGAGACACAAATTTAAGTAAAGGAACAGCTTGTAATAAGAAATGACATAGATGTACATGAACATGAGAGACTACCCAATATTACACCTAGAGACACAAATTTAAGTAAAGGAACAGTACTTTTATTGCTGTTATATATTTCTCAGTCACAGTAGGGTCTTCAACACTCAACTTTTACCTTAAAATGAGTGTGAAACGACCCTTAGCCAGCAATTGAGTGATACTCTTATGTCATTAAACACTACATCTGTTCTCTTACAGTAATATATGACTGATGTATTGTATTGCCCTACTTCTACAAAACTGTAAACTGCCTTTATTGGAATGATCTGTCTGTAGACACAATAGTTTCTGTTCAATAGTTGACCGATCCTTCATAACACAAGATCAGCATTGATTTGGATGATTGTAGCCTTATCCTTTTTCAAACAAAAGGTCCCAAGGTACCAAAAAAGGCTGTTTTATGTATTTGGAGCGTTTATTGTTTATCTGTTATAATTATTACCGTTTTTTAGCTCACCTGACCCAAAGGGGTCAGGTGAGCTATTGTCACCACTGAGCGTCCGTCCGTTAACTTTTCACATTTTAATCAACTCCTCTGAAGCCACTGGGCCAATTTGAACCAAATTTTGGTGGAATGGTCCTTGGATGACCCCCTTCCAAAATTGTGTCCGATGATCCCGACTTCCAACCAAGATGGCCGCCAAGCTAAAAATAGAAAAAAGGGGGGATGAAATTTTAATTGTCCATTGCTGCTTTAGTATAAGTCAAAATGAGCTAAAATTTTAACTGCAGCTACATGGCAAGGAGCAGTTTAACATATATTCCGGGTTTTTCAGCCGATTTATACCGATTATGCAAATTGGGCATATTTTGATAAAAGATCACATTTAAATCTTCTCCTCTGAAACCGCTGAACCAAATTAAACCAAACCTGGTAAGGATGGACCCTGGATGGGTCCCTTTCAAATTTGTGTCTGACAGCCCAGCCCTCCATTCAAGATGGCTGCTGTTACTAAAAATAGAAATTTCTTCAATTGTCCATTGCTGCTTTAGTATAAGTCAAAATGAGCTCAAATTTTAGCTGCAGCTACATGGCAATCAGTAGTTTAACATATAGTCTGGGTTTTTAACTGTGAGATTTTTTCAGCCAGTTTATTCCGTTTAGGAATGTTATGAGATAAAAATCACATCTAAATCTTTTGCTCTGAAATTTGAGTTGAAATGATCTTTGGGTGGCCCACTTTCCAAATTACGTGTAACACCCCCATTTTCTATCAACTTTAGATGTCAAATTGAAAACCAGGTGAGCGATTACAGGCTCCTGGGAGCCTCTAGTTTTATGTAAGAGGGGTAAAAAAATCCAATTTTAATGGGGGGGGGGGGGGGGTGAAGTGTTCATCTTTATGGATTATTAAAAAATAGTATTTTATGTATATCATGGTATTTTCCATAAAAACGCCTTTGTCTTAAACAGCCTAGACATTGAAATTTATAAGACAAATAAAGAATTAATTGTGGTTGATTTGTATTGTACTACTGTTATAAATTTAATAAATTATTACTTCCTGCTTTCATAAAAAATTATATATTTGAAATCTATTTTTGTAGAATTGGAAACCAGAGGATCATGGAATTAGAAAGTCAAGTAGAAGATTTACAGGAAAATCAAAAGACAGTTTCAAATGAAGAAATTATAGAAATTAAGAAAAAACTAAATGAACAAATTCAACGGACACAAGAAAAAGACAATCGATTAACAAAACATAAAACTTTATTAGAGGAACAGGAATTAAAATTAAGTGAAAAATCTGATACAATTCAAGATTTACAAGATCTGTTAAATAAAAAAGATGACGAAATAAAATCAATGGAAGCTCAATATAAAAAATACCTGGACAAAGCTAGACAGGTGAGTACCTTCTTCATACAATAGAAATTTTAAAATAAAATGAAGTATTATTTTCTCAGATTTTAAGATTCATACTATATATATGGGTGTTATCAGCTTGATTTAATTTGAATTCACAAACTCCCATTTTAACAGGATAGAGTTTAATGTAGGATGACCCTATTTGAAAATGAATTAAAATAATTATGTCTCCCTCCCACCTGTTGTTCTTCTTCTTCTCAAGCAAACTTGTTTTTCTCAAAATCTAGACTTGATTAAATATTAACTATGCATGAATAACCAGGTGATGGATACAGGCTCAGGTGAACCTCTTGTTGGAATTCATGTATCTAATGAACGAATATTTTTGCAGCAATTTGTTCAAGAAGATTCTAAATTACAAGAAATTTCACAGAAAATTGATTTCCATATTATTTAGACTTTCTATTTTTAGAAGTCAATAGTAAAAGAATTTATAGATCAAATAAAAGTTGATGCAATACATACATTTACCTTTAATCAAAAGTTAATACAAACTTTATGGAACATTTTGATTGTAGGTAATAAAAGCTTATGACTCAAAACAGAATGTAGGAACAGCTTCAGAAGTCCAGGCATTGAGGAATCAGTTGTCTGAAAAACAAAGATATATAAATCAGATAGAGGTCAGTATAGTACTGTTTTATCATCATTGCTACAGTGAAAACCTGCATACACTGAACATTATTAGGACCCGCTTTTGTGTTAGGAATAGGCAGAAGTTTAGTTTATACAGGTTAAATTAACAACGATTTCCTGTATTGGAACTTTTATTCAAAGTTTGGTTTATACAGGATTCTGGTTTATTCAGGGTTCAGTTTAGACAGGTTTATACAGGATTCTGGTTTATTCAGGGTTCAGTTTAGACAGGTTTATACAGGATTCTGGTTTATTCAGGGTACAGTTTAGACAGGTTTATTCAGGATTCTGGTTTATTCAGGGTTCAGTTTAGACAGGTTAATACAGGATTCTGGTTTATTCAGGGTTCAGTTTAGACAGGTTTATACAGGATTCTGGTTTATTCAGGGTTCAGTTGACAGGTTTATACAGGATTCTGGTTTATTCAGGGTTTAGTTTAGACTGGTTTATTCAAGGTTCAGTTTAGACAGGTTTATACAGGATTCTGGTTTATTCAGGGTTCAGTTTAGACAGGTTTATACAGGATTCTGGTTTATTCAGAGTTCAGTCTAGACAGGTTTATACAGGATTCTGGTTTATTCAGGGTTCAGTTTAGACAGGTTTATACAGGATTCTGGTTTATTCAGGGTTCGGTTTAGACAGGTTTATACAGGATTCTGGTTTATTCAGGGTTCAGTCTAGACAGGTTTATACAGGATTCTGGTTTATTCAGGGTTCAGTTTAGACAGGTTTATACAGGATTCTGGTTTATTCAGGGTACAGTTTAGACAGGTTTATACAGGATTCTGGTTTATTCAGAGTTCAGTCTAGACAGGTTTATATAGGATTTTGGTTTATTCAGGGTTCAGTTTAGACAGGTTTATACAGGATTCTAGTTTATTCAGGGTTCAGTTTAGACAGGTTTATACAGGATTCTGGTTTATTCAGGGTTCAGTTTAGACAGGTTTATACAGGATTCTGGTTTATTCAGGGTTCAGTTTAGACAGGTTTATACAGGATTCTGGTTTATTCAGGGTTCAGTTTAGACAGGTTTATACAGGATTTTGGTTTATTCAGGGTTCAGTTTAGACAGGATTCTGATTTAGACAGGTTTATACAGGATTTTGGTTTATTCAGGGTTCAGTTTAGACAGTTTCACTGTATTTTCATGTTTGGCTTTTTGTCTCAACGTTTCATATCTGAAAATCATTAGATAAGAGAACAAACATTATTTGGCTTTTAATTACTACAGTATTTTTTGTGATTAATATCAGTCCATAAGGAAACTGGAAGTATTTTCTTGTTGTTCTCAAGACTTACAGATTTAACTTGTTTTCTACAAATATAGTGTTGAGGAATGTTAGTGTCCTGCTCTACATACCGATAATCATAATGCCAGTGGCTTCATCTCTATGATGTGGTTTCTTACATTTTTAGCACTGTATAAACTTCTTCTGAATTTCATTAAATATCAAAATTATTTATTGCAGGAAGACAGTAAAAAGGCAAGAGTTATACGAGAAGAAGAAGATAAGTTTTTGGTTGCTTCATGGTATGATTTAGTAAGTATCTTGATTTCTACACAAGTCATATCTTTGGGGTATTTAAATCAACACTTCAATGGTGTAATAGTTACCATGCTCATTTTGATCCACAGTAAGGTCAAACCAGGTCAAACTAAAGACTATAACATTGGTATTTGTTGCTTCTTTGCTAATCATGCATCATTAAGAAGTAACAACAAAAACTGGTTGGTTCAAAATCAGAATGATGTATACGAGTGGAGTTACATGTCTATCTGTGGACAGGTATTTATGTGTGCTAACATTATGAAAATCCACTTCAGCATGTTGGTATCATCATCATCTCATGAAAAAGTAACTTAAGTTACCATGCTATAGCCGAAAATTTGAATTAAACAACACTCACTCTTTCTAACTTTTTTCCAGCCAACAAAACAAGCATTTTTCATGAATCTGTAGGAATTCATCAACACTACCAACTTAGTTAATTTTTTCAGTTGGTTTCTTAGAGGCAAACTCACTCTTTTGATAATAATACACAATGAAATAGTTCCTCCATTATTGATTAACAATTTATTACAAGATCAACAATTTTTCAATTCTTAAGATAATTGGCATTTGAAATTAGTTATTAATTATCTGTACATCATATATTTTGATGAAAATTGTGTATTTCATATAAATATGTACATATATTCATGCATATATCAGCCCTATATAGCAGTTAAACAGGTAAGTTAGCATTACAGTAAGGCATTTAATTTACTTGCATGACGAGTTGTTAAATTACTGAAAATGAAACAATAATTTTTAGGCTCAGATGAGCCTATATTGAGCTTACTTTTGCTGTGATGTTATTTTTATTTGTTGACCTTTGCAGGGATATCAGTTACATAGACAGGCTACAGAAGAAAGGCTCAACAATAGTACAAATGGCATGTCCTTCTTAGCTCGTCAACGACAGATTAACGCACGAAGGACACAATCTATACCAAACTCTCACGCGAATTCTTCTAGGTGAAACATGTGATCTTCACTTATGTCATGTGCAATCTATTTATTCATATTGTAATTATATGTCACAAATATCAAAGGTCATATTTTTTGTCATCTACATACCAGAGCTGACACATAGGGATCACTATCCATCCTCTTATCCACACCATGTGATCACACTATTCTTATCCACAACTCCTCTTTCCATGCTTGATGTAAAATAACAAATTCTACGTTCTTTCTGGTGTGACTTTTCTATTATATTTTCCGTTATTTTTATGTCCCCGCCACTAAGTGGCCGGGGTATATAGTGTTACTCATGTTCGTCATTCCGTAATTCACAAATAAAACAGTTGTCACCATTTTTTTTCGCTATGCTTTGAGATATTGACTTGATATTTGGTATGTGGGTGTATAAGGATAAGTTACAAATCATGTTTATGTTTCGTTCTGCTCCAATGATTTTTGGCCGAGTTTTGGCCCTTGAACTTTGAAATTTTGCCAAATATTTAGTTGTCACCACTTTTTTTCGCTATGCTTGGAGATATTGACTTGATTTTTGGTATATGAGTGTATAATGATGAGTTACAGATCAAGTTTACATTTGGTTTTGGTCCAATGATTTTTGGCCAAGTTATGGCCCTTGGACTTTGAAATTTGGCCAAATATTTAGTTGTCACCACATTATTTCACTATGATTTGAGATATTGACTTGATTTTTGGTATGAGAGTGTATAATCATAAGTTACAGATCAACTTTTGAAATTAATTCCGGTTGAATGATTTTTGGCCAACTTACAGCCGTTGAGCTTTGAAATTTGGCCAAATATTTAGTTGTCACCACTTTTTTTTCACTATGATTTGAGATATTGACTATATTTTTGGTATGTGAGCGTATAGTGATGAGTTACCGATCAAGTTTGAATTTCGTTCTGATTGAATGATTTTGGGCTAATTTATGCACTTTGGACTTTTAGCTTTGGCCAAATATTTAGTTGTCACAACTTTATTTCACTATGCTTTGAGATATTGACTTGATTTTTGTTATTTGGAATTACAATGATGAATTACAGATGAAGTTTAGCTTTTGTTCCCACTGAATAATTTTGCCAAATTACTGTCCTTGGATTTTAGTAGTTCAGCATTTCAAAACAAATGACCTATAACAGTGTGTGACCAACCCCACCACAATCTACGGATCAACTTTGGACCTTGTTTTCACTGGAGAACATTTGCCATCAATAATTTACAATGGTTGTTATTACTCAGACCACATAACACTTTTAATTCAGAAAAAATTCAATGACTATTAAAAGGTAATGTTTTATAAGTATAGGACTTCTTATTCATATGTAAGTGTTGTAGATTCCTGATCATATCAAGATTTGTTCAGGCAATATTGTTTCCTTGAATAAATCTTGTGAATTTAAGGAGGCTTGAGGATACAGATCTTAAACAATAGTTTGTTATTCTTAGCCTATTACTGAGGGAATTAAAAAAGGGTGAAACCTTTGCGAGCCTCCTTAATATTCACGGCGGGGACATTCGTGTCATTCCGACACATCTAGTTTTTTCTAGTATCCTATGTGCATCCAAGTTACGGGGCATTTTCAATTATATTTGTTTTATGGATCATGGGGAGACATGCGACACACGTCTTTTTAGAAAAACCCATCATTTTTGTAATAAATCAAGTAAAACTCATTTTTGTAAACAATAGACCAATATATAGCTCAAGATAGTTGTATTTGTTGCCAGCATAATATGGCCATTAATAAATTTATTTAAAATAAACAACTAATTGACAATCTTCAAAGTGGATATATAATACAAAACATTGTCCTTTTTTATCTTGAATGACTTGAAGGGATTTCATTGGTTAATAACTGTGGATGAATTGCACATGTTGTGTGTGACATCTGTCCAATATCAGTCTTTTCAGACAGCTAAACATAACGATTGTCACTGAACACTGTTCCATCATTGTACATGTTTATGTTGAAACAATGATAGACCAATTGTATAACATGTAATTATATAGGGAATTCTGCCTTGAACCTTCTGTTTTACATCGGAAGGGAGTACTGCCTTGAACATTTTGTTGTACATATATATGGGAGTACTGCCTTAAATCTTCTGTTGTACATCTGAAGGGAGTACTGCCTTGAACCTTCTGTTTTACATCTGAAGGGAGTACTGCCTTAAATCTTCTGTTGTACATGAAATGACAAAAGTTATATTTGCAACATGCTCATCTTTATGAGTTATTGATGGGGCATTCAAACATCTAGCTATTTTATTTCGAAAATATGTCTTAAAAGTACCCAAATTTGAACATTTTGCATATTTGGAAGGTATATAGAATTTTTCATCTAATTTTGATGAGATTTTTTTCTTTGAATTGATTGTGTTGAGAGTTTCCTGTAGTATATCTACTGTCAAACCAAAAAATACCAATTTCCAAAATTTGAGCATTTTTATTTTTTTGTTTCAATTTGACTGCAGTCTTTTGGTAAAATTCTCATCTTGATGAGTTATTTATGTACATTATAAATCAAATTACATATTCTAATATGACGTGTTGTTTTGGCTTTGTAAACAAAAGGGTATAAAAATCCCCGATTTATTATGACTTACACGCGCTGATGATCATGACGTATTTGGCTGTTCTATTATACCCTTTTGTTTACAAAGCCAAAACAGCACGTCATAGAAATAATTTATGGAAGGGGTAAGTTTGTTGGAGATTTTAATATGGGTACACTATAAAGGAACGGGTAAGTTTGTTGGAGATTTTAATATGGGTACACTATAAAGGAATGTGGATTAAAATTTATCGTATATGTCCTATTAGAATAAAATAATTAATTGAAGGGTTAAGTTTGTTGGAGATTTTAATATGGGTAACATTATCTGTGCAAATTTTACCACTCGCTTTCGCTCGGGGTCAAATTTTTACTCAGATTAAAATCTCCAACAAACTTACCCCTTCCATAATTTATTTCTTAATTTTATTTGGTAAAAGAAGCCCAAATTCTGCACAAAAGTTCACATATTTGGAAGGTATACAGAATCTTTATTTTGCATTTATTTTGATACTATGTCAACAAATTTCATTTGCCTTTCATGGTTTCTGAGATAAACTCAACTGAATGTGGCCAAAAAGGGCTAAATTTTGTTTTTCATCCAATTTTAAAGCATTTTTTTTTTGCAATGAGTTATTTATAAAGACCCTATTTTTTTTTTAAAAGATTTTCACAATTTTTATTTTTCATCTAAATGTTGATCTTTGAATTAATTGTTACAAGGGCTTCGGGTAGATTAGTGTTTCGAGTGAAACCTGATTGCAGTAATACTGGCTCTTTATTGTTAATTTGTTAACTTTCCCAACGAAACTTTCCCCCAAGATTTTTTTTTATATATTTTCCTGCACATCAGAGCACACTTATTTATAGAAATGTACACAAGAGCACAATTTGTAGTCTTAGGAATAAATTCTCCTTTTCAGTTTTGTTGTGCGGCAATTTTTACTTCCCTAATTTGACATTTGAATTGACAAATTGCCTGTGTTCCGTTATTTTTAGTGCATTAAATGACATAAATATATTGTACAGATGTTCTAGAATACTTAGGTTTCTGAATGTTGAATTATTTAGGTGTTTCTGTGCTTGTAGATTAATGATGTTCAGATATAAGCACTACACGTTTATTTCTTGGGCATCACAATGTCTTTTTCTTTATTGCCTGTTTTTCTTGTGACATGCAAGACACTATCTTATCAAAATGTATATGAAAGATAGAATTATACTTATGTACTATAGTATGATCTATTCTACCAGCTTATGATATTATTAAAACTGTGATTTTTTTTTTTGTGATATAAAGAGGATGAAACAGAATAACATATGTTGTATATTTATACTCTAGTCGTCAGATCTTATGGTAAAAAAACTGTCAAGTACAAGTTGCATACTCGTACTATGAAATCGTCTAATCAGAACAGTGTATGTACTGGATATAATCTTCTGATTGGCTATATTTTTAATATGAGCATGAAACTTGTCGGTATAGTTATTTTATGACCACAAGGCCAGATAAAAATGGTTGTATTTCAGAGTAAAGATTAAATACTCTTACACTTTGTAGTCTTTTCACCATGCCGTAATCTTAAATATTATATCTATTGCTTACAATGTTTACAGGTAGACGAAAATTAGAAAAATATTTTTTAATATAATTTTAAGTAGCCATTTGTAGTCTTGATTAAAATATATGAATTTATTTTTTTGGTTACTATATCACATAGAATGTAGCAAAATAGAAATTAAGCAAAACCAAGGTTGCTGATATACACATTGATCATATACTTGTACATAATATAGCTAAAATTTTACCCTGTGATAAAACTGAGTTTTGTTTAGAATAATAACAGGAATCAT
The DNA here is from genome assembly GCA_963383655.1 of Bathymodiolus septemdierum. Taxonomy (NCBI): domain Eukaryota; kingdom Metazoa; phylum Mollusca; class Bivalvia; order Mytilida; family Modiolidae; genus Bathymodiolus; species Bathymodiolus septemdierum. The sequence continues at coordinate 125,387,416 of OY726518.1, read as the reverse complement.
GTTTATTTCACACAGTCTCACAAAAATGGTTCAAGCGGGCTGATAAAGCAAGTTTATTAACTGCTTCCGGAATGTTACAAGCCTTTCCATCAATGTTCGTAAGTTCACTTCGTGAATTTCCGGAAAACTATGTTTACAATCATTGCGGACTAAACTGTTTTATTGAATATTTGCACAGAAAATTATTAACTCCCAATTTTCTCTCTTATGATATTGAAAGTGCTAAAAAAAAAGTGCATTTATTGGATTTGCATATTAAAACAATATTTTTATTGTTCTATAACTATGTACATGTATTAAATTCTAGCCAGAAATGACTAAACATTTTGGTACAAATCAGTTATTTCCTCTGTTGAAGTACATGATAAACAGACCATAGCATGTCATTTTTCATGTCATACCCTTTATCAGCCCTCGTTCATATATCATCCCTTGAGCCTATCGGCTCTCGTGCTGATATCATGACCTAAGGCTGATAAAGGGTATGATATGAAAAATGCCATGTAATTATATATATATATATGATATGTGTTCTATTGTGGATGAAACATATAGACTATGTAATATGCTATTGAAATTTCACATGTATAACATATAGAGTTTTAATAATGATAAGTACAGTTACAACTTTTTGTCATACAATGTTCTAAAAAAAAAAAAAAATAAGGATTTTTCTCAGTATTAGGTGGATAATTGATGTCAACAAGTCTTCAAGAAAAGGGAATGGTCAAATTAGACACACCAATTTAATTCCTTTTTTTTACATATATTTTTTTTTGTCTTAATATTTGTAGTAACATTTTGTTTTTTGTTTTGCTTTATTCATATTAATTAATGTGCAACGAAAGATGTGTGGTTGGTATTGTGGGAATGATTTTTGTTTAAATGATTTTCAATAAATTCTTTGGAGCGAGCAAGTCCAAAGAAAAATAATTTAATTTTGTGTGAACTTACCACAATTTAGATTCAGTGAAATGTTTATTTGTTTTAATCTTGAATCTCCTATATTAACATTGTAAATATGTCATCATATTGTTACATGTACCGGTACTTTTGTAGTAATTGATATTTTCATATTAATTTATGACACTTTGTAATATTTAAAATATTTCAACCAGTAACACTGATGATTTAAAATGATTTAAAACAAGAAAACTCTATATTTTTAATAAATAAACAAAATCCTCAAGAGAAGCCAAAATTTAATTATAGGACAGTCCTTGTATGTACCGGTATATAAATTTTCCTGATTTTGGTATAACTTCTTTGGTTATTCCTGCATTCATAGTGGATATTACTGCCAGGGTACACATTATTTTTTTATGAGCTTTTGTCACCAGTTTGTATCCATCATCGTCTTCAGCCATTAATTTTGTAAACTTTCTAGTCGTTTAAAGCAAACTTCTCAGAAATGTATTTTGGATGCATTGATCAGATATTAAGAGTGACCAAAAACATAGAGGGAATGTTCCTTGGATGGTTTACTACAAAGTGTTTGTGTCCATAGCATATCCAAGATTGCTGCCATCTCCAGGAAAAGACATTGGACGTTCAGGGGAAATGTTTAATAAAAATCTTCTCAGAAACTACTGATCTGATTGAAGGATAACTTTACATAATTCTGTATTATGATTGTGTAATTATCCTGATTTTAAATTATCACAACAGTATAAAATAGCGCTGTGTTTTGTCAATACTTCTATAGACAAAATTAGCACACTATAATTAGACGAGTGATACAGGGCAAGGTTGGCCTTTATTTTTAATAGATTTGCAGCTATGAGAAATTCAAATCTCGTAAATGGGGTTATGGTACCTCACATTGTTAGTATTATATGTTTCATAAATTTACTTACTGCACAGATTTTGTTTTTGTAACTCTGTGCTGCCTTAAGATTAAGGTTGAACGGAAGTAACAAAAAATATAAGAATCCAGGATATATTCTGATATAAAGTAAACTAGTAGTAAGAGTTAAGTTTACGTCAGCATTTCAGTAGAAATTTAATACATCTGTGTTTATTGTTTTAAATAATGCTTTTGTAATGGTACACAAAAGTTACATTTATTGAAGGTGCTGTAATTGCAACTTTTTTTTTTACTAATCTCAACTTAATTATAATTTGCAGTTATTTTTATTCATAAATTTAAAACAGTTTGACTTTCATTTACATCTTTATGCTTTTTTTTAAATAATCATTACTGTTTTTATATTTTAGTTTCTACAAATTTATTATATAAACAGAAGGACTAATACTTGATTATCAACAAAGAAGACACTAAGCACTGTAAACCGCTGCTGGAATCCATCCATATGTTTGAGAAAGAAAAAAAAAATCTTTAAGATTTTTTACCAAATTTTCATTTTTTAGGTTACATGGTCATTTTGTCTGAAGTTGAACCTTTCCAACACCATATATTTTCTGAAGCATACATGATTACTTTACGTTCTGTCAGAATATCATTGGATGTTTAAAATCTTGCAGTGAATTAGCATGCTCTTGGAGAATCCCTACTCTAGAAATAGAACTGTCTTCCCCAAAAAATCAATATTATAGGTCATGCATCAAGCCTTCCATGAAGGTATTAAAATGCAACTAAATCCAATCAAATTTGACTGAAGTTAATCCTTATTTATTGACCTTCTTTTACGAATTTTCTTTATGCCATTTCATTTAATATTTTTGAAATTACAACAAAGTGAAAGGAACTTTTTTGTTTAAAAAACTCTGCAAGCTCTGATTGGTGAATTAGTGTTTGCATACCTAAAATCACTGTGTTATATAGCCATACCTAATTAAATGTAAATCACCTTTGTCATCCATTAGACTCATGCATAACAGTGACTAATTATTGATAATCTAACAATCTGATTAGTTCCAGTATTTAAGTAGCATTATTTCTAATGATTAATGTTACATTCTAAAAAGTTAAACCACACCCCACACTCCCACTTGAAAAATAGATAAATAAAAATAGTTTGCAAATTATAAGTTTGTTGACTAATATTCCGATTAAAGATAATTATAATACTATTTCATGTGACACAGATGACATCTGTCTTTCATGTCTCAGTTAAATTAATATATAGACATATAATACTTATATCAGGTGATTAAGGACATTTTTATGCTTTTAACATATTACTGTACAGAGATTAAACTATATGGTAAGTAATGTAGTACCAGTGTTTGATATGATCTTGTTTGATGAAAAGGGTTGGGGATATTTTATATTGTATTTTAATACAAATGTCAATTGTTATAATAAAACATTTTTATGTATGTGGTATTGACTTTTTATTAAAACATTACAGTAATAATGAAAATACAGAATGTGATTTTTATAAAATTCCATAACTCAGACCTTGTGGGATTGATTTGGTTGGTTTATGGTGTTTAACGCCACTTTCAATGATATTTCAGTTATTTCGTGGCGGTCAGTTTTATTGGTGGAGGAAACCAGGGAAAACTACCGACCTGTCGCAAGTCATTGACAAATATTATCACATAATGTTGTATTGAGTACACCACACCATGAATGAGGTTCAACCTCACAACTTAAGTGGTGATAGGCACTGATTGCACAGGCAGTTGTAAATCCATCTACCATACGATCATGACCACGATGGCCCCTGTAGGATAGTGATCAAGATTAAGTGTCGAGGCACATTTAACAATATTGAAGTGATTTGTGATGGTCAGTTTTGTTGGTGGAGCAGGACACTGACATTCCACAAGTAGCTGTCAATCATTATCACATAGTACACCTGGGAGTTAAGCTTATACACTGAAATGGTGATAGTAGACCAGTCAGATTAGATTGACTTGGACTATAGGTGCTGATTGTATTAGTAGATATAAATATAACAACCACACAGCTATTGTGATCAGTGCCAGTTTTAAAGAAACCAAGTAAATAAGTTTAATTTAAAATCATGGAGAGCATCCTTGATAACCCATGGCTGATCAGCTTGGATATTCTCCACTGATCACCCATAGATATTGCCTTATTTTACACCAGATACAGTTTTGGTCTATAAGTTGGTATAAACAGAACAACAGCAATTGTACAATAGCATTCAGAAACAAGCAAGTGCTTTTTTAAATCTGTTTCCTATGAAGAACATATATGCATGCTGATTCAAATTTTAAACTTGTGAGAATTATTTATACAATGAGGGAAAAAACAAAAATGCATCTACATCTATACGGTTGATCTGCAGTGGTAATTCCATTATGCAGATACTGCTGTGCAAATGTCAACCTGGGTGCTCGGTATTTACAAGTGCAAGTGAAATGCGGATAAAAACAGATGGTTCACTGTTTACGTCTGCAGTCTCTGGATTATCTCCTTGAAGCTCTCTGGCGTGGTAGCCTGGTAAGCTTTTGTTCCTTGTGACTCGTAGCATTTGGCTGGATGGAATGTCATTTGCCATGTTTCTGCCCACTTAGTCAGTGTTGTGAGGTCTTCTTGTAGTTGTTTTCTATCATGGATGGTTTTGATGGATCGATATAGTAGCGAGTTGTCTGCAGAAAGTCGTAGTGTTGTTTTCCTGGATATTGAATTTCCCATGTCGTTGGTGTGGCACTGTGTCAAAAATGTAGTTGAAAGCTACACAATATATTTGAAAATATTAATACAAAGAGATTAAATAAGATTGAAAAGGTGAACAAATATTATGTGAGCATGTCAGGGAGTAAATCTTTTACTTTTTATGATGAAGGTTTGGACTGATTTAAATACTGCTTTGTTTTCTTCCTCATTTAGATTAAGGCAATGGCCTGTTAGGTGCTATTGCCGGCTCCGGCAAAATAGCCTCCTTAGTGCTATTTAGCCGGCTCCGGTAAAATAGCAATTAAAATAGGGATTTGCTATTTTGCCGGTCGTTAACATATTAGTTTTGATATTAAATATTATTTTTCTATATTTATGATAATGATAATAATTTCTATACAAATTACGGGTGACTGAAGGCTAATTATAATGATTGTAAAAACAATACAATAGTCGTATTTTGCCTGCAGGATAAATTTAATACAAGTATACTTTGGTGAGTTGCTCTCAGTATAATCAATGTTAGAAATCATTTGAGTTTAAAAATGGAAGGCGACAAAAAAACTTGAAGTAAATACGAAATTCAACTCATATGAGGAATTAAAACAATCGTTGACACAGTTTGAAAAAGACAACTACGTATACATTCAACTGTGGAAACGTGATTCCAGGACAATCAAATGTATGAAGACTAGAGCGCCTAATAAGAACTTTAATAACGATTTAGTCTATGGTGTCTTAAAATTGTGCTGTGTTCATGGTGGCAAAGATCACAAAACATCGTCTACTGGTAAGTGTTTCAGGTCAATTTTCCACTAACATAAATATTACCTTATCATCCTTATATCCTAAAAAGTTACTGTAAATAAATTACATAAATAATCCAGTATCTGCTTTTAGACCAAAAGAACGGTAATGGGACAAAGCCTTGACAAACTAATTTTATTGGTATGAAACCATCCCCTTTTCAGTTCACCTGGCCTAGAAATATTACAAAATATAGCGTACTCAAGATCAGAAGAAGAATACCAGACATTTTATGACAAATTGAGTAATGAATTTCCATATTCTGTTGTCTCTTATTTCAACAGAAATTGACATGCAATCAGATCAGAATAGGTAAACGGCCTAAAAGATGGAGTTTGTGTAAACAATATTTATTGAATAAATTGCATTGATTATAACAATAGTACAGTTAACCTCGGTAACCGAACAAACAATAGAATAGAAAGCATCAATGACAAAGTAAAATCCGTCCTCAGTCATCATTCTAGTCTACCGGAATTCGCAGAGAATATATTGAAAATTGAAAAATCTTTTGAAAACCCTAACGTGCTTTACTTATAAATGCTGCACGTATCACATGGGTAATACACATTTACAAAACAAATACTTTATTGTCAAAGTTCTAAGTTGTTGTCTTAGAGTTGTGTGCCGCGGACAATCTTAATAAGAAATGAGATACAGTTTCAGTTATTCCATCGATACAATTTGGCGATTCAACAAGGTTTCTAATAAAGAGGTGTGCACTTAAGGCACTATCATTCATTCGTTGTCTATAGGTTAGATATCACACTTAACATACACCAGGTAGAGTTTAGGTCTATAGGTTAGATATCACACTTAACATACACCAGGTAGAGTTTAGGTCTATAGGTTAGATATCACACTTAACATACACCAGGTAGAGTTTAGGTCTATAGGTTAGATATCACACTTAACATACACCAGGTAGAGTTTAGGTCTATAGGTTAGATATCAGACTTAACATACACCAGGTAGAGTTTTGGTCTGTCTGTTAGTTATCAGACTGATCATACACCACAATATCGGTCTGTTTGATAGATATCAGACTTATTATTCATACACTAGATATAGTTTTTTTTAGTCAGACTGGTAATACACATGATAGAGTTTTTGTCGTATATTAGATATCAGAATTGATGATACACGAGATATTGTATATCCGTTAGCTATCAGGAGAGAGTTTGCCTTGGTATATCCGTTAGCTATCAGGAGAGAGTTTGCCTTGGTATATCCGTTAGCTATCAGGAGAGAGTTTGCCTTGGTATATCCGTTAGCTATCAGGAGAGAGTTTGCCTTGGTATATCCGTTAGCTATCAGGAGAGAGTTTGCCTTGGTATATCCGTTAGCTATCAGGAGAGAGTTTGCCTTGGTATATCCGTTAGCTATCAGTAGAGAGTTTGCCTTGGTATATCCGTTAGCTATCAGGAGAGAGTTTGCCTTGGTATATCCGTTAGCTATCAGGAGAGAGTTTGCCTTGGTATATCCGTTAGCTATCAGGAGAGAGTTTGCCTTGGTATATCCGTTAGCTATCAGGAGAGAGTTTGCCTTGATATATCCGTTAGCTATCATGAGAGAGTTTGCCTTGGTATATCCGTTAGCTACCAGGAGAGAGTTTGCCTGTCTGATATCGAACAGAAAATACACAAGATAGACAGATATCAGAGTGATTATACACTTGGTCTGCTTGCTCGAGATCAGATGTATTGTCAAACATTTAAATGCATTCCGTCGTCATGCTTCACAGACTTTATTTATTTATTAACGCCCTATGGTCGATTTCATATTTGATTTTGTGTTACGTCACACATTCTGTATATATCAGATCAAAAGCTACAGTTATCATGTCGTGTGTATTTAAATCGATAATATACATAGATATTATTTAAATTCTAATCAATATTATGTCACAATAAACTACCTTGCACTTCAATGTAAAAAGCATCGGTTGTTTACAACACTGGTTTACAGGCACTGATTATCATATTGTATTTTTAGTCCAAAACAGCAAGTAACAGATGACTTTGCTTCCTACTTTGATTTTCTACTAGTACACCGACTACGACTTTCAATTCGGTTAAAATCTATTGTTACGTCATTTATTATTATTGGATTTTGAATGATTTAATTCAACATTACATTAACAGAATGACGTGTAGTGGTTAATTTTGGAATGTTTTATAACAAGATTTATCATTACGTGAAACATGGAATTTATAAATAATGGTTTCAATGGAGACACAGGAACGAATGAACATAACGAAATAAATGGAGAAGTAGAGCATAAGTTGGATATCAACACACGGATTGAAAAATATCATGTGCCAGAGGACCAGTGGAATCAAAAAATGAAGGAACGACTAGAGGACACGTCAGTGAATGGGAATTTAGAGAAAACTAGCTGGTCTCAGTACAAAGTTTCTGGAGAACAGTGGGACAAATTTGATAAACAATTAAAATTTAATGGAATTGATCCCGGTTTACCTCCCGTACCTAAAACACAGGAAATTACAAAAGATTCCAATAAAAAGCTGTCATTGTCTAGACAATCATCAGAAGAGCAGGAATATGCTAAATTAGATACAATGAATGACAGACGAAGATCACTAGACATTCTGGAATACGAAAAAGTTAAGAAGATGCCACACCGTCAACATAAAGATAGGTAGGTTAACATATACAATACATAATTCTATTATCTGTTGTAGGTTTAACTTATCATCAATATAAACTTTGGTCTCATCAACTGACCAATGCAATCGTAAGTCTCGCCAACTGACCAATGCAATCATAAGTCTCGCCAACTGATCAACGTAATCATAGTTCTCACCAACTGATCAACGTAATCATAGGTCTCACCAACTGATCATTGTAATCATAGATTCCACTAACGCATCAATGTAATCATAGATTCCACTAACTCATCAATGTGATCATAGATTCCACTAACTCATCAATGTAATCATAGATTTCATTAACTCATCAATGTAATCATAGATTACACTAACTCAACAATATTTATTTTATTTCTAGCAAGTTGTTTAATAATTAGGACCATCAGCCTCGCAAGTATTCAGGTTTAACGTACATGTGTTTTTGCGCGAAAGTTGTCCGTCCAGTAGTTGAACTGAGATCCAGCACATTGGGAAAAATACAGCAATGTGCGGGTAGACACAGGTGGAATAAGTTTAACAAATGTATAAAAAAAATCTTGGAATGTAAAGATGAAAAATATAAGCGATTTCAGGTTCTAACCAAACATTAAATAATCGCCCCTCCCTGACACACCCACCCGTCAGCACATACATACAAATACGACATTGAAGTACTGCTAAGGTTGTGTTCAAGTCAAAACATGAGTAGAACAGAATTGAAATCTATGTATTGTTATGAGCTTATAAAATGGTGTCAATTTAAAAAGAAACAATCTCTACTAAGTGTTTTAGTTGTAAGACAAAATCAGGTCACACTACATTTTATTTCTTTTACTCCCATGCCTGTTTGTATTTTAAAAAAAAAAACGTCAAAATTCCCGAAACATCAAAACGGATTTTTAAAAAAATATTTAGCATGATAATTTCGAACAGAAAGTACATTGAAAAAACGTATAAAACTCTGAATTTTGTTTCTTGTGAAAGGAAATACTACAACTTTCACAAATAAACTTAAATGACTATTTTACAACTACACAAACAAATTTATTTATGTTTTATGCAGTATTGATTTTATTGATGTATTTAGACGTTACAACATTGACGATTTGACCATACTTATAAAATCATAAAGGATGCGATAGAATTGAAAATATAACTCGTTCTACAACATATTTGTATATCATTGTTGAGAAATTGCCAAAATTTTGTTTTATAAACAAATGACAACGAGACAGGGGATAAAAGAAAATACCCTTATTAATACGCCTACTGAACAGAATTCACTTAAATGTAGGAATTATTTAGCAATGGATATAACAAACAAAGACTTGAATCATTTGATTCAAAGAGCTTTTGAATCATAGTTCTTTAATTAATTTATTGTAATAACTTGCTAGTGACTTACAAATTATAATTCGGTCACTTTAAAATTCTTTAGAGGCTTTTCTCTGACAAAGAAATACTAGAACCAGTGAGCATTTAAAATCGGATCATCAATCTCTGTTGTAAACATTAAAGTGATATGTGAATTTAGCACAACTAGGTATTTACTACGGGAAAGAACTTAACAAAAATGCCGCATAGAAGGTAAGTCAGTTGTCAGTTTGATGCTGGTCTCAAATTATAAGCTTTCAAAAGAAACTTCCTGGTCCGATAGCGAATAAACTAAAATAGTAATAAACCAAGTGTAGCGAAAATATTTGTACTATCATAAAAGAAATAATTACTGTACATGTGGCTTCCATACTTATAGTAAAAAAAAATGGACAATCGTTAGATTTTCAAACCTATTTTATCATCAGCCCTATTTTGTGTTATTACAAGAGTCATTGACATATATACTGTTTTATGAATAAAATTATATAGTGAATTCGTCTTATTAAGTAATTTAAAAAAATTAATTTTTGAAAATGAATATTTTTTAAAAATATTATTTTCATTCTAGACGATAAAATTATTCTAAAAATTCAACCCCCTAATGTAAAATGGAGAACTGAAACAAAATAATATTACTTTCATGCATTTATATGTTATTATTGAATGAATCCCATTGAAGATCTTGTTCAGAAACCAGTCAGGAAAGTATTAAGGCCAAAATCAAATAATTTCTATGAAGTAAGTATTTTTCTTAGAAAACCGTCATGATCAACTAATGTTTTTGATGGGTCCAGCAGTAAAGATGACAATCAGACGGGTGGGCGTTTTTGATGGGTCCAGCCGCAGTAAAGATGACAATCAGTCGGGTAGGTGTTTTTGATGGGTCCAGCAGTAAAGATGACAATCAGACGGGTGGGTGTTTTTGATGGGTCCAGCAGTAAAGATGACAATCAGACAGGTGGGTGTTTTTGATGGGTCCAGCAGTAAAGATGACAATCAGTCGGATGGGTGTTTTTGATGGGTCCAGCAGTAAAGATGACAATCAGTCGGGTGGGTGTTTTTGATGGGTCCAGCAGTAAAGATGACAATCAGTCGGGTAGGTGTTTTTGATAGGTCCAGCAGTAAAGATGACAATCAGACAGGTGGGTGTTTTTGATGGGTCCAGCAGTAAAGATGACAATTAGTCGGGTGGGTGTTTTTGATAGGTCCAGCAGTAAAGATGACAATCAGACAGGTGGGTGCTTTTGATGGGTCCAGCAGTAAAGATGACAATCAGTCGGGTGGGTGTTTTTGATAGGTCCAACAGTAAAGATGACAATCAGTCGGGTGGGTGTTTTTGATGGATCCAGCAGTAAAAATGACAATCAGACAGGTGGGTGTTTTTGATGGGTCCAGCAGTAAAGATGACAATCAGACAGCTGGGTGTTTTTGATGGGTCCAGCAGTAAAGATGACAATCAGACGGTGGGTGTTTTTGATGGATCCAGCAGTAAAGATGACAATCAGTCGGGTGGGTGTTTTTGATAGGTCCAGCAGTAAAGATGACAATCAGTCGGGTGGGTGTTTTTGATGGATCCAGCAGTAAAGATGACAATCAGACGGGTGGGTGTTTTTGATGACTCCAGCAGTAAAGATGACAATCAGTCGGGTGGGTGTTTTTGATGGGTCCAGCAGTAAAGATGACAATCAGACAGGTGGGTGTTTTTGATGGGTCCAGCAGTAAAGATGACAATCAGTCGGGTGGGTGTTTTTGATGGGTACAGCAGTAAAGATGACAATCAATCGGGTGGGTGTTTTTGAGTAAAGGTGTGAAACTGAAAAAATAACATTCATGGTCACTAAACGTAGAGACATGTTTCTGCTAATAGTGAAGAAAATGGTAAATAAATTGAGCAAAAGAAAAAATTGCCCCCCACACACATGTATTTGAGTTAGTAGTGCCAGGTCTAAAATATTTGACTTTAAAACCAATCCGTTTTGATCTGATATACAGTTGTTTGAATTAGATCATTGAAATGTTGATCAAACTCTACTGTTATATAAAATATAGGACATGTTGATGATGTACACAGAAGTTCTCGTTCGTTTATGTATACTAACTTAATGGGCAGATAATATTACTTACTATAACTTAGCCAAGATATTGTTGTCATTGATTTTGTTGGTTTTTTATCTGAATTCTGAAATTTAAAGTCTATATTGTCATCTTTTTTTTTCTTCATTTTTATGTACCTCTGTATAAAAATAGTTGTTTAGACATAGACCTGTCTCTGTCAACGTATCTCTACTACCCCCAAGAAAATAGGTGCCGGTTTTTATAAGATGAACATTGACCATCTTCGGCTAAACAACAGATAGATAACCACGGTTTGTTTGTAATTTCAGTTCATTACAACAAAAGATCCAACACAGAAAGGAATTCTCACAGAGTATACAATCATTATCATCAGAAGGTAGGTTAATACAAACTTAGATATCAAATTTAGTGCGCACAACGCGTTTCTGGAATAACCCTCAATGTATGCCTTTTTTGTTAAGTGTCAGTTGAGAAAATCCAATAGACCATTTGCATATTCCTGGTTTGATTCAAAAGTTAAGCTTGAAGATGCCAAAGAGGTAATCAGAAACCGTATATCGAAAAAGTACCCCACACAATACAATATTTAGCCAAAAGAAAAAGTACCCCACACAATACAATATTTAGCCAAAAGAAAAAGTACCCCACACAATACAATATTTAGCCAAAAGAAAAAGTATCCCACACAATACAATATTTAGCCAAAAGAAAAAGTACCCCACACAATACAATATTTAGCCAAAAGAAAAAGTATCCCACACAATACAATATTTAGCCAAAAGAAAAAGTACCCCACACAATACAATATTTAGCCAAAAGAAAAAGTATCCCACACAATACAATATTTAGCCAAAAGAAAAAGTGCCCCACACAATACAATATTTAGCCAAAAGAAAAAGTATCCCACACAATACAATATTTAGCCAAAAGAAAAAGTACCCCACACAATACAATATTTAGCCAAAAGAAAAAGTATCCCACACAATACAATATTTAGCCAAACGAAAAAGTACCCCACACAATACAATATACAATACAATACAATACAGACAACACAGCGGCCAAAAGAAAAAGGACAAAAGGACAAATAACGATCTACAAAACATACACATAAAACCAAAGATCGAGTAACACGAACCTCACTAAAAATCGGGGGTGAACTCAGGTGCTCCGGAAGGGTGAGCAGTTCCTGCCCCACTAGTGGTACCCGTCTTGTTAATCTAGAAAATAAGCATTTGGGATCATACATTGAACTCTAAATACATAATTCAAATGACAATGGAACACTTTAACTGGGTTAATTTGGTTCGTCACTGAGTGTGCAGACTTCGATGATATCTTCATAGAGTTACAATGGTTAACGATATACAGGTCTTCGTGAGGTTTGACACTTCCATTGGGTCAAATACTCGTTTATAAAATTGTTAAATCAGTTTTGAGGACGAAACTTGAATTTGATGGGAAGTTATGTAAGAAATTTGGGTTAATATCTTACACTTTGTTGTTATTTAAATACCACCACCATTACTTGATGTAATGGGTATTTCATTTCGTCCCGTTCCACGGTAGAATGGGTGCTTTCAGTGCATCCGGGCTTATTGTATTCCTGCAACAATTTATTTTAAAAACTTAAGCAAGTATTTACATAAACTCATCAATTTTGATCTGTACAAAAGGGTTTATTTTCTAGTCAATGGCCTTATTTGTCTAGAACGAACACAAAAAGTACCCGTTCCTGTCAAACGGCAGAATCAAACATACACTGGAGAATAGCCCAAGTGATTAAGAATTACATCTTTCTTATATCTATACCAAATATTTCTTCCTCTTTTCCAGCAATGCAAGACCTCAAACCATTAACAATTCCGAAAGATGGAGACATTCAAGCTTTTTCTGTGGAGGAAATGTCAACATTCTTCCGGTACATGCGCATTAATGACGTTATAGTTCAAAGACTTATCAGAAAGAACATGGACGGTGTGAAATTCTCAAAGTTAAAAGACACAGATCTTGAAAATATAGGAATAAAAAACCCTATCATTACTCACTTTAGAGACAGGAGTAGTAGAAAGAAGATATCATTCATGTTATAGTTCTTATACAACTCATTAGTATGCTCAATTATAGCAAAAATAGTCATGACAGCCACTTAAAGTATTACTCATGAATGAGTTGTCGCATTACTCATAAAAGTGTATTGTAGGATTTAGTGTTACTCGCGTGTATGGTGAATGAGCTGTAACATTAATCATGAATGAACATTGAGTATTGTCTTCTCACAAATATCAGTTGTAACATTAATCATGAATGAGCATTGAGTATTGTCTTCTCACAAATATCAGTTGTAACATTAATCATGAATGAACATTGAGTATTGTCTTCTCACAAATTTTAGTTGTAACATTAATCATGAATGAGCATTGAGTATTGTCTTCTCACAAATATCAGTTGTAACATTAATCATGAATGAGCATTGAGTATTGTCTTCTCACAAATATCAGTTGTAACATTAATCATGAATGAGCATTGAGTATTGTCTTCTCACAAATATCAGTTGTAACATTAATCATGAATGAGCATTGTAGCATTACTCTAGAATGAGTTATAATGTAACATGTGAATTTGTTGAGTATTACTCGTGAATAAATTATAGCATTACTCACTAATGAGCTCTAGTGCTACCCGGGAATGAGTTGTGTCAGTCTTAAATGAGTTATTGTGTGACTGGTGAATGAGGTGTAGTATTAATCGTGACTGTGTAATAGTGTTAATGAGTATGAATGAGTAATGAGTTGTAGTGTTACTCGTAAATAAGTTGTAATGTTACTCATAAATGAGCTGTAATATTAAGTGTAACAAAAACTGTAATGTTACTCATAAATAAGCTGTAATGTTACTCAACTATGAATTATACTATTACTCACGAATGAGTTATTGTATTATAAGTATATAGTCATGACTGACTACTTCGTTGATGATAGAGCATGCTGATCAGTTATGTTGTTTATTATACAGATCATATAATCAAAAGATAAAATAACGTCATTACCATGGTAACATAAACATCTCAGTATTTTACGGTCACCAGTGTAATAATATTAATATATTCACATGTAAATCTAGTTTAAATATTTCTGATCATTTAAGGAAATATTGATGGACGAATGAAGGAATGAATGAATGGATGGCAACTTTATTCTCATACATTTATAATATCACTGTGTACAGAGAAAATATGTATATACAATATATATAAACAATACAGAATTGTCAATACAATACATCGTTAGATTTTATAATATAGACAGATCTTAATAGGGGCGACGTTGCTATTGTTTGAATGGGTAAATTTGAAAGGTTAGCCTGTTTCTTTCATCTGGAAAGGGTAATTGTGTATATCGTCCTTATTAAGAAAATATGTAACAGGATAGGTTTGGTGTTGATTTCATTTTTCTTTTCAGATAGTGTATTTATTTGAACTAGATTCAACAGTTCAGTTAGTTTTGAATATTTTACTGGCTTTTGATGAATGACAGAAATGTCAAATCTTTGTCACCGTATAACTTGCTGGTTTATGATTTTATGTTTAAAATGTTTTAATTATTATAATTTGAATGAGTTGCATACTTATAAATTCCATACGTTTGAACAATTCTTTACATCTTTAAGTATGTCGTTGTCTCTGTTCACGTCAACCATACGAAGACAAGTTCTACAGTTTTAATTGTACGACTTTCTAACTTGGTATGCTAAATCTATTACAATGCTTATAAAAATAACACAGTGGAATATTTAATAGATGTTTTCCATGATTATATTATTACTATAAAGCTGGTCTCGCCTGACTTTCGTTAAACACCACAACCGTGACCCCTCCCTTTCCTCGAAGCTTATGAAGAATATCGCAATTTGGTTTCTGCGTGGATGTTCACAGACACTGGCATGACATGATAGCAAATTTAATCTGATTAGGTAATTGGGGTGCTCGTGTATTTATAATCCTTGGTTACAATAAATAATTCAGTTTATCTTCAAACTGGTTCGGCACCATTCTCGTGAACAGTATTCCACATTGGATATCAAGCGGAACTAATGTCTTCATAGGCATACACACACACATACAAACAAATATGGACGAAAAACAGATCAAATGGACTTTTTCCACTTCTTACCGAGTTGAAATTAAACTTGCGTAGTTCAATGTTCAGGAAACCGTCCCCAAGACTATAAAACAAAAAGAGTCAGGCCAAGAAAAAGCGTCAGAGATTTGAAACAGCCATAGACTGATTATTACTAAACGTCCTGATCGTTGTATCTGCAACTCCAATAAACAATGACACACAGACAGAAAGTACCCATATTACAGCCACCAATCTATTTAAATCATAGTCAAATGCTATGAAAGAAAACGCGTTCAAAGAACCTTCAGATATACACTACTTAATAGGACTATCTGGAACGTGATTTGCTGACCGTGTGAGGTAATACATTCTATTATGTTAATGTCTTTTTGTACATGTTAACACCATTTCAGTAAGCCCACCCTATGTTAGTTCGAGATTCCTCTGCCGTCCGACGGCTTTTTTCGACTTGCTGTAGCCGTGGGACGTCAGAGAGCTCTACACACGGAAAACAGCGGATTTGCCTCTCCAATTCTTGGTCGGCACATTTCCACGTTTCGTGGCTATCGGATTTTATTTTCTATCAGAAACCCTTATATAAATTGCTTCACCAATCATTTTTCTATTCATTCATAACCATCTTACCCTCAGAAAGTGGTGTTACACTCCATTACAGCACGATTTTATCTTGGATCCTATTATTCCGCCATTTGATTTCCATTTTCGAATTTACAAACGTGATCTCGCGATACTAACTGAATGATGGACAGCAACGCATTGCATGATGGGAGCTAATTAATGCAGCGTGCCAAATTATTTGGAGCATTATTTGCATATGTAAACAACATTCAAATCACATGGAAGACGATACATTTAAGCGTATTCTACAGGACAAACAGTTCCATCTACAGATCAAAGCAGAGCAGAAGGAAATAATACAGAATGTGTTGGGAAGAAAAGATTCAATGGCAGAGTGTTACCAACGAGCTTCGGAAAGAGCATGTGTTACTTCTCCCCTTTTTGGACAAGGTACTACATCATATTTTTTTTCCTTATGGTTATCTGTAATTCACTATTGCTGTTAAAATCATTACCAATCAATATAATCAACTGTATTAAATTGTATGTTAATTGTTCTGTCTTAAAAGGCGCCTATGATTGGCAATAAAAATATTTGTTTGTTTGTTTATATGCAAATCATCTCTCATGATACATTGCGGAAATCGAAGATTTTTCGAAGTCACGTGACAAATGTTCCAAAATGGATGTGAAATGTCGAAATCATAGGGTCTAAGGGAAAATCGTGCTGTAATGGAGTGTAACACCACTTTCTGAAGGTAAAATGGTTATAAATGAATAAAAAGATTATTGATGAAGCGATTTATATAAGGGTTTCTGATAGAAAATAAAATTAAATAGCCACGAAACGTGGAAATGTGCTGACCCAGAGTTGGAGGGCAAATCCGCTGTTTTCCGTATGTAGAGCTCTCTGACGTCCCACGGCTATAGCAAGTCGAAAAAAGCCGTCGGACGGCAGAGGAATCTCGGACAAACCCTATGTGAGTTAGGGGAACTAGATTTGACTTGGAGGTACTAGACATGAAAACTTAATGTTTAACCGAGTATTTAAAAGATCCTTTGCAAAATTATCTCACTTTCTGTCAAGACTTCCAATAACTTCCTTGTTGTCGATCAGGATGGACGTGTTTAAATTTTGCAAAGAGAATCCACTTTCTTCGAAAATATATCGCTATTTTCTATTTATTGTTGTGTATCTTTCAACATCATAGCTGAGGATGAGGGAATCTGTGTGTTTGGGAAAGTCAGCGGCTATGATAAAGTCATAATGCGCTCGGGTTGGGGAGCTGTGGAGAGAAATGTATGCATACCGAATGCTAATTGTTCCTCCGGGTACTCCGGTTTCCTCCACCAATGAAACTGACCGCCACGATATAACTGAAATATTGTTGAAAGTGGCGTTAAGCTCCATAACCCTAACCCATCCTTCCAGTGTACTCTATTTGACAGTGCACATGATATAGGAAGATATAAAACTTCATTGGAAATCACCCGGACACATATAATATATGCACACAAACATGGTCGCTTATAATGCTGCTGTATATAAAATAATGTACAAGATGAAATATACGTTGACCACATTTTTATGCCGTACACAAGGACAGATTTAACATGTTTAGTATTGGGTCATATCGTACTGGCGTAGTTAACTTTTCAAAAATGGAGTCCAAATTTGGTTTGAAAATCCCTTGAATCCGTGGTACCATATAACCAGCGGTACGTCAGTGTCCAATCCCTTGAATCCACGGTACCTTAGAACCAGTGGAATGGCAGGGTTCAATCCCTTGAATCCGCGGTACCTTAGAACCAGCGGCATGGCAGGATCCAATAATAAATCCATTTTAATCATGGTCTTGCAACATATTTTTAGAGTGTACAAGGACCGATAACCCTGAGTAAGAGATTGATCAGATCCCTCTATCGCACATCTGAAGTTCATCTAACGCATTTTCTTTAATAACTTTTGGCTATGATTTAGATGGATTGGTGGTCTGTGTTCAATTCCTTCTGTGAAGAAAAATTAAATAAAAAATTACATTATCATATATATACTTGACTTTGATACATTAAATATATATATAGACCTCTCTTTTTTTAAATGGAGGTGAATTAAAGTTGTGCACAAGTCATGAAGTAACATCTTGATATCATCTTGTTGAAACCCATATGTCGTTTACATATTTCCTATCTGTCTTGGAACCTACCCTACTGATCATATTAGACGTTAGTATAGCTTGGTGAATAGTCAAGAATTTAATAGTGACAGTTGCCATATTAAATGTCATAATACTATTTTGAAATCTGTAAGCCAAAATATTATAATACTGTATGTAGTAAAACATAAAAGGCCTCTAACCTTACAACATGTTATCAAGCACTGTAGGGGCACTATTTGTTGAAAACGTTAGTTTTTTTAAGTGACTAGTGTCCTTCGTGGTTCAGTAGTGTATCGGCCAACCGTTCAATCCCATTAAAATTATGTAAATTATTTCTATAAATGTTTACTTATGAATTATCCTTTGTATATTTGTGTTGGCAAAATTAGATGTTCGTCAGATTTAAAACCTGTCTGTTTATAGGAGCGCCAGATTTATAGGAGCGTCAGATTTATAGGAGCGCCAGATTTATAGGAGCGTCAGATTTATAGAAGCGTCAGATTTAATAATACAAAGATCCAAGAAAATCTTATTTTAAACTTAAGTTAGATTAAGAAAAATGAATATATGATAGCTAGTCTTGTGTTGTCTCAGTGTTCCATGTTCCAACTTTGTCATAGCAAGTATTGTGTGTCAACTAAATGTTCTCTGTCTGGAATTTGTCATAGCCAGTATATGTTCTGACTTTTTCATGGCCACTCTTAGGTGTTGACTAATTGTTCTAGGTTCCGACTTTGTCAGACAGTCTTGGGTGTTAACTACATGTTATATGTCCCGTTGTTGCCATTCTTGTCCATTCTTGACCATTCTTGATGTTAATTAAGATATTCATGGTCATGCATGCTTTATCAAATGTTCGATCCCGTAAAATGTATTCGGTCCAGACTTTGTTCTAGTCAGATATCAGTATTGTGTTTTATTAGAGGTATGGTAATTAGTACGTGCATATATTAACACATCTATTTGAATGACAACTTTTGGTATCTCCAGCCACCTTTGTGTATATGTCTGTTTTAGATGCCACTATTATACAACACATGTTTTGTTTGGAGAGTCGTCGTGGTAGTTAATGGTCGATGATAGTTGGATTTACAACTACCTGTTCAATCAGTGTATATCACCACTAACGTTGTAAGTTCGAATCCCGCTTATGCCAGGTGTACCCGATATAACGTTTGTCAGTGACTTACGGCATGTCGGTGGGTTTCTACGGGTACACCGATTTCCTCCATCAATAAAACTTACCCCTATGATATAATTGAAATATTTTTGAAAGTGGCGTTAAACACCATAACTCCAATCCTGGTTTGTTTTGTGTCTTCCATGTAGCGACCGAGGGAGAATTAGTTTGATGTTTGGTCAATCTGCTACTATTCGGTATTAACTATCCCAACTTTTATATTTGACATTTACATATAAGTTTATTTACTACTTTTTAAATCTTATTTTTTTTAACCTTCATGCAGAGTTTTTACATTATATATAATGCTGTTTTATACTCTATTAAAGTTAAACAGTGGGCATCATAGAAATGGTCATAGCAGTGCAAATCTAATTTAAATGGTTTCCTTTATATTTCTTATTACGTATCAAGTTGGTATTTATTCTTTGTGTAATATTGCGACACATCAACATAATTTCCCCATGACCGATTTTTTGCCAATTAAAACTCTTACGTCTTAAATAATTGATTACATCTTAAATTTCAATACATAATTGAAAAAAGAACGCAGGCATTTTACAGGCAGGTGAACGGACAGGTGGTTACGCATGCTTGGACGTGATTACTATTTACAGAGTTAAATGTAAATGGTTATTATTTATTCAATATAAACATAACTCAGAGGCTATATAATGGCTGAGGAGAAGAATGATTTTGTCACCACGTTTACTGATATTTCTACACTTTCGTTGAACGGAATAGATAGTGTGTCAACGTCTTCATCAAATCACATGACCAATGGTCGCAACAGGTATGATTATATCTACATTTTTTGTTAGGGGGGGAGTAGGGTTATGGTGTTTACCGCCACTTTCAATCAACAATATTTCAGTTATATCGTGGCAGTCAGTTTTATTGGTAGAGGAAACCGGAGTGCCCGGAGAATACCACCGAAATGCGGCAAGTCATATTTTAAACGTGGAAATAAAATGCTATTATAATATGCATACTACTATTCATTGTAAGCAGACGTTTGAGCTTTTGTTAAAAAAAAACAAAAAATAAGAAGAGGCAAAATAAAATATATATAAGTAGTATATATATACTGATTAAACCCAGTCATCCAAATAAATATATTTAGTATATTTATCTCCTGTTTGATCTGTCTACAACTTTAATAGACCGGGTGAATGTACCCGTCATGTACATTGTGAACGTTAACGTGATAGAAAAATAATGTACTACGTTTTTAAATGTATTTTCAAATTTACATGAGAGGGAGTAGGGACTGTCGGAGCTTTGCCTTAGCCGATTTGTGTGTTGGGGTGGGAGGTGGTGGTTCTAAATTTCTATTTATTGGTAGGGGTGTATAAGTGCGACTTCGCTACCCGCTATTCATATATTTTTGAAATGTTTGCATATTCATTCATTTTCTCTGGAAATACAGACATACTGATATATTTTTTTCTGGGCAATACAGACGTATTCCCATTTATTCTATTGACATTATAAGCAATGCAGTTTTCAGCAATTCGTCTACAATTTCCCATGACAGTTTAATAGACACCAGGTGGGCTGAAAAGCATTCTCCTTCTGACAAACAAGACCTGTCGATGAAAATCTGGGACTATTCACATATAAATGTAAATAATACAGGGCTCTTCACATATTTCGTTGTAAATTATTGAACTTATATATTCTAGCACAAAGAATCGGTACCAATTCACCCCTCCCGAGATCTTAACAGCCGATGCATGTTTCAGGCGTTAAATCGATGCCATTTTATTTTCTATTGATTATAAGCTACATTTCCTACAGTATTATATAGAACCAATGACAGATTAGTCTGCCTTAAGTGTACTTATATTAAACCCTGATTATCGTGACAATAACGTGTAGTATGTAACCTTCTTAGACAGATACTTCAACTGGACATTGTTATGTTATAGCTTGATCAATAACTTTCTGGTCACCTACTACACAATAATACAATGGAGGACAAGTTTTATATAAACATCGTATAATGTGCATAGCGACACGGATAGTTTTGTTTGTTTAAGACACGTTACACCATAGACTAAATAAAAAATATTGAAGTAAGAAAATACATAGACACCCTGGAGGTGATCGTATCGTAAGCCGATGGTCATTGTTTCCTCTACTTGAGTGCTAGGTATTATTTTTGGGGTTATTTGTTGTACTTCTCTGACTGACCAGCTGTCATCTATGGTCATCCATGCAGTTTGTGATCCTTACTCCAGAATATTCAGTATAGTTCTGTAGTTGTTGGAGTCATGTCATTTACTCCTTCAGATTACCTTATACCTCCATATTGGAATTGATCTAGTTATGATCTGTTCACCTCCAGATTACCTTGTACCATTACATTTGTATATGGAAATTATTGCAGTTATGACTTTTACTCCTCCAAGTTACCTTGTACCACTGTAAGGGAATTGTTGTAGCTATGATCTTTACTCCTCCAAGTTACCTTCTACCACTGTAAGGGAATTGTTGCAGTTATGATCTTTACTACTCCATATTTTCTTATACCACTGTATGGTAATTGTTCAGTTATGACTTTCACTCCACCGAGTTACCCTGTACCACTATATACTTTACTCTTCAGATTACCTTGTGCCATTATACGGGAATTGTTTACTATTCTATATTACCTTATACCACTGTGTAAGAATTGTTGTAGTTATTACCTTTACTCCTCCATATTACATTGTACCATTATATGGTAACTGTTGTAGTTATTACCTTTACTCCTCCATATTACATTGTACCATTATATGGTAACTGTTGTAGTTATTACCTTTACTCCTCCATATTACATTGTACCATTATATGGTAACGGTTGTAGTTATTACCTTTACTCCTCCATATTACATTGTACCATTATATGGTAACGGTTGTAGTTATTACCTTTACTCCTCCATATTACATTGTACCATTATATGGTAACTGTTGTAGTTATTACCTTTACTCCTCCATATTACATTGTACCATTATATGGTAACTGTTGTAGTTATTACCTTTACTCCTCCATATTACATTGTACCATTATATGGTAACTGTTGTAGTTATTACCTTTACTCCTCCATATTACATTGTACCATTATATGGTAACGGTTGTAGTTATTACCTTTACTCCTCCATATTACATTGTACCATTATATGGTAACTGTTGTAGTTATTACCTTTACTCCTCCATATTACATTGTACCATTATATGGTAACTGTTGTAGTTATTACCTTTACTCCTCCATATTACATTGTACCATTATATGGTAACTGTTGTAGTTATTACCTTTACTCCTCCATATTACATTGTACCATTATATGGTAACGGTTGTAGTTATTACCTTTACTCCTCCATATTACATTGTACCATTATATGGTAACTGTTGTAGTTATTACCTTTACTCCTCCATATTACATTGTACCATTATATGGTAACTGTTGTAGTTATTACCTTTACTCCTCCATATTACATTGTACCATTATATGGTAACGGTTGTAGTTATTACCTTTACTCCTCCATATTACATTGTACCATTATATGGTAACTGTTGTAGTTATTACCTTTACTCCTCCATATTACATTGTACCATTATATGGTAACTGTTGTAGTTATTACCTTTACTCCTCCATATTACATTGTACCATTATATGGTAACTGTTGTAGTTATTACCTTTACTCCTCCATATTACATTGTGCCATTATATGGTAACTGTTGTAGTTATTACCTTTACTCCTCCATATTACATTGTACCATTATATGGTAACTGTTGTAGTTATTACCTTTACTCCTCCATATTACATTGTACCATTATATGGTAACTGTTGTAGTTATTACCTTTACTCCTCAATATTACATTGTACCATTATATGGTAACGGTTGTAGTTATTACCTTTACTCCTCCATATTACATTGTACCATTATATGGTAACTGTTGTAGTTATTACCTTTACTCCTCCATATTACATTGTACCATTATATGGTAACGGTTGTAGTTATTACCTTTACTCCTCCATATTACATTGTACTATTATATGGTAACTGTTGTAGTTATTACCTTTACTCCTCCATATTACATTGTACCATTATATGGTAACTGTTGTAGTTATTACCTTTACTCCTCCATATTACATTGTACCATTATATGGTAACGGTTGTAGTTATTACCTTTACTCCTCCATATTACATTGTACTATTATATGGTAACGGTTGTAGTTATTACCTTTACTCCTCCATATTACATTGTACCATTATATGGTAACTGTTGTAGTTATTACCTTTACTCCTCAATATTACATTGTACCATTATATGGTAACTGTTGTAGTTATTACCTTTACTCCTCCATATTACATTGTACCATTATATGGTAACTGTTGTAGTTATTACCTTTACTCCTCCATATTACATTGTACCATTATATGGTAACTGTTGTAGTTATTACCTTTACTCCTCCATATTACATTGTACCATTATATGGTAACTGTTGTAGTTATTACCTTTACTCCTCCATATTACATTGTACCATTATATGGTAACTGTTGTAGTTATTACCTTTACTCCTCCATATTACATTGTACCATTATATGGTAACTGTTGTAGTTATTACCTTTACTCCTCCATATTACATTGTACCATTATATGGTAACGGTTGTAGTTATTACCTTTACTCCTCCATATTACATTGTACCATTATATGGTAACTGTTGTAGTTATTACCTTTACTCCTCCATATTACATTGTACCATTATATGGTAACGGTTGTAGTTATTACCTTTACTCCTCCATATTACATTGTACCATTATATGGTAACGGTTGTAGTTATTACCTTTACTCCTCCATATTACATTGTACCATTATATGGTAACTGTTGTAGTTATTACCTTTACTCCTCCATATTACATTGTACCATTATATGGTAACTGTTGTAGTTATTACCTTTACTCCTCAATATTACATTGTACCATTATATGGTAACTGTTGTAGTTATTACCTTTACTCCTCCATATTACATTGTACCATTATATGGTAACTGTTGTAGTTATTACCTTTACTCCTCCATATTACATTGTACCATTATATGGTAACTGTTGTAGTTATTACCTTTACTCCTCCATATTACATTGTACCATTATATGGTAACTGTTGTAGTTATTACCTTTACTCCTCCATATTACATTGTACCATTATATGGTAACTGTTGTAGTTATTACCTTTACTCCTCCATATTACATTGTACCATTATATGGTAACTGTTGTAGTTATTACCTTTACTCCTCCATATTACATTGTACCATTGTATGGTAACTGTTGTAGTTATTACCTTTACTCCTCCATATTACATTGTACCATTATATGGTAACTGTTGTAGTTATTACCTTTACTCCTCCATATTACATTGTACCATTATATGGTAACTGTTGTAGTTATTACCTTTACTCCTCCATATTACATTGTACCATTATATGGTAACTGTTGTAGTTATTACCTTTACTCCTCCATATTACATTGTACCATTATATGGTAACTGTTGTAGTTATTACCTTTACTCCTCCATATTACATTGTACCATTATATGGTAACTGTTGTAGTTATTACCTTTACTCCTCCATATTACATTGTACCATTATATGGTAACGGTTGTAGTTATTACCTTTACTCCTCCATATTACATTGTACCATTATATGGTAACTGTTGTAGTTATTACCTTTACTCCTCCATATTACATTGTACATTATATGGTAACTGTTGTAGTTATTACCTTTACTCCTCCATATTACATTGTACCATTATATGGTAACGGTTGTAGTTATTACCTTTACTCCTCCATATTACATTGTACCATTATATGGTAACTGTTGTAGTTATTACCTTTACTCCTCCATATTACATTGTACCATTATATGGTAACGGTTGTAGTTATTACCTTTACTCCTCCATATTACATTGTACCATTATATGGTAACTGTTGTAGTTATTACCTTTACTCCTCCATATTACATTGTACCATTATATGGTAACGGTTGTAGTTATTACCTTTACTCCTCCATATTACATTGTACCATTATATGGTAACTGTTGTAGTTATTACCTTTACTCCTCCATATTACATTGTACCATTATATGGTAACTGTTGTAGTTATTACCTTTACTCCTCCATATTACATTGTACCATTATATGGTAACGGTTGTAGTTATTACCTTTACTCCTCCATATTACATTGTACCATTATATGGTAACGGTTGTAGTTATTACCTTTACTCCTCCATATTACATTGTACCATTATATGGTAACTGTTGTAGTTATTACCTTTACTCCTCCATATTACATTGTACCATTATATGGTAACTGTTGTAGTTATTACCTTTACTCCTCCATATTACATTGTACCATTATATGGTAACTGTTGTAGTTATTACCTTTACTCCTCCATATTACATTGTACCATTATATGGTAACTGTTGTAGTTATTACCTTTACTCCTCCATATTACATTGTACCATTATATGGTAACGGTTGTAGTTATTACCTTTACTCCTCCATATTACATTGTACCATTATATGGTAACTGTTGTAGTTATTACCTTTACTCCTCCATATTACATTGTACCATTATATGGTAACTGTTGTAGTTATTACCTTTACTCCTCCATATTACATTGTACCATTATATGGTAACTGTTGTAGTTATTACCTTTACTCCTCCATATTACATTGTACCATTATATGGTAACGGTTGTAGTTATTACCTTTACTCCTCCATATTACATTGTACCATTATATGGTAACTGTTGTAGTTATTACCTTTACTCCTCCATATTACATTGTACCATTATATGGTAACGGTTGTAGTTATTACCTTTACTCCTCCATATTACATTGTACCATTATATGGTAACTGTTGTAGTTATTACCTTTACTCCTCCATATTACATTGTACCATTATATGGTAACTGTTGTAGTTATTACCTTTACTCCTCCATATTACATTGTACCATTATATGGTAACTGTTGTAGTTATTACCTTTACTCCTCCATATTACATTGTACCATTATATGGTAACTGTTGTAGTTATTACCTTTACTCCTCCATATTACATTGTACCATTATATGGTAACTGTTGTAGTTATTACCTTTACTCCTCCATATTACATTGAACCATTATATGGTAACTGTTGTAGTTATTACCTTTACTCCTCCATATTACATTGTACCATTATATGGTAACGGTTGTAGTTATTACCTTTACTCCTCCATATTACATTGTACCATTATATGGTAACGGTTGTAGTTATTACCTTTACTCCTCCATATTACATTGTACCATTATATGGTAACGGTTGTAGTTATTACCTTTACTCCTCCATATTACATTGTACCATTATATGGTAACTGTTGTAGTTATTACCTTTACTCCTCCATATTACATTGTACCATTATATGGTAACTGTTGTAGTTATTACCTTTACTCCTCCATATTACATTGTACCATTATATGGTAACTGTTGTAGTTATTACCTTTACTCCTCCATATTACATTGTACCATTATATGGTAACTGTTGTAGTTATTACCTTTACTCCTCCATATTACATTGTACCATTATATGGTAACTGTTGTAGTTATTACCTTTACTCCTCCATATTACATTGTACCATTATATGGTAACTGTTGTAGTTATTACCTTTACTCCTCCATATTACATTGTACCATTATATGGTAACTGTTGTAGTTATTACCTTTACTCCTCCATATTACATTGTACCATTATATGGTAACTGTTGTAGTTATTACCTTTACTCCTCCATATTACATTGTACCATTATATGGTAACTGTTGTAGTTATTACCTTTACTCCTCCATATTACATTGTACCATTATATGGTAACTGTTGTAGTTATTACCTTTACTCCTCCATATTACATTGTACCATTATATGGTAACTGTTGTAGTTATTACCTTTACTCCTCAATATTACATTGTACCATTATATGGTAACGGTTGTAGTTATTACCTTTACTCCTCCATATTACATTGTACCATTATATGGTAACGGTTGTAGTTATTACCTTTACTCCTCCATATTACATTGTACCATTATATGGTAACTGTTGTAGTTATTACCTTTACTCCTCCATATTACATTGTACCATTATATGGTAACTGTTGTAGTTATTACCTTTACTCCTCCATATTACATTGTACCATTATATGGTAACTGTTGTAGTTATTACCTTTACTCCTCCATATTACATTGTACCATTATATGGTAACTGTTGTAGTTATTACCTTTACTCCTCCATATTACATTGTACCATTATATGGTAACTGTTGTAGTTATTACCTTTACTCCTCCATATTACATTGTACCATTATATGGTAACTGTTGTAGTTATTACCTTTACTCCTCCATATTACATTGTACCATTGTATGGTAACTGTTGTAGTTATTACCTTTACTCCTCCATATTACATTGTACCATTGTATGGTAACTGTTGTAGTTATTACCTTTACTCCTCCATATTACATTGTACCATTGTATGGTAACTGTTGTAGTTATTACCTTTACTCCTCCATATTACATTGTACCATTATATGGTAACTGTTGTAGTTATTACCTTTACTCCTCCATATTACATTGTACCATTATATGGTAACTGTTGTAGTTATTACCTTTACTCCTCCATATTACATTGTACCATTATATGGTAACTGTTGTAGTTATTACCTTTACTCCTCCATATTACATTGTACCATTATATGGTAACTGTTGTAGTTATTACCTTTACTCCTCCATATTACATTGTACCATTATATGGTAACTGTTGTAGTTATTACCTTTACTCCTCCATATTACATTGTACCATTATATGGTAACTGTTGTAGTTATTACCTTTACTCCTCCATATTACATTGTACCATTATATGGTAACTGTTGTAGTTATTACCTTTACTCCTCCATATTACATTGTACCATTATATGGTAACTGTTGTAGTTATTACCTTTACTCCTCCATATTACATTGTACCATTATATGGTAACTGTTGTAGTTATTACCTTTACTCCTCCATATTACATTGTACCATTATATGGTAACTGTTGTAGTTATTACCTTTACTCCTCCATATTACATTGTACCATTATATGGTAACTGTTGTAGTTATTACCTTTACTCCTCCATATTACATTGTACCATTATATGGTAACTGTTGTAGTTATTACCTTTACTCCTCCATATTACATTGTACCATTATATGGTAACTGTTGTAGTTATTACCTTTACTCCTCCATATTACATTGTACCATTATATGGTAACTGTTGTAGTTATTACCTTTACTCCTCCATATTACATTGTACCATTATATGGTAACTGTTGTAGTTATTACCTTTACTCCTCCATATTACATTGTACCATTATATGGTAACTGTTGTAGTTATTACCTTTACTCCTCCATATTACATTGTACCATTATATGGTAACTGTTGTAGTTATTACCTTTACTCCTCCATATTACATTGTACCATTATATGGTAACTGTTGTAGTTATTACCTTTACTCCTCCATATTACATTGTACCATTATATGGTAACTGTTGTAGTTATTACCTTTACTCCTCCATATTACATTGTACCATTATATGGTAACTGTTGTAGTTATTACCTTTACTCCTCCATATTACATTGTACCATTATATGGTAACTGTTGTAGTTATTACCTTTACTCCTCCATATTACATTGTACCATTATATGGTAACTGTTGTAGTTATTACCTTTACTCCTCCATATTACATTGTACCATTGTATGGTAACTGTTGTAGTTATTACCTTTACTCCTCCATATTACATTGTACCATTGTATGGTAACTGTTGTAGTTATTACCTTTACTCCTCCATATTACATTGTACCATTGTATGGTAACTGTTGTAGTTATTACCTTTACTCCTCCATATTACATTGTACCATTGTATGGTAACTGTTGTAGTTATTACCTTTACTCCTCCATATTACATTGTACCATTGTATGGTAACTGTTGTAGTTATTACCTTTACTCCTCCATATTACATTGTACCATTATATGGTAACTGTTGTAGTTATTACCTTTACTCCTCCATATTACATTGTACCATTATATGGTAACTGTTGTAGTTATTACCTTTACTCCTCCATATTACATTGTACCATTATATGGTAACTGTTGTAGTTATTACCTTTACTCCTCCATATTACATTGTACCATTATATGGTAACTGTTGTAGTTATTACCTTTACTCCTCCATATTACATTGTACCATTATATGGTAACTGTTG
>OY726518.1:123801888-124086283 GCA_963383655.1 Bathymodiolus septemdierum | reverse complement strand
TACAATATGATAACTGTACAGCAAAGAGAACATACATATATATTACAATATGATATATGTACAGCAAAGAGAACATACATATATATTACAATATGATATATGTACAGCAAAGAGAACATACATATATATTACAATATGATATATGTACAGCAAAGAGAACATACATATATATTACAATATGATATATGTACAGCAAAGAGAACATACATATATATTACAATATGATATATGTACAGCAAAGAGAACATACATATATATTACAATATGATAACTGTACAGCAAAGAGAACATACATATATATTACAATATGATATATGTACAGCAAAGAGAACATACATATATATTACAATATGATAACTGTACAGCAAAGAGAACATACATATATATTACAATATGATATATGTACAGCAAAGAGAACATACATATATATTACAATATGATATATGTACAGCAAAGAGAACATACATATATATTACAATATGATATATGTACAGCAAAGAGAACATACATATATATTACAATATGATATATGTACAGCAAAGAGAACATACATATATATTACAATATGATATATGTACAGCAAAGAGAACATACATATATATTACAATATGATATATGTACAGCAAAGAGAACATACATATATATTACAATATGATATATGTACAGCAAAGAGAACATACATATATATTACAATATGATATATGTACAGCAAAGAGAACATACATATATATTACAATATGATATATGTACAGCAAAGAGAACATACATATATATTACAATATGATATATGTACAGCAAAGAGAACATACATATATATTACAATATGATATATGTACAGCAAAGAGAACATACATATATATTACAATATGATATATGTACAGCAAAGAGAACATACATATATATTACAATATGATATATGTACAGCAAAGAGAACATACATATATATTACAATATGATATATGTACAGCAAAGAGAACATACATATATATTACAATATGATATATGTACAGCAAAGAGAACATACATATATATTACAATATGATATATGTACAGCAAAGAGAACATACATATATATTACAATATGATATATGTACAGCAAAGAGAACATACATATATATTACAATATGATATATGTACAGCAAAGAGAACATACATATATATTACAATATGATATATGTACAGCAAAGAGAACATACATATATATTACAATATGATATATGTACAGCAAAGAGAACATACATATATATTACAATATGATATATGTACAGCAAAGAGAACATACATATATATTACAATATGATATATGTACAGCAAAGAGAACATACATATATATTACAATATGATATATGTACAGCAAAGAGAACATACATATATATTACAATATGATATATGTACAGCAAAGAGAACATACATATATATTACAATATGATAACTGTACAGCAAAGAGAACATACATATATATTACAATATGATATATGTACAGCAAAGAGAACATACATATATATTACAATATGATATATGTACAGCAAAGAGAACATACATATATATTACAATATGATATATGTACAGCAAAGAGAACATACATATATATTACAATATGATATATGTACAGCAAAGAGAACATACATATATATTACAATATGATAACTGTACAGCAAAGAGAACATACATATATATTACAATATGATATATGTACAGCAAAGAGAACATACATATATATTACAATATGATATATGTACAGCAAAGAGAACATACATATATATTACAATATGATATATGTACAGCAAAGAGAACATACATATATATTACAATATGATATATGTACAGCAAAGAGAACATACATATATATTACAATATGATATATGTACAGCAAAGAGAACATACATATATATTACAATATGATATATGTACAGCAAAGAGAACATACATATATATTACAATATGATATATGTACAGCAAAGAGAACATACATATATATTACAATATGATATATGTACAGCAAAGAGAACATACATATATATTACAATATGATATATGTACAGCAAAGAGAACATACATATATATTACAATATGATAACTGTACAGCAAAGAGAACATACATATATATTACAATATGATAACTGTACAGCAAAGAGAACATACATATATATTACAATATGATATATGTACAGCAAAGAGAACATACATATATATTACAATATGATATATGTACAGCAAAGAGAACATACATATATATTACAATATGATATATGTACAGCAAAGAGAACATACATATATATTACAATATGATATATGTACAGCAAAGAGAACATACATATATATTACAATATGATATATGTACAGCAAAGAGAACATACATATATATTACAATATGATATATGTACAGCAAAGAGAACATACATATATATTACAATATGATATATGTACAGCAAAGAGAACATACATATATATTACAATATGATATATGTACAGCAAAGAGAACATACATATATATTACAATATGATATATGTACAGCAAAGAGAACATACATATATATTACAATATGATAACTGTACAGCAAAGAGAACATACATATATATTACAATATGATATATGTACAGCAAAGAGAACATACATATATATTACAATATGATATATGTACAGCAAAGAGAACATACATATATATTACAATATGATATATGTACAGCAAAGAGAACATACATATATATTACAATATGATATATGTACAGCAAAGAGAACATACATATATATTACAATATGATATATGTACAGCAAAGAGAACATACATATATATTACAATATGATATATGTACAGCAAAGAGAACATACATATATATTACAATATGATAAATGTACAGCAAAGAGAACATACATATATATTACAATATGATATATGTACAGCAAAGAGAACATACATATATATTACAATATGATATATGTACAGCAAAGAGAACATACATATATATTACAATATGATATATGTACAGCAAAGAGAACATACATATATATTACAATATGATATATGTACAGCAAAGAGAACATACATATATATTACAATATGATATATGTACAGCAAAGAGAACATACATATATATTACAATATGATAACTGTACAGCAAAGAGAACATACATATATATTACAATATGATATATGTACAGCAAAGAGAACATACATATATATTACAATATGATATATGTACAGCAAAGAGAACATACATATATATTACAATATGATATATGTACAGCAAAGAGAACATACATATATATTACAATATGATAACTGTACAGCAAAGAGAACATACATATATATTACAATATGATATATGTACAGCAAAGAGAACATACATATATATTACAATATGATATATGTACAGCAAAGAGAACATACATATATATTACAATATGATAACTGTACAGCAAAGAGAACATACATATATATTACAATATGATATATGTACAGCAAAGAGAACATACATATATATTACAATATGATATATGTACAGCAAAGAGAACATACATATATATTACAATATGATATATGTACAGCAAAGAGAACATACATATATATTACAATATGATATATGTACAGCAAAGAGAACATACATATATATTACAATATGATATATGTACAGCAAAGAGAACATACATATATATTACAATATGATAACTGTACAGCAAAGAGAACATACATATATATTACAATATGATATATGTACAGCAAAGAGAACATACATATATATTACAATATGATAACTGTACAGCAAAGAGAACATACATATATATTACAATATGATATATGTACAGCAAAGAGAACATACATATATATTACAATATGATAACTGTACAGCAAAGAGAAGATACATATATATTACAATATGATATATGTACAGCAAAGAGAACATACATATATATTACAATATGATATATGTACAGCAAAGAGAACATACATATATATTACAATATGATATATGTACAGCAAAGAGAACATACATATATATTACAATATGATATATGTACAGCAAAGAGAACATACATATATATTACAATATGATATATGTACAGCAAAGAGAACATACATATATATTACAATATGATATATGTACAGCAAAGAGAACATACATATATATTACAATATGATATATGTACAGCAAAGAGAACATACATATATATTACAATATGATAACTGTACAGCAAAGAGAACATACATATATATTACAATATGATATATGTACAGCAAAGAGAACATACATATATATTACAATATGATATATGTACAGCAAAGAGAACATACATATATATTACAATATGATATATGTACAGCAAAGAGAACATACATATATATTACAATATGATAACTGTACAGCAAAGAGAACATACATATATATTACAATATGATATATGTACAGCAAAGAGAACATACATATATATTACAATATGATATATGTACAGCAAAGAGAACATACATATATATTACAATATGATAACTGTACAGCAAAGAGAACATACATATATATTACAATATGATATATGTACAGCAAAGAGAACATACATATATATTACAATATGATATATGTACAGCAAAGAGAACATACATATATATTACAATATGATAACTGTACAGCAAAGAGAACATACATATATATTACAATATGATAACTGTACAGCAAAGAGAACATACATATATATTACAATATGATATATGTACAGCAAATTTTCCAGATCAAATTATTGGAAGTTTAATTTAAAGGGTTTTTAATTTTGTAGATTTTACAAAAACAGTAGACAACTTATATTATGATTTTACAGTAGACATGAGAGATTGCATTCAAAAATTATTTGATTCATTGCTTTTGAAGACAATTAAAAAAACAGTGTATACATGTAATGTTTCCTGTGTTAATTTGAATCCTATCTTCAGAACCATGACCTACAGATTTGTAAACTTTGTTAATCGTGACCTCAATATAGATTTTACATTTCAATAACAATATGATCCTATAGTAGATAATCACTAACATGTGAAAATCTTACAGTTTATAATACAATTTTTATGCTAATGTAAATGAATACACAAAAGGAGACAAGAGTTATGTAGTTTTTACTATAAAATTTGATTTAGGCCAAGCAAAGCAATATTTAAAGGTCAATTATTGTAGAAAGTTTGATTTAAAAGTATGAACTGGTTCTGTGTGTTTAACATGACTTTTAACAGAATTTAAGTTAGATCATGGTTAAGTTATATTGGTACAGTAAACAACTAACCTGTCATAAACAACAGGCAAATTTTATCACATGTTTATATGACAGGGAATCATACTGACAGCTTCAGGGGGGATAGCTACTGATTGTATGGGTAGATGTCAATCTGATAACCATATGATCACAGCCATGGTGATCCCTCTTGTAATGTGGGTAGATGTCAATCTGATAACCATATGATCACAGCCACGGTCTTGTAATACGTTTCCTATTTATATTGTTACTGATTGTATGGGTAGATGTCAATCTGATAACCATATGATCACAGCCACGGTCTTGTAATACGTTTCCTATTTATATTGTTATTTCATTGTATTGCTTTATTTTAATATCACAGGTTAGGGCTGCTAATGTGAAAACCAATAAATCATCCACCATTTATGGTACAGATTCATATGTGGTGTCTTTAGCAGCAAAGTAAGTTTTATAGTGGCAGTATTCATAAATGTTTAACATTGAAAAATATATATCAGTGTCTATTTATAATGAATAGATATATATAAACTGATTGATATTGTGGAAAAAGTCCCTGAAAATACTATGTGAAATGTGTTTCAATTAACCCCAAAAAAATACACAACAAATGTACACAGGACAGTCATCACATTGATATTTACGAAACAAGAAACTGAACATTATGAACAATTTTTCAAAATAGAATATGTATAAATCAACTTGCAAACAATATATGTGTGTCTATTGACAGTTTCATAAATCACAAAAAAGTCTGGTATTGACCACGATAAAAGACAGCAAATTAATTGATTTCCTAAATAGATACATATTTACATTACTAAACTATATCAATAAAATAAGAGGCTGGGTCGTGATCGTATGGTAGTTGGATTTACAACTACCTATGAAATTGGTGTCTATCACCACTGATGTCGTAGGTTGGACTCCCACTCAATGCGAGTAGTACAACATTATGTGATAAAGTTTGTCAGTGACTTGCGGCAGGTCAGTGGTTTTCTCTGGGTCCTCCGGTTTCCTCCACCAATAAAACTGACCGTCACGATATGACTGAAATATTGTTGAAAGTGGCTTTAAGCACCATAAAACCAAACCTATAAAATAAAATCAACTTTAAATAAAACTATTTTCAGTATCAAAGTACATTGTGCATGTGTAGTAATACAAACATGTACCAGTCTTGTACCCTGGTTTGTTTACATCGACCTGGTCACACTTTCAGTATAAAATAAATGAATAACTCTTTTTGATTACATTTTGTATTTGACAAACAGGCTATGCAATGAATTGAAATGCACTGTGCGTTATACATGTATGTTGGAAATTCAAAATGTCATCACCTATAAAGTATTCCTAGTACTATGTATGTATGGGATTCAAAATTTCATTACCTGTAAAGTATTCCTTTGACTTTGTTTGGTGGAAATTCAGAATTTCATTGCTTAAAAAGTATTCCTGGGACCTGTCCTGTGTGAAATTCAGAATTTCAGTTCAAAAGATCAGTTTTCTTGGTACATGTAATTCTTGTATGTGAAATTGATAAATATTAATGTTATTTTACAGTCCATCGGGTAAAGGATTTCTGTCTGGTCATGCTGATGGAGCTATTGTCAGATATTTCTTTGATGATGAAGGATCAGGAGACACACAGGTTTGTTTAACTAGGATTTACATGTTTCCTTCACATAATTTTGTTATTACCCTTATAGCAATTTATATTGTATATGACCATAACTTTCAGATTTCTATACTACTTCTTTTAAAAATACCTTAAAAATTGACAAAATGAAGACCCATGTTCAATTTTGACTGATTTTAATTATTTTTTAAATTGTTGATTTAATGATCAATTTAGTAATTACTGTATACTCCCTTTATTTAAAGACTTAATGGTTGGTTTGGTTTATGGTGTGTAATGCCACTTTCAACAATATTTCAGTTATATTGTGATGGGCAGTTTTATTGGTGGAGGAAACCGAAGAAAACCACTGACCTGTCGCAAGTCACGAACAAACTTTATCACATAAAAGGCTTAAAGTAATGGTTTCAATTCATTATCATTTTTATACCCCCACTCATAGAGTGGGGGCTATATTGCAATCACCTTGTCCGTCCGTCCGTCCGTCCGTTCACACTTTCGTAACAGATATCTCAGCTTCTACTGGAAGAAATGATTTTTTATTTGATATATGGCTTTGGCATGGTGACTTGTACCGTGTCTCCCCTTTCCAGGTTTACCGCACATCTACTTCCTGTTTACAGTGCGACTTAGAATTTTTCATGTTTGCCGTAATGAAAACTTTCGTAACAGTTATCTCAGCTTCTACTGGAAGAAATGATTTTATATTTGATATATGGCTTTGGCATGGTGACTTGTACCATGTCTCCCCTTTCCAGGTTTACTGCACATCTACTTCCTGTTTACAGTGCGACTTAAAATTTTTCATGTTTGCTGTAATGAAAACTTTCGTAACAGTTATCTCAGCTTCTACTGGAAGAAATGATTTTATATTTGATATATGGCTTTGGCATGGTGACTTGTACCATGTCTCCCCTTTCCAGGTTTACCACACATCTACTTCCTGTTTGCCGTGCGACTTACAAATGAACGAGTGGGGGTATTCTTAGCACGACGTAGCGTGCAACATCTTGTACCACTGAGAATAACATTTTATTGGAGATAATTTGCTGGATGATGTATATATTTTTAGATAATTATTTATACCTGGTTTATACATCAATCATTTAATTTTACAGGGTAAGATCAGTACACATCCCTGTCCACCATATGCACTTGCCTTCTCCCAGAATTCCATAGTTGCTGCAGGATGTGATAAAAGGATAATAGCTTATGGACGTGATGGACGTAGTTTTCAGCATTTTGACTTTTCCCGTGATGAAGATGAACATGAGTTTACAGTCGCTGTGTGTAGTCCTAGTGGACAGTCTGTTGTTATAGGCAGTTTCGACAGGTACATTGTACTAATAAAAATTGAAATAATTTGTCATATAAATAATGATTAACAGAGGAAAATGTTATGATATTAAAATATTTTGCTGTGTACTTTCTGTTTAGTGAAAAAGAATTTACGGGTAGGCTAAATGTTTACTATATGCATTTATGGGTCGAGTAATTTTTGTGCCATTTACACATCTTTTTATAAAAGATCTATTTTAAAGATATATGGTCGTGATTGTATGGTAATTGGATTTACAACTACCCATGCAATTAGTGCCTATCACCTCTAACGTTGTGAGTTCAAATCCTGCTCAAGGCGAAGTGTACTTGATACAACTTTACGTGATAAAGTTTGTCAGTGATTTGTGGCAGTTTGG
Source organism: Bathymodiolus septemdierum (assembly GCA_963383655.1). Classification (NCBI taxonomy): domain Eukaryota; kingdom Metazoa; phylum Mollusca; class Bivalvia; order Mytilida; family Modiolidae; genus Bathymodiolus; species Bathymodiolus septemdierum. Next base: position 124,077,714 of record OY726518.1, on the reverse strand, counting down.
TGATTTTCTCAGGGTATTCCGGAGTCTTCCACCATTCAAATTGATCGCCACGATATAACTGAAATATTGTTGAAAGTGGTGTTAAACACCATAACCCCAACACATAATTTGTGATCTTCCATTCTTCTAGTACACCATATAAAACAATTATAGATGCAAATATTGACATATTAAATAGGTTGAGAGTTTTGAATTGGAGTCCAAGAAAACAGTTGTGGGATGAACCAAAGAATAAAGATATTAAGAATCTGTATACAATTACTGCCTTATCATGGAAGAAAGATGGGTCACGAGTTACGTGTGTAAGTATACTGTAAAATTTATAATATTTCTGACTTTCACTTTTGTCATCTCTGCAACAGTCAATATACATATATTCTATGAAAAAATAGCATTGCTATTAATAAATGATTTCTACAGAGTATCAATTCTAAATACCTTATCAGAAATCTTTACCATTGAAAAGGTGAAAACGACAAATTCCTCAATAATTGTCAAAAGTGAGTGTTGTACAATTATGCTTTGATGAAGTTACAAGGATGCAATTAGTTTTCTAAGCTTATAAGGGCCATCTACATTCATTCCTGGTGAAGGTATATACCTGTGTTTTTTCTTGTTCTGCATTTATTCCTGGTGAAGGTATAAACCTGTGTTTTTTCTTGTTTTTGCTAATTTTAGATATTACAGGTAATAAACACGAGAGAGAACATTTCCATTTTAAATGTCATTTATATTTTAATTATACATAGAGGGACAGTTATATGTGTTGTTTATTCATGTATATATTTTTTTATTTAACAGGGTACCCTATGTGGTGGTGTAGAACTTTTTGACTGCTGTTTGAAAAGAACTATATATAAAAACAAATTTGAAATGACACATGTTGGACTGAGTCAGGTTTGTTGTTATTTTATTAATTATATACAAATAAAAATTACATACCCTTTTTAAAGTGGACATTTTATAGTTGAGTTAACCAGTGTACCCATTATAGGGGAACATATTTGGAAAAGTGAAAGTGTTTATCACTGAAATTTGCATAAAGATATGTTGGTCTGTTGTTTAATCATGAAATTATTGAAATAAATGACTATTTAGTGATTCTAAAAGCACTTAATGATTCATGTGTATTTTTTCAAAGATGGTCATTTTCTGGTTGAGTTCAACAGGGTATCCAATATGTTTTGTTAATTCATCATAAAATTATTGAAGTTAAACCTGTGATTATTATTTTATTTGATCACTTATTATAACCCTAGGTGCCATTTAATGGAGGATATGTTTTCCTTCATTGATTATTAATACTAAATAGGTCACTTATTATAACCCTAGGTGCCATTTAATGGAGGACATGTTTTCCTTCATTGATTATTAATACTAAATAGGTCACTTATTATAAACCTAGGTGCCATTTAATGGAGGATATGTTTTCCTTCATTGATTATTAATACTAAATAGGTCACTTATTATAACCCTAGGTGCCATTTAATGGAGGACATGTTTTCCTTCATTGATTATTAATACTAAATAGGTCACTTATTATAACCCTAGGTGCCATTTAATGGAGGATATGTTTTCCTTCATTGATTATTAATACTAAATAGGTCACTTATTATAAACCTAGGTGCCATTTAATGGTGGTTATGTTTTCCTTCATTGATTATTAATACTAAATAGGTCACTTATTATAACCCTAGGTGCCATTTAATGGAGGATATGTTTTCCTTCATTGATTATTAATACTAAATAGGTCACTTATTATAACCCTAGGTGCCATTTAATGGAGGACATGTTTTCCTTCATTGATTATTAATACTAAATAGGTCACTTATTATAACCCTAGGTGCCATTTAATGGTGGATATGTTTTCCTTCATTGATTATTAATACTAAATAGGTCACTTATTATAACCCTAGGTGTCATTTAATGGAGGATATGTTTTCCTTCATTGATTATTAATACTAAATAGGTCACTTATTATAACCCTAGGTGCCATTTAATGGAGGACATGTTTTCCTTCATTGATTATTAATACTAAATAGATCACTTATTATAACCCTAGGTGTCATTTAATGGAGGACATGTTTTCCTTCATTGATTATTAATACTAAATAGGTCACTTATTATAACCCTAGGTGCCATTTAATGGAGGACATGTTTTCCTTCATTGATTATTAATATTAAATAGGTCACTTATTATAACCCTAGGTGCCATTTAATGGTGGATATGTTTTCCTTCATTGATTATTAATACTAAATAGGTCACTTATTATAACCCTAGGTGCCATTTAATGGAGGACATGTTTTCCTTCATTGATTATTAATACTAAATAGGTCACTTATTATAACCCTAGGTGCCATTTAATGGAGGATATGTTTTCCTTCATTGATTATTAATACTAAATAGGTCACTTATTATAACCCTAGGTGCCATTTAATGGAGGATATGTTTTCCTTCATTGATTATTAATACTAAATAGGTCACTTATTATAACCCTAGGTGCCATTTAATGGAGGACATGTTTTCCTTCATTGATTATTAATACTAAATAGGTCACTTATTATAACCCTAGGTGCCATTTAATGGTGGATATGTTTTCCTTCATTGATTATTAATACTAAATAGGTCACTTATTATAACCCTAGGTGCCATTTAATGGAGGATATGTTTTCCTTCATTGATTATTAATACTAAATAGGTCACTTATTATAACCCTAGGTGCCATTTAATGGAGGACATGTTTTCCTTCATTGATTATTAATACTAAATAGATCACTTATTATAACCCTAGGTGTCATTTAATGGAGGACATGTTTTCCTTCATTGATTATTAATACTAAATAGGTCACTTATTATAACCCTAGGTGCCATTTAATGGAGGATATGTTTTCCTTCATTGATTATTAATACTAAATAGGTCACTTATTATAACCCTAGGTGCCATTTAATGGAGGACATGTTTTCCTTCATTGATTATTAATACTAAATAGGTCACTTATTATAACCCTAGGTGCCATTTAATGGTGGATATGTTTTCCTTCATTGATTATTAATACTAAATAGGTCACTTATTATAACCCTAGGTGCCATTTAATGGTGGATATGTTTTCCTTCATGTCATGTCATTGATTATTAATACTAAATAGGTCACTTATTATAACCCTAGGTGCCATTTAATGGAGGATATGTTTTCCTTCATTGATTATTAATACTAAATAGGTCACTTATTATAACCCTAGGTGCCATTTAATGGAGGACATGTTTTCCTTCATTGATTATTAATACTAAATAGGTCACTTATTATAACCCTAGGTGCCATTTAATGGAGGACATGTTTTCCTTCATTGATTATTAATACTAAATAGGTCACTTATTATAACCCTAGGTGCCATTTAATGGAGGACATGTTTTCCTTCATTGATTATTAATACTAAATAGGTCACTTATTATAACCCTAGGTGCCATTTAATGGAGGACATGTTTTCCTTCATTGATTATTAATACTAAATAGGTCACTTATTATAACCCTAGGTGCCATTTAATGGAGGATATGTTTTCCTTCATTGATTATTAATACTAAATAGGTCACTTATTATAACCCTAGGTGCCATTTAATGGAGGACATGTTTTCCTTCATTGATTATTAATACTAAATAGATCACTTATTATAACCCTAGGTGTCATTTAATGGAGGATATGTTTTCCTTCATTGATTATTAATACTAAATAGGTCACTTATTATAACCCTAGGTGCCATTTAATGGAGGACATGTTTTCCTTCATTGATTATTAATACTAAATAGGTCACTTATTATAACCCTAGGTGCCATTTAATGGTGGATATGTTTTCCTTCATTGATTATTAATACTAAATAGGTCACTTATTATAACCCTAGGTGCCATTTAATGGAGGATATGTTTTCCTTCATTGATTATTAATACTAAATAGGTCACTTATTATAACCCTAGGTGCCATTTAATGGAGGACATGTTTTCCTTCATTGATTATTAATACTAAATAGGTCACTTATTATAACCCTAGGTGCCATTTAATGGAGGACATGTTTTCCTTCATTGATTATTAATACTAAATAGGTCACTTATTATAACCCTAGGTGCCATTTAATGGAGGACATGTTTTCCTTCATTGATTATTAATACTAAATAGGTCACTTATTATAACCCTAGGTGCCATTTAATGGAGGATATGTTTTCCTTCATTGATTATTAATACTAAATAGGTCACTTATTATAACCCTAGGTGCCATTTAATGGAGGACATGTTTTCCTTCATTGATTATTAATACTAAATAGGTCACTTATTATAACCCTAGGTGCCATTTAATGGAGGACATGTTTTCCTTCATTGATTATTAATACTAAATAGGTCACTTATTATAACCCTAGGTGCCATTTAATGGTGGATATGTTTTCCTTCATTGATTATTAATACTAAATAGGTCACTTATTATAACCCTAGGTGCCATTTAATGGTGGACATGTTTTCCTTCATGTCATGTCATTGATTATTAATACTAAATAGGTCACTTATTATAACCCTAGGTGCCATTTAATGGAGGATATGTTTTCCTTCATTGATTATTAATACTAAATAGGTCACTTATTATAACCCTAGGTGCCATTTAATGGTGGATATGTTTTCCTTCATTGATTATTAATACTAAATAGATCACTTATTATAACCCTAGGTGCCATTTAATGGAGGATATGTTTTCCATCATTGATTATTAATACTAAATAGATCACTTATTATAACCCTAGGTGCCATTTAATGGTGGATATGTTTTCCATCATTGATTATTAATACTAAATAGGTCACTTATTATAACCCTAGGTGCCATTTAATGGTGGATATGTTTTCCTTCATTGATTATTAATACTAAATAGGTCACTTATTATAACCCTAGGTGCCATTTAATGGTGGATATGTTTTCCATCATGTCATGTCATTGATTATTAATACTAAATAGGTCACTTATTATAAACCTAGGTGCCATTTAATGGAGGACATGTTTTCCTTCATTGATTATTAATACTAAATAGGTCACTTATTATAACCCTAGGTGCCATTTAATGGTGGATATGTTTTCCATCATGTCATGTCATTGATTATTAATACTAAATAGGTCACTTATTATAACCCTAGGTGCCATTTAATGGTGGATATGTTTTCCTTCATGTCATGTCATTGATTATTAATACTAAATAGGTCACTTATTATAACCCTAGGTGCCATTTAATGGTGGATATGTTTTCCATCATGTCATGTCATTGATTATTAATACTAAATAGGTCACTTATTATAACCCTAGGTGCCATTTAATGGAGGACATGTTTTCCTTCATTGATTATTAATACTAAATAGGTCACTTATTATAACCCTAGGTGCCATTTAATGGTGGATATGTTTTCCTTCATGTCATGTCATTGATTATTAATACTAAATAGGTCACTTATTATAACCCTAGGTGCCATTTAATGGAGGACATGTTTTCCTTCATGTCATGTCATTGATTATTAATACTAAATAGGTCACTTATTATAACCCTAGGTGCCATTTAATGGAGGATATGTTTTCCTTCATGTCATGTCATTGATTATTAATACTAAATAGGTCACTTATTATAACCCTAGGTGCCATTTAATGGAGGATATGTTTTCCTTCATTGATTATTAATACTAAATAGGTCACTTATTATAACCCTAGGTGCCATTTAATGGTGGATATGTTTTCCTTCATGTCATGTCATTGATTATTAATACTAAATAGGTCACTTATTATAACCCTAGGTGCCATTTAATGGAGGACATGTTTTCCTTCATGTCATGTCATTGATTATTAATACTAAATAGATCACTTATTATAACCCTAGGTGCCATTTAATGGAGGATATGTTTTCCTTCATTGATTATTAATACTAAATAGATCACTTATTATAACCCTAGGTGCCATTTAATGGAGGACATGTTTTCCTTCATGTCATGTCATTGATTATTAATACTAAATAGGTCACTTATTATAACCCTAGGTGCCATTTAATGGAGGACATGTTTTCCTTCATGTCATGTCATTGATTATTAATACTAAATAGGTTACTTATTATAACCCTAGGTGCCATTTAATGGTGGATATGTTTTCCTTCATTGATTATTAATACTAAATAGATCACTTATTATAACCCTAGGTGCCATTTAATGGAGGACATGTTTTCCTTCATGTCATGTCATTGATTATTAATACTAAATAGGTCACTTATTATAACCCTAGGTGCCATTTAATGGAGGATATGTTTTCCTTCATTGATTATTAATACTAAATAGATCACTTATTATAACCCTAGGTGCCATTTAATGGAGGACATGTTTTCCTTCATGTCATGTCATTGATTATTAATACTAAATAGGTCACTTATTATAACCCTAGGTGCCATTTAATGGAGGACATGTTTTCCTTCATGTCATGTCATTGATTATTAATACTAAATAGGTCACTTATTATAACCCTAGGTGCCATTTAATGGAGGACATGTTTTCCTTCATGTCATGTCATTGATTATTAATACTAAATAGGTCACTTATTATAACCCTAGGTGCCATTTAATGGTGGATATGTTTTCCTTCATTGATTATTAATACTAAATAGGTCACTTATTATAACCCTAGGTGCCATTTAATGGTGGATATGTTTTCCTTCATGTCATGTCATTGATTATTAATACTAAATAGGTCACTTATTATAACCCTAGGTGCCATTTAATGGTGGATATGTTTTCCTTCATGTCATGTCATTGATTATTAATACTAAATAGGTCAATTATTATAACCCTAGGTGCCATTTAATGGTGGATATGTTTTCCTTCATGTCATGTCATTGATTATTAATACTAAATAGGTCACTTATTATAACCCTAGGTGCCATTTAATGGTGGATATGTTTTCCTTCATGTCATGTCATTGATTATTAATACTAAATAGGTCAATTATTATAACCCTAGGTGCCATTTAATGGTGGATATGTTTTCCTTCATGTCATGTCATTGATTATTAATACTAAATAGGTCACTTATTATAACCCTAGGTGCCATTTAATGGTGGATATGTTTTCCTTCATTGATTATTAATACTAAATAGGTCACTTATTATAACCCTAGGTGCCATTTAATGGAGGATATGTTTTCCTTCATGTCATGTCATTGATTATTAATACTAAATAGGGTAGTAACAAACCACACAATCATTAAAAATGATTATTGATTATAAAGTAGACGTTTTTAACACAGAAGTATATATTTAAAAAAAAATCAGTGACTTATAATGGCTTTAAACTATTCGAGCGGAAAAATTGTTAGATACAACCTCCCTTTGTATTTTAAATATTTTTCAAATGTGAAATAGTTTTACATGTACAAATATATCAACCAGTTGAATGTCAATTATGTAATGTCATAATTTATTTCTAATTCTTAGGTCATAGTTAAGAACATGTCTAATGGAAGTCGTGTAGTGTTGAAGTCTCATTATGGCTATGAAATTGATGAAGTTAGGATTATGGGAAAAGACCGTTATCTCATCGCCCATACATCAGACACCATTCTGTTGGGAGATTTACAGAGTAACAAACTTAGTGAGGTAAATTGAGGGAAATTATAACAAATGGTAGACATTCAGAGAAGGGAAAGGGGCTATACTGAAAGGCTTTAAAATCTTAGTTATTTTATTTTGTAGTTTGATTTATCCTTTAATGTTAGAAATTAGCAACAATTTATTTAGATTTTTTCTTTTGGTTTTCCATTTATTTTTATGATGTCATTTGTATAGAATGGCAGAAAACCAGGAATCAATTTGTCGAATGTCTTCCAGTTATGAAAAGTGATGATCAACACTTCTACCATTACCAATATCAATAAAATGAACAATAATCTAAAACCTTTGAACCAGGGCTTTCACTACTTTCAAATCAGAGAGCTCACAGGAAGAAGTGGAAGACAACAGAGAGAAGTCAGGAGACTCCTAGGAGAAGTTAATTGTAATTAATCAGAACATTGTTTTGCGACCCTTCTGAAGTTACCCTTCCCAAAGTTAGTAAATAGTTTTAAAGCTGTCTGATCTGATTTATTCTGGGTTGGTTTTTTTTTATTGATAATCGCCTAAAGGACATCTATTTAATGTCAAATATTGATTTCTGTCTACCTCTTGCATACCTGTGAATTTTTATAATTTTTATAATTTCAGATACCATGGCATACCTCAGGTGGTAATGAGAAGTATTATTTTGACAATGAAAATGTAAGTTTCTTCAAATTTGATATCAGTCTGTATTTACAAGTATGAATGAAAAAAACTGTGTTGATGTTAAAAAACATTTTAAATCATATATAAACTTTCTTTCAAGAAATGCATCATTGAGATACAGTAAATAATACAAAGGCTGGTTTTGTTTCTTTACATCAAATGTTCTTCTTTCTAATGCTCGATGTTGTTCTTTCTTAAAAAATTAAGATGAATGTAGATTGATGTGTATTTTATATTCTATATTTTAACCTCTGACTTATTATTTGTAGGTATGTATGATCTTCAATGCTGGTGAGCTATCACTAATAGAATATGGAGCAAATGAAGTTCTGGGCTGTGTTAGAACTGAGTTTATGAATCCACATCTAATCAGGTATAGTTTTATAATGACAAATTCAACAGGACATATCTTAGGACAATGTGGTTTTAAACAAGATTCACACTCCTCTTGTGTTAACCACTTTACCACTGCTTGTACTTATTACTGTGTATAACAAATCATGCTGGAAAAAAGTTTAACAACTTAATGGAAAAATATTAAATAACATCTTCTTTGAGGCCTCAAGTTTACAGATAATTTATCTATAATGGTGACAACTTCTTATAATTACAAAATATACAATGATTTATAGATATTTTACATCAGGTCCATAAAGACAAATATAGATTTGCTCTGCAATGCATATCAGTTCTATATTTAAAAGATATGGATAAGTACTTAATAGTTATAACAAAACAATACATAAAATTTAATTTTGATAATATTAGCTATTGTTTCACCATATAAACCTACAGAATCGGTGCCTATCACCACTAATGTTGTGAGTTTGAATCCCCTCATGGCGAGGTGTACTCAATACAACATTTATGAGATAAAGTTTGTCAGTGACTTGCAAGTTGTGAGTTTGAATCCCCTCATGGCGAGGTGTACTCAATACAACATTTATGAGATAAAGTTGTCAGTGACTTGCATGTTGTGAATTTGAATCCCCTCATGGCGAGGTGTACTCAATACAACATTTATGAGATAAAGTTTGTCAGTGACTTGCAAGTTGTGAGTTTGAATCCCCTCATGGCGAGGTGTACTCAATACAACATTTATGAGATAAAGTTGTCAGTGACTTGCATGTTGTGAATTTGAATCCCCTCATGGCGAGGTGTACTCAATACAACATTTATGAGATAAAGTTTGTCAGTGACTTGCAAGTTGTGAGTTTGAATCCCCTCATGGCGAGGTGTACTCAATACAACATTTATGAGATAAAGTTGTCAGTGACTTGCATGTTGTGAATTTGAATCCCCTCATGGCGAGGTGTACTCAATACAACATTTATGAGATAAAGTTTGTCAGTGACTTGCAAGTTGTGAGTTTGAATCCCCTCATGGCGAGGTGTACTCAATACAACATTTATGAGATAAAGTTTGTCAGTGACTTGCAAGTTGTGAGTTTGAATCCCCTCATGGCGAGGTGTACTCAATACAACATTTATGAGATAAAAGTTTGTCAGTGACTTGTATCAGGTCGGTTGTTTTCTCCGGGTACTTTGGTTTTCTCCACCAAAAAAACTTACCGCCGCTGAAATATTGTTGAAAGTGGCGTTAAACACCCTAACCCTATAAACTTACTGGGATGGACTTCTGATAAAAACAAACTATTTCCCTATTCTCAACCAGGCCTTGGTTGGATACTGGTATTGGGTGATTGTGGAACATCTGATTTCAATTTTCACACCATTACTCAAGGTTTTATTGACACACTCAATAGCTTGGATGTTATTTCAAAACTTTTGTTTCAATTTACTTTCAGTGTTCGACTGAACGAAAGACGACAAAGAGGTGTTGAAGACAACAAAAAGATTGCATATCTGTTGGATCTTAAAACTGTAGCTGTTGGTAGGTATTATAGATAGTATGTAGACAAAATTATTCATAACATAGATATTATGTAGACAAAAGCATTCATTAGACTGATTTTAAAACATCTTTCTTTGTATTTTTAGAAAAAGGCCATAACAATTGTACATTAGACATGCCCCGTTGATCTAAATCTGTAACATATGTAAGGTAATTTAAGTTGGAAAGTGATTAAAAACTGAATTGGATTTACAATGGGCCTGATACAATGTATAAAAAGCTACTTATTTTTTAGGTTTTTTAGTTAAATGCTCATATCAACAATAACTTCTAGTTTAAATTTCAAAGCTGACATTCTTAAATTTGCCAATTTTGATTGATCTATTTTTTGCAAATATCAAATTTATTTCTTTTTTCTTCAGTGGACCTGTTGAATGGAATGACCATGGGACAAATAACACATGAATCTAAAATTGATTGGTTAGAGGTAAGATATTGGTTACAGATGAGATATTATTTTTTCAGGTTGAATATGAGATATTAAATTTTGATTGGTTAGAGCTTAGATATTAAATTTTTGCTGGTTAGGGGTGAAATGTTTAATTTTGATTAGTTAGAGATAAGATATTAAATTTTACTGGCAAGATGTGAGATATAAAATTTTTACTGGTTAGAGGTGAGATGTTAAATTTTTACTGGTTAAAGATGAGATATGGAACTCCATAATTAGATGTGAAATATTGACATGAATTGTTCTATTTAATTTAATTGAATTTAATTTATGATAGTGAACTTTTGCAAAGCTTAGAAAAATTGTAGGATTAAGAGAAAAGTTCTTGAATCAAATTGACATGAAAAATTCAGACAATTTGAGTGATTAAACATGTAATAAAAAATTGTATGCAGTATGTATATTACTTATTGTTTAATGTGTATTTCAGTTGAATGAAACTGGCAGGAAACTTCTATTTAGAGACAAAAGATTGAGGGTAAGACTTTTCTCTCACTCTTCTTTGTTTCTGTTAATTTTAAGTTATTCCCCTTTTTAATTTTCTGGGTTTTGTCACATAGACAACAAATGTATACAGGTGAACATTCATCAATATAATGGTGCACAGGCTTAGAGGTTTAAAAAGCTACATGATTAGAATTATTGAGTACCAGTACATACTGGTAATTTTACTGGTACTTACTTTGACATGGACATATTTCCCATTGATTAAAGGATAGTGAATCAGCTTATACTCTCTACATATTTCAGTGGTTAATATTCTCAGTAGTTGACATTAGATTGAAGTAATGAGTCAATAAATAAATTTGTGTGACATTTTAACAAAGCTTTGTATTGTAGCAACTGTATAGAAAACAAAGATTTGAAAATTGATTTATTTTTACAGTTGAATCTCATTGATATAGAGACACAGAACAGGACAACAATCCTAAACTATTGTTCTTATGTACAATGGGTTCCTGGTAGTGATGTTGTAGTAGGCCAGAACAGAGGAAATTTATGTGTATGGTATAATATTGATGCTCCAGAGAGAGTTACAATGTTCCCTATTAAGGTAAATATGGTTTTCTATCAGTATAAAACTTTAATATTTCATATTATGAAAAGAAAGTTTAAACAGTGATTGTCGACAATACCACCTATATAAAAAAAAAACAAGCAATCACCTGTCACCTCAATTCATTGAACATAAAAAGACCATGATGTTGGAAATCCATGTCCTGACATGGGACATGCACAAATATGTGACTGTTTCTTTTTCAGAAAGTGAAAATTGAAAAATAAAATCCTAAATTAAACATTTCACTTGATCTATTATTATATTATATCTTGCTTTCATTTTAGGACATTTTACTTCCTCTTTTCAAAATGATTATAAACCATATGATAATTGTATTTGTAATTACATTTGTAGGCCAATATTGTTGATTTAGAGAGAAATGATATATTACAAACCATATGATAATTGTATTATTTGTAATTACATTTGTAGGGCAATATTGTTGACTTTGAGAGAAATGATATATTACAAACCATATGATAATTGTATTTGTAATTACATTTGTAGGGCAATATTGTTGATTTAGAGAGAAATGATATATTACAAACCATATGATAATTGTATTATTTGTAATTACATTTGTAGAGCAATATTGTTGACTTTGAGAGAAATGATATATTACAAACCATATGATAATTGTATTTGTAATTACATTTGTGGGGCAATATTGTTGATTTAGAGAGAAATGATATATTACAAACCATATGATAATTGTATTATTTGTAATTACATTTGTAGGGAGATATTACTGACTTAGAGAGAAATGATGGTAAAACTGAAGTATTAGTAAATGAAGGTGTATCTACAGTATCATATACACTAGACGAAGGTTTGATTGAGTTTGGTACAGCTATCGATGATGGAGATTTTGAAAGGTATTTAATATGTATATTATGAAAGGACCTCAGGGGTGTAATTGTTAGAGAGTTTGGGTGGATTCATGAGAACAAGGTTAAATCCTGGTCAGATCAGATCAAATTTCTGTTGATTAACATGTAGCATTTAGTAGCAAAGACTGACAGTTATCAATTGAGCATGTCTTCTACAGATTATTACTTCATTGAACTATACCCACTCATGGCGAGGTGTACTCAATACAACATTATGTGATAAAGTTTGTTAGTAACTTGTGATAGGTTGGTAATTTTCACCTGGCACTCCTCCACCAATAATACTGACTGCCATGATATAACTGACATATTGTTGAAAGTGGCATTAAACACCATAATGCTAATCCTAACCCATTGAACTATAGATATGTCAATGTAGCATGAAATCAGTACAAACAAACTATAAATATAATGTAACTGTATTATTTATTCCTTTAGAGTTCTAGTTACTATACAATGATTTAAGTCTGTCTGATTGTATAAATGTGTAACGGCAATATAACATGTAATGTCCTCAATCAATAATTAATGTTTATTATTTAATTAAATGAATGTATGATATTTGACTGGTAATAAAAACAAAGTAATGTATGATTTTAGGGCTGTATCATTTCTAGAAACATTAGAATTATCTGCTGAAACTGAAGCCATGTGGAAAACCTTAAGTAAACTGGCCATGGAGGAGAGACAACTACATATTGCTGAAAGGTAAATGCTGTAATTATCTTATAATTTTGTAAAAAGAAACCTATAGTAAACTGGCCATGGAGGAGAGACAACTTCATATTGCTGAAAGGTAAATGCTGTAATTATCTTATAATTTTGTAAAAAGAAACCTATAGTAAACTGGCCATGGAGGAGAGACAACTTCATATTGCTGAAAGGTAAATGCTGTAATTATCTTATAATTTTGTAAAAAGAAACCTATAGTAAACTGGCCATGGAGGAGAGACAACTTCATATTGCTGAAAGGTAAATGCTGTAATTATCTTATAATTTTGTAAAAAGAAACCTATAGTAAACTGGCCATGGAGGAGAGACAACTACATATTGCTGAAAGGTAAAAAGCTGTAATTATCTTATTATTCTGTAAAAAAAAACCTTAAGTAAACTGGCTAAGCGGTAGTGACAACCTTACGATACAATACGTATTGAAAAGATGATGACAATACTTTTTCTTTACCTCTTAAGGTTAGACCAAAAAGAGAAATCGGTTTGAAATTATCATGATCTTTTTTCAGCAAAATTCTTTTTTTTAGAGTCATATATAATAGGTAGAGCTTGGTTAAACGATATCCTATAGAATTTAACATGACATATTGCTAAATTATAGGAAATTTAATTATATTTATTTCTTCGTTTGTTTTTTAGATGTTATTCAGCCCTTGGTGACATTGCTAAAGCTCGTTACATGAAGGAAACATTTAGAATAGCAGAAGAAGTAACAGCACAAAGTGTTAGTTGACTTACAACACTTATCTGATTATTATTGTATTGTGAAGTAGTTAAAGTTAGGTGTATTTGATACGTCCATTGGTGGTTACTGATTATTATTGTATTGTGAAGTAGTTAAAGTTAAGTGTATTTGATACGTCCATTGGTGGTTACTGATTATTATTGTATTGTGAAGTAGTTAAAGTTAAGTGTATTTGCTACGTCCATTGGTGGTTACTGATTATTATTGTATTGTGAAGTAGTTAAAGTTAAGTGTATTTGATACGTCCATTGGTGGTTACTGATTATTATTGTATTGTGAAGTAGTTAAAGTTAGGTGTATTTGATACGTCCATTGGTGGTTACTGATTATTATTGTATTGTGAAGTAGTTAAAGTTAAGTGTATTTGATACGTCCATTGGTGGTTACTGATTATTATTGTATTGTGAAGTAGTTAAAGTTAAGTGTATTTGCTACGTCCATTGGTGGTTACTGATTATTATTGTATTGTGAAGTAGTTAAAGTTAAGTGTATTTGATACGTCCATTGGTGGTTACTGATTATTATTGTATTGTGAAGTAGTTAAAGTTAAGTGTATTTGATACGTCCATTGGTGGTTACTGATTATTATTGTATTGTGAAGTAGTTAAAGTTAAGTGTATTTGATACGTCCATTGGTGGTTACTGATTATTATTGTATTGTGAAGTAGTTAAAGTTAAGTGTATTTGATACGTCCATTGGTGGTTACTGATTATTATTGTATTGTGAAGTAGTTAAAGTTAAGTGTATTTGATACGTCCATTGGTGGTTACTGATTATTATTGTATTGTGAAGTAGTTAAAGTTAAGTGTATTTGATACGTTCATTGGTGGTTACTGATTATTATTGTATTGTGAAGTAGTTAAAGTTAAGTGTATTTGATACGTCCATTGGTGGTTACTGATTATTATTGTATTGTGAAGTAGTTAAATTTAAGTGTATTTGATACATCCATTGGTGGTTACTGATTATTATTGTATTGTGAAGTAGTTAAAGTTAAGTGTATTTGATACGTCCATTGGTTGTTACTGATTATTATTGTATTTTGAAGTAGTTAAAGTTAAGTGTATTTGATACGTCCATTGGTGGTTACTGATTATTATTGTATTGTGAAGTAGTTAAAGTTAAGTGTATTTGATACGTCCATTGATGGTTACTGATTATTATTGTATTGTGAAGTAGTTAAAGTTAAGTGTGTATTTGATACGTCCATTGATGGTTACTGATTATTATTGTATTGTGAAGTAGTTAAAGTTAAGTGTATTTGATACGTCCATTGATGGTTACTGATTATTATTGTATTGTGAAGTAGTTAAAGTTAGGTGTGTTTGATACGTCCATTGGTGGTTACTGATTATTATTGTATTGTGAAGTAGTTAAAGTTAAGTGTATTTGATACGTCCATTGGTGGTTACTGATTATTATTGTATTGTGAAGTAGTTAAAATTAAGTGTATTTGATACGCCCATTGATGGTTACTGATTATTATTGTATTGTGAAGTAGTTAAAGTTAAGTGTATTTGATACGTCCATTGGTGGTTACTGATTATTATTGTATTGTGAAGTAGTTAAAATTAAGTGTATTTGATACGTCCATTGGTGGTTACTGATTATTATTGTATTGTGAAGTAGTTAAAATTAAGTGTATTTGATATGTCCATTGATGGTTACTGATTATTATTGTATTGTGAAGTAGTTAAAATTAAGTGTATTTGATACGTCCATTGATGGTTACTGATTATTATTGTATTGTGAAGTAGTTAAAGTTAAGTGTATTTGATACGTCCATTGGTGGTTACTGATTATTATTGTATTGTGAAGTAGTTAAAGTTAAGTGTATTTGATACGTCCATTGGTGGTTACTTTTAAAACTATAATGACCACCCATCGATCTAAGATGGCCGCCTTTAGTGGAAACAATTTTTCAAATGCCTAAGATTTTGACATTTTAAGGCAGAATGGGTGATAAACTAAACTGTTGCTACATGATAATTTATACTTATTACATTTTTTTTTAAAGCTGTACTAGGACTATTTTGAGAAAAAAGTAGACTAAATATCTTTTGCATTGAAACCATAAGGGCAAAGCTATAGAGGGGAGATGAATAGAAAAGGTCTTTATCAATGTTTACTGTTGTTTTGTAAGATTGAATGTGTTTAACCTATGATTTCTGTTGTTTTGTAGGGTGGAGATGGGTTTAATCATTACAAAGTAAGAGCTAGGTTTGCCATCATGGAAAAAAAGTATAAAGAGGCAGAGAGCATTTATTTAGAACAGGTAAGATATGATACAATGTAGTAATCTTAAATTCATGATTAATTCTAGTTATATTATATTTCAGATTTTTGTATTTACCATATTTGCATTATTGCCATCAATGAAAAACCTTTTGATTTATTTTTTATATGTATTGGGGTTTAGATCTGTTGATCTGTTGTGATTTTTCAAGCCAATATATAATTTTTCAACACCATGCTATTGGAATAGATTCCCCCTTCTTTATTGGAAAATCACATAACAAGTTTGAAAGCATCTATTTTGTATCAACTGTAATATGAGGAATAGCAATGCCATATTTTCAACTTCATTATTATAAGTATTATCCTTGAATAACTGAAGGGGCCGTCATGGTCTTGATCATATAGTAGTTGGATTTACAACTACCTGTGCAATCAGTGCCCATCATCTCTAACGTTGTGAGTTCGAAAATCCGGTCATGGCAAGGTGTACTTGATACAACATTATGTGATAAAGTTTGTCAGTGACTTGCTTCAGGTGTGTGATTTTCTCCAGGCACTGGTTTCCTCCACCAATAAAACTGACTGCCACAATATAACTGGAATATTGTTGAAAGAGGCATTAAGTTCCATAACCCTAAGCCTAACACTTGAATGACTTAAAACTGGTCTTATAGCTGTAGAAGTGTACTTTAATTGTCATTTAAACTGTGGAAAATTAATCTGATTTGGACATGACTGGTATGCATACACTCCTTTTGTAAAGATATGAAAAAAATTGTATCAACAACAGATGAAGAAGAAGGATAAATTATATTATATCTGTGAATACATATAAGCCAGATGAGAATGTTAGATGTATTTCAATGATATTTTATGATGGCTGTAAATCCATGACTTTGTATCAAGGCTCAAGTTTTACTGTGATACAATGTGTTAAACAAAGCATAAAACTTCTTTCCGACATATGAAAGAATATATATGTAATCTATTATGGTATTGCTGTTGTTGACTCTTGTGTACAGTATATTATTTGATAGGGATTATGTATACAATCATCAGTTTGAATCAACCACATCAGTGGTGTAATGGTTAGCATGCTTGTCCTGAGTGCAGTACATCATGGGTTCAGTTCAAGTCTAAGGCATTTTATGTTTCTCCGCTAAGCATGCAGTATTATGGGGTAAGAGCAAAGACTGGTTAGATTGGTATCAGGATAATTTGTCAGAGTGGTGTGACATGTCTACCCACGAACTTTTGTTTCAGTGAGCTAGCACTATAAAAATCCAATTGGTCCAGTACAAAGCAGACATCATCATCATTTCATTGAATATTATTTGTTCTCACCATGGTATAGCTGAACAATTGTCTATTTGGAGTTAAACAACTATCTTTTACTCACTTTGAATCTGTAAATACTTATATGTTTTATTGTAATTTTGATATTAAGAAGAGTGACTGGTATATTTTATTTACAGAACCATGTTGATCAAGCTATGGAGATGTACCAGGAGATGCATATGTGGGATGAAGCTATAGAAGTAGCTGAAGCAAAGGTATACCTTGACCTTATAACAAGATTATATATACAAAATAAAGCAATTCAGTTAAACTTGTGGTGATTTTTGTCAGAAACTTGCTATATTTCGACATTATACAAAATATAGAAACGAAGTTAAACTTGTGGTGTTTTTTGTAAATAAAAAAAAACCAGTTATATTTTGACAATCAATGGATGATGACCCTTCGTTTCTATCTGACCCGTCTTTTGCAAAAATCCATAATGATTGTCTATAACAACAACAAAAACCATACCACCTAAAAAATTAAATATAGCAGAAGGTTACATTGGAAATCAGAAAATCAATATCCGTCTCCTTTACACTATTTTTCCATGTATATAGAAATCGATTAAAAATATTTGTTGATTTTTGTAAAACAATTGTTATATTTTGACATTATAGCAAATTATTTATGCATAATATCATTACTTACAACATAATTAGCTAGAATTCTTACCAAAGACTCTCTGGTCAATGTAGTTCTTACTCTGAAATAAAACATTGATCTCACTGAAGTCCTTACTGATAAACATTATCCAATATTATATTCAAAAGTTTACACTTTCTGCTGTGGTTTATCAGTTGATTTTTTTAAAATATTTATTCATTTATTTAATATCTAAATTTTTTTCAAAATGATAGCTACATTCAAATTCTAACTATATGTCTGTATTGTTTGTACATTTTTTTCTTCACCAGATGCATCCAGAATTAGAAAATCTACAACGTAACTACTACCAGTGGTTGATGGATACTGGACAGGAAGAGAAGGCAGGAGAGGTACGAATAAATTAGTTACAATGCATATATGAAAAAGGTGTGCAGAACTTATCATGAGGAGATTTAACATGCTGTGATTCATGCCTAGTTTAGGAGTACAGTTGACAATTTTATTGGGAAATTTTAATATTTCATGTTTAACTTGATATTGCATATTTTAATGTGAATTCTAATATATAGAAATAAATGTGTAATAAAGAGTCTACAACTTCAAAAAGTATCAAATGTTTCCAGGTTTTGAAGATTCTATTTGTATTAGTTGCATGTTTTTATATTTTATTCAGTTAAAAGAAAAAGATGAAGATTATTTGGCAGCCATCAATTTGTACATGAAGGCTGGTCTTCCTGCTAGAGCTGCTCGCTTGGCTATCAGTCGGGAGGTAATAAGATAAAACATTTTGATATAAAGGCAGTAATTTTTAAGAAGAAAATCTACAGTTGGCTGCTGGGTAGTTCAAATTTGCAATGCCATCAAAAAAGTTGGTATTTCTGTGAATTCATTGGACATATTTTGACAACACTTTTAGAATATCTTCATAACCTAATATACACGAGAGCACATCTTTTCAAATCTTAAGAAAAGTATAGAGTAGTGTTATTTTAAATTTGGTAATATGCTATAAAAGTTGGTTAACATTCAGAACCGATACACCTAACAACAGGGACATAACAATCCTGTATTTCAGTGTGAAAAATTGTATGTTATTTGAAAAGGAAATTAATTTTTAACCCATCAAAACTAATTTTTCATGAAAGTTAGTCTAGGGACACTGTATGGAACTTGATCTGTCATTATATGTTTTTTGTACATTATACATAACAAATTATTTGTTTTATAGGAGTTGTTGAGTAACTCTGAATTAATAGGAAGAATAGCAGCTGCTCTAATTAAAGCTGAGTTATATGAGAGAGTAAGTAAACAATAGGACAATACAACAATTGTTCTGAAACAAAATAAGAAATAAAAAGATGATCATAAATATATTACTTGCATTATAATACTTTGTAATTCTGTTGTTATGTTAGTTTATACTTTTCTTACAATTATTTAGTTCAAAATTTTAATATTAAATATAAAAATTACATAATAAACCCACACATCACGACAAAACAATGAACACCATATACTATGTGTTGGGGTGATTTTTTTAAGTTGTCACAGATAAAATTAAACAAAGACATTAAACTGTTACTGTTTCATGGTAACTTAGTAAAATGGTTGATAACATTTTGATAAATGGATTTTCTAGGCTGGAGATATGTATGAAAACATCAGAGATAAAGGAAAGGCAATGGAGTGTTATAAAAAGGGCAAAGCTTATCTACAAGGTAACACAAGCATAACAAATAGTTAGATATAGGTAAACCTTATCTTTAAAGTAACACAAGCATAAAAAATAGTTAGATATAGGTAAACCTTATCTTTAAAGTAACACAAGCATAAAAAATAGTTAGATATAGGTAAACCTTATCTTTAAAGTAACACAAGCATAGAAAATAGTTAGATATAGGTAAACCTTATCTTTAAGGATGTTTAGTTTGATGGAGACAATCAAACATGTTTTAGTGTGATAGACAAAACTTATCTGCAGGGTACATTGTAGTTCAACAGATCCTTGTGTTTCTTTAATGTTTGTCACTTGATATTCATATGACAGCTTTTGTAATTTATAAACAGTTCTATGGAGATCATACCAGGGGTACAATTTCCTTTTGAAAAATCCTGATACATAATAATATTACAAGGGGTCATTATAAAGTGATCACCATGTGGAAGTGATTATTGTTTAAATATTAATCTGATAGATGGGTGACTAGTAATAGCATGTAATTCTTGTATTGAGGGTTTATATGTGTTTTAATGGCTGTGTATATAGATATAAATCTGGAGAAATCAATAAATATAATACAATTGTATGTGAAAGTATTACCAATGTAATAATAAAAGTGACAATTCTATATATATTTTAGCTGTTAAACTTGCCAGAGAAGCTTTCCCTTCAGATGTTGTTAAACTTGAAGAAGAATGGGGAAATTATTTGGTTTCACAAAAACAATTGGATTCTGCTATTAACCATTTTATTGAAGCTGGGTAAGTCATTTTATTGTATATTCTTATGAAAACTAAGCTTTCTTTTTTGATAAACCTGCCCAAGAAGGAGATAAATCACAATTTTAACTTGTTAAAAGAAAACTACGAAAAATCTCACTTTATAGGATTCAATGCTTGAATATATTGATGAATTTAGCAGAAATTTTGTTCAATTTTTTTCTGAATATTTAATTAAATGATGTATTGTCTCAAAATCTTTTCTATTAAATGTGAAAGCTAGGTTTTAATGCCAAAAATGTGGAAATGTGAGAAATCATTTTTAGTACCCGTCAGTCTTACCCAATGTTTGTTGTTGTTGACAGAGCCAATATGAAAGCCGTTGAAGCAGCTATTGATTCCAGACAGTGGTCTAAAGCTGTACAGATACTGGAGTTACAGGATTCTTCCTCGTCATCTAAATATTACAAGAGAATAGCTGATCATTATGCTTCTATTGGAGACTATGATGTAAGATATAAATCTAGGAAATCATTAGAGAATAGTTCACTGGACATTTATAATAAAAATAAGTTTTAAGTATAGTTTATATTACTTTCAGCAAAATTTATTGATATGTCATGGCAACCAAGTTTAGTGAATGAAGGCAGAATTCTCAGAAATCTAAGTACCTATTAAACTATTTGACTTTATGTACAAGTTTAAAGACACTACTACACTGAACTAGATTAAACCTAGACCTTATTGATAGAAGATTGATGAACCTAATCAGGAGAATACACAAATCTCTTCATTTTGTATTATATACTGTAATATATACTTTAATTTATTTTTGGAGAGTTTGGCTTTTTTGTTTTTTATTTTTGGAGGGTTTGGCTTTTTTGTTTTGTTTTTCATTTTACTTTGACAGATTGGTTGAAATATAACAAAAAAATAGCTTAAAACAATCAATCATTCTGTAAATGAATTAAAAAAATATTAGTCTGGTTGATTTAGTATCTGTAGACCTCTTTATAATTTAGATGGCAGAAAAATTGTATGTAGAAGCTGGTTGTACCAGGGAGGCAGTAGACATGTACAACAATGCTGGAAAGTGGGACATGGCTCATAAGGTATCTCTTATATTTATTTGTTTTATGTATGCAACATTATAAATTGTACAATATTCTTCTTATACTATGTCATATTTTTAATTATGTCTCCCCTTCGAACGAAGGGAGACATTGTTTTAGTCTGATTTTTTCTTCCTCTTCCACTTCCGCTTCTTCTCAGCGACCATAAGGCGGTATGTCGCATACCGTAATGACCTTCATGGGACTTTGACCTCAAGGTCAAATAATTGTTTTTTGAATAGTATTTTCTTGTCCGGGCCATAACATTTTTGTCTTTCGAGATAGATCAATGATATATGGTATGTGGGTGTATGACCATAAGGCGGTGTGTCGCGTACTGTAATGACCTTCGTGGGACCTTGACCTTTGACCGTAAGGTCAAATAATTGTTTTTTAAATAGTATCATTCAACTCATAATGTGTAACTTATTGTTGTACAGATAGCCGCATTAAGAAGAGACATAAGTTTTAGGTATCTAAAACAGTTCTTCCTTGTTTTAATTGGTTTATGGAAAATTTCTTTATGTACAGTGATTTCTTAATATTTCAAAATTTCATTGTACAGTATGTTATATAACCGATGCTTCTATAATTTTTATGTGAATTTGCAACAGAAAAAAATACAACTAATGCTAATGTGTTTATTTTCCTTTTACTTATGTTTCAAAATGTTTAAAAAGATTAATGAATATTAATTTTACTGTGACAATCTATATTAAAATAACTTTGTTTGTCCATAGTTGGCAGCAACCTACATGAAATCTGATGATGTTTCTACCTTGTACATCTCACAAGCAAGACAATTAGAAGATGAACTCAAGTTCAAAGATGCTGAAAAGTAAGTTTATGTTGGGAAAATTTGAAAATCAATAAAACATTTTTGTCCGAGTCTAAATGATAAAGCATATTAGTTTTGATACAGGAACATTCATCTGTCATAAGCTATTGCCAGATACTACACAATTTATAAAAGGAGAGTGTTATGTTGAGCTAGTAATTTTCTAGACAATTATCTCCCTTCACTGAGGTATTGCATTTACATCCAACTTTTGAAGACCTTATAGGTTCAAGAGTGTACAAGTTCACTGAGATATTATATTTACATCTAACTTTTACAGACCTATTTTAAGAAATAACTGTATTGTATTTGAATAGTTGCCGATGACTATTGGGAATTTGATGGTCACAAATGCAGTTTTACTTGGCGACATGTAGCAGAGCCAGTAAAACAGATATTGCCGATCGTTAGATCCCCAATTGATGCCTGAAGCTCTTCAAATGAAGTTTGATCTTTATATTTCAGAATATATATGTGTGTCCAAGAATCTGATTTGGCCGGTACAATTTTTTTTTGTATATTTCAGATTATATCATATGGTATTTTGTATATTTCAGATTATATCATATGGTATTTTGTATATTTCAGATTATATCATATGGTATTTTGTATATTTCAGATTATATCATATGGTATTTTGAACCCCATGGTAAATTGACCCTGTATATTTCAGATTATATGTTTCTGTCCAAGAACCTGATATGGCCATCACCATGTACAAGAAGAATAAAATGTATTCAGACATGATTCGTCTTGTCAAAGTTTACCATCCTGATCTTCTACAAGACACACATTTACATTTAGCAAAGGTATGTTGGGGTGGATATGTTTTTGTGTCAAAAGCAACCTTTATTTTTCTTCATATTTCTTAATATATATATAAATTGCATGTAAAACACAAATCATGTATTTGTTTACATGTCAAAGACAGAATTCCATGCAAAATTTGTATGTTGAAAAATCTTAAGTAAAATATATTTTGTTTATACAAGACACATGCATAAAATATTAGGAATGTTTATATTACATATCATATATTTGTTTTACAGGAACTCGAAGGTGAAGGTAACTTGAGGCAGGCTGAACATCACTTTGTAGAAGGTGTAGACTGGAAAGCAGCAGTGAATATGTACAGATCTCAAGATATGTGGGATGAAGCTCACAGGGTAAGTTAACATGTACAGATCTCAAGATATGTGGGATGAAACTCACAGGGTAAGTTAACATGTACAGATCTCAAGATATGTGGGATGAAACTCACAGGGTAAGTTACCATATACAGATCTCAAGATATGTGGGATGAAGCTCACAGGGTAAGTTAACATGTACAGATCTCAAGATATGTGGGGTGAAACTCATAGGGTAAGTTACCATATACAGATCTCAAGATATGTGGGATGAAACTCACAGGGTAAGTTACCATATACAGATCTCAAGATATGTGGGATGAAGCTCACAGGGTAAGTTAACATGTACAAATCTCAAGATATGTGGGGTGAAACTCACAGGGTAAGTTAACATGTACAGATCTCAAGATATGTGGGATGAAACTCACAGGGTAAGTTAACATGTACAGATCTCAAGATATGTGGGATGAAGCTCACAGGGTAAGTTAACATCTACAGATCTCGGAATATATGGGATGAAACTCATAGAGATAGTTAAAATGTACATTTTGAATCTAATGGGACAAAGCTTATAATGTAAGTTAACTGGCACAGATCTCAGGTAGTGTATGATAAAACGGATATATCGTGTATTGCTCTTAACAGATGTACAATTGATAAATAGTTATCAATGCCTTTGTTTAAATTGTTATCAATACCTGTCTTTAACTAGTTATCAATGCCTTTCTTTAAATTGTTATCAATACCTGTCTTTAACTAGTTATCAATGCCTTTCTTTAAATTGTTATCAATACCTGTCTAACTAGTTATCAATGCCTTTCTTTAAATTGTTATCGATACCTGTCTTTAACTAGTTATCAATGCCTTTCTTTAAATTGTTATCAATACCTGTCTTTAACTAGTTATCAATGCTATGTTTAAATTGTTATCAATGCCTTTCTTTAAATTGTTATCAATACCTGTCTAACTAGTTATCAATGCCTTTCTTTAAATTGTTATCGATACCTGTCTTTAACTAGTTATCAATGCCTTTCTTTAAATTGTTATCAATACCTGTCTTTAACTAGTTATCAATGCTATGTTTAAATTGTTATCAATACCTGTCTTTAACTAGTTATCAATGCTATGTTTAAATTGTTATCAATACCTATCTTTAACTAGTTATCAATGCTATGTTTGAATTGTTATCAATACCTGTCTTTAACTAGTTATCAATACCTGTCTTTAACTAGTTATCAATGCTATGTTTAACTATATATTGATGCTTTTCTTCAACTAGTTAGCTATACTTATGTATGACTAGTTATCAATGCTTATCTTTAGCGGAGTTGCGACGAAGTCGAACTCGGCTTATAATATGATGAATGGCATCCGGGCGTCAACTTTTTCGTTTCCGCACAATATCTTAAGAATGAAATGTCTGATCTAAATGAAACTTGGTACACACAAGCCTGGTGGTGAGAGGAGGAAGCCTATTGATATTGAGAATCGTAGGACAAAGGTCAAGGTCACAACTTCTAAAAATAGAACAAAAATTTGATACTTTTTTCATTTCTGCACAATATCTTAAGAACAAAATGTAGGATTTAAATGAAACTTGGTACACATATGCCTGATGGTGAGAGGAGGAAGCCTATCGATATTGAGGTTTGTAGGACAAAGGTCAAGGTCACAACTTCTGAAAATACAACAAAATTTTTCCATCCATATGTTTGCAACTCGGCTTTCGCACCTTTGGTGCGTTAAACAAGTTATCAATGTTTAAGTTTAAGTAGTGATCAATGCTTTTGTGTAACTAGTTATCAATACATACATTTGACTAGTTACAATTAAGTTATTTATGACCCTTCTTCTATAGGTTGCCAAAAGTAGTGGTGGAGCTACAGCAGCTAAACAGGTGGCTTATCTATGGGCAAAAAGTCTTGGTGGAGATTCTGCCGTTAAACTTCTTAATAAGTTTGGACTTCTGGAGGCTGCAATTGATTATGCCAGTGAAAATTGGTAAGTATAATCTCTATGCTGAGAAATTATTAGAACATTTCTACTTTGACATTATTTTAACCATTTCATGACAAAATCAATCTGAATCAAGGTATGCCAAAAAGTGTCTTTATAATATACCATTAATAAATGGGATATAAATATCATAATACCACAGTAAATAAACTTCACATATTACTTAGAAGAAAGCAGTAGTTTTTTTTGCAATACATTTTGAATATATTGTTTTTCTTGTAAAACTTTGAAAAGTAGGTAGACTTAGAAGTTGGTACCATTGCAGAATAATCACCTGACTGTGTGATAATGCCGTTTATATCTTATAAATGTATATAATAATATGAAATTATTATGTGATGATTTCTGTATCGACCTTGTTATTGATGAGGCGAGCAGTATTGGCCTGATGTGAAGCTGAAGGTCACTACAGATGGCCAAGGACCAATAGCAAGGCAAATACAGAATCATCTCATAATTATATCTTTATTAAATACCTGCTAACATGGAATCATTTTGGTGGTTTTGTTTCTTTTTATGTGCAAGCACATCCTGATCCAACATCTATTATGAATATCAGATTTATGGTATTTTTTGTGGTTTATTGGCAGTTCACAGTCTTTGTTGTAACATGTCAAAATAAATCTAGAGACAGACTGGAATCCTGTATTTTCCTAATAGGAACTCATTCAATACAAACAAAAGTCAATATTGACCAAGTAATCCTGTATTGGGCTTGTAAACATATACTTATCGTAGGGCCATTTTATTGTTACTTCAGACAATAGCATGGTATTTAATTAATAATACAATGTATTAACTTTGATATTACAGTGCATTTGACTTTGCATTTGAGTTAGCTCGTTTGGCAATGAAGAATAAATTACCTGATATACATCTGAAGTATGCCATGTATCTTGAAGATGAAGGCAAATTCCAGGAAGCTGAGGATGAATTTATTAAAGCTGTTAAACCTAAAGAAGCTGTTCTCATGTAAGTTAATTATAGCAATTAAATATGCTGCTGGGTAGAAGAATTATTACAAATAAGATCATTATGGAGGTTCTAGTCAAAAGAAAGCATTTTATTTACATTTCTATAAATTTACATCATGTTTAGTTTAAAGAATATGTGCCTGATTTCAAAATTGTTTTGCCATTTTAAGAGGTTGTTGATGATATTCTTATGTTTGACACATTCTTAAGTCGACATATGTGTGTATATTAAATATGCCTTTTTTAAAATGTCCATCCTTTACTCTTTGTTGCCAATGGAACAAATATGGCAAACAAAATAGTACCTTCCTATATTTGAATATAGAATTTATCTGCTTCAGCTTGGTACTTAAAACTCTTTTATTAATTTTATGTTAGGTATACAATATGACATTTATAAATAGTTGAATATTGCATGAATTTTGTTTATTTTTAGGTATGTCCACAACCAGGATTGGGATTCGGCACAGAGAGTGGCAGAAAGCCACGATCCAGACTCAGTTTCAGATGTATTAGTGGGTCAAGCAAGATTTGCCTTTGAAGAGAAGGAGTACGCAAAAGCGGAATCATATCTACTGAGAGCACAAAGACCTGAATTGGCCGTCAAATATTACAGGGTAATATTATACATTTATTGCATGCTGGTGAGGGAAATATGAATACATTTTCATATTTCCTGAACCCGCATGCTATAAATGTTTTATTATACCGAATGAAACCAAGAAAACACATACATGTAAAATACTGCTGGCAAACATATTTTAAGTCCATTGGAACGTTGTCTCAGCTTGGTAACGGTTGCCTGCAAGTGATGCGTTCTGAGTGCCTCTGACGTTTTCATGTCAAAGAATGATAACTCTGGTGGGGAAAACCTGTGAGGCTTCCGAGGGGGTGGAATATGATTTTTATTTCACGGACTATGATTTTTGTCCTGTGTGATCACGTGTTCTGATTTTTACCCATTGTCCAATCAAATTAATCTATTTATGGTAATTAATATATGAGGTATAATAATATAAACATACTGCCCTTGGATGAAGGTGTTAGGGTAGATTAACACAATAGGGAAAAAATTATCACCCGAGACGAAGAGTGTGTTAATCACCCCAACACCTTCATTCAAGGGCAGGATGTTTTTTATTATACTGAATGCCTAATGATTCAAGTGTGCATTATGTTATTAGAAGGACAATTGGTAAAAAAATAAAAAGTCATAAATTAAGATAGTTTACTTACATTAACAACAACAAAACATCAAATAGCAACAAATTTAACAAGATAATAACATAATGTTTATAACAATTAATGTAAAATGTTAATTGTATACATTTTTTTGTGTAATATAATAAATATTATCACGTTTGCTTCTATATTCTGACTTGCATAAATAATTTTCAAGGTAGGCTATAATTGTTTTATCATTTTTCAATATTATTATTTAAGTACATGTCTTAAGATTTTAGGAAAACTTTGAAATTTTTTAAACTTTTTGAAAATTTTATTATTTTGAAATCTTATGAAAATTTTGAATTTTTTTTAAATTTTTAAAATTTTGAACTTTAAAACAAAATTTTATTTTTTTATTTTAGAATTTTGAAAATCGTTAAACCTCGGCTGTTAATTTTTCCGGATCGGCAAACTTCGGGCTCAGCGAGTGTTAATTTTAGGCATTAACACCTGTTGCTAATATTATCACATGTTGCTAGGGATGGGCTGGGCTTATGAAAGGTTAGTGAAAATTAACAAATGCCGCTTGTCCAATGAAATGAATGGATAATGTAAGAAATTTGCATAAAGTATAATAATATACTTTATTATATAGTAATAAATATTTTACTATTAATTTCAATGGAAAATAATCGTGCAATATATCCTTGTATTTGCATGCTGATAAAAAATACTGATAAAATGTATGAATATTTGAAGTAGTTCAATATTCCACTTAAATATAATAAAATACACAATATTTATATAAAAGATGCTTTAGGCATAAAATATTCATTACTATATAAACGGGTTATTGCATGAATATTGGTGAATATTGTCCCTCGCAATATTCATGCAATAACTTTTGGCATATTACCTGGACAAGACCACATTAATATCATTATTATACTGAGTGTCTAATTGTCCAGGTAATATGCCAAAATATTACAGTACCAAATATCACAACTTACACGAAGTATAATAATATATTTGATGTCAATTTGCATGGAAATCCTGCATATTCATTGGTTTACAAGAATGTGACATTTTAGTATGTAATTTGTTTGTCTGTCACACTCTCGTGAACTGCAACTGGTTCCCCCTGTAATTGGTGGTACCAGATATGAAATCATTTGTGTGTTTGACAAAGCATGAAAACATGTTAAGTTTGTGATGAAATGGATTGTTTGCAGAAGTTGATAATGAAAATATTAATGAATTACTGTGATTTGCTGCTTTTACCAGATTTTATGGATTAAGTAAAAAGTGATATGGACGTCAATAAACATCAGAGATAGTAACATACAACACAAGGATGTTTTTTGTTGTTTCTTTAATATTTCACTATGTGATGCAGATGGATAGGTATTTTAACAGTCAATTTTTTTTATTATGACACGCTAACAGTTAATAGAATCAAAATATAATAAAAAAACAAAACTAAATTCAGAAGGGTAGCAGATTACTTTGCAGACAAAATGACAAAAGGGGACATTCAATATAATAAAATAGATAACATATATTTGAGAGAGTGACGGAGATATTGTAACCCCTTGAAATACCTTGTCAACCTTGGCTCGGTTTACAATGATTTCTCGGCATTACAGTATACTCTGTCACCCTCTCAAATATATGTTATTTATATAATAACTTATTGTGACATCACCAGTTGTAAGCAAAAAGTAACATAGTGATTATTTTCTACTGTTTATTAACATATGTGTTAATACATGGATTTATTTTGATTTATCTTCTCACAGGAATCTGGTATGTGGCAGGATGCACTACGTGTATGTAAAGAGTATGTCCCACATAAACTACAACAGTTACAAGATGAGTATGATAGAGAAATGACCTCTAACTCTACAAGGTAAGTTGATTGATTGGTTGGTTGGTGTTTAATGCCAACTCTAGCAGTATTTCAGCTATCTCGTGGCGTTACAAGGTAAGTCATTGAAGAACAAAAAGTTCACGTTAATATGTGTGGTTTTTATAGATTGATATTTCATCTTTTTCAAGACTTGATTTTAAATGTTATATAGATTTGAATGTAAAGCAATGGTCTCATTTGATTGGTTTGTGAAAGGTACTATCATTCTTGTTCTGTTAAAAAGAAAGATTTTATTAAGAGGAGAATCCTTTGAGGCTACATACAGTAAATTATCGTCTTGATTAATATAGTTTTATAACAAAGTTTTCCTAGTTGCTGAGAGTTATTAGGTAGGTCAGACTCTGTATTGTTGAAGACAGAAAGCAGACAACATGTCAAATTAAGTTTTTCGGATGTCATTATGAAAAGAAAGTTTAAACATTGATGGTGAACAATTCAACCAATATCAACAAATCGACCAATCACCTCTCACCTCAAATATATTATTTGTCTGCATTATGTGATGAAGTTTGTCAATGACTTTTGACAGGTTGATGGTTTTCTCCAGGTACTCTGGTTTCCTTCACCAATAAAACTGACCACCACGATATAACAGAAATATTTTTGAAAGTGGCATTAAACTTCATAAACCAAACCTCTGAGAATAGTATTTATTAAACATATTTAACAATTCTATTTCTGTTTTTTCTGTAGTGGATTAGAAGCCATGATACAACAAGCTAGAGAATGGGAATCTTCAGGAGAGTATGCTAGAGCTGTAGAATGTTACATGAAGATCACACCTAAACTGACCAGTGATTTAACTATCATGGAGAAATGTTGGATGAAGGTTCAATTAATTTATTATGATATGTCAATTAACTTTCAACTACAGTCAAACCTGTATATAAAGGACACTGCAGGGAACCTGAAAATATGCCCTTTATATACAGGTTCTAATTATATACACTATTCATTAAATAAAGAAAATAAAACTTCCCTTTATAAACAGTGATTTATATACAGGTTTAAATTATATACACTATTCATTAAATAAAGAAAATAAGACTTCCCTTTATAAACAGTGATTTGTTACATACAGGTGCCCTTTAAGGGTTTATCTATTCACATAATAACAAGTATCACGAAGGTCATACAACTGAATAGTTTCTTTTACCCATGGTCGACTACTTTTTACTCTTTTCAGGACTGAGACTTAGAACTCGCCACACTCTGTAACTAAATCAGCAAACAATATATCAAATAGACATTAAAATGATGCAACTAAATTAATATAACAATTATGTTACTCGCAAAATGTCGACTTCAGCAATGTGTTACCTATTTTGGGGGGTTTGAAAAAACCTCCCATCTGTAGTTTTAAATAAAAAATCTGGAGAAAAAAAGCATTTATTTTGTATGACTTTATATGATAAAATACTTTAAAATATCATCTTTGCAAAAATTAGCTAGTGTAAGTATAAAGAATTCATCACCATTCTGTAATTTTCTCTTTATTATTTATATACTGTAAATTCAGAAATTAATGCGATGTTTTTATTATTGCGAAAAATGCGACTGGTCGGTGATCGCAATAATTAAACCTCGCATTTTTAATGCTCTTTTTCTTGTCCAGTTTCTGTTTGATTTATCTCCCTTTTCTTATACAGGTAAGATCGACAGGTGCATGTTCTAGATTACTGACACCTAGGAAGTGGGGAAGCATGTACATGTTTATTGATTGTTTTGATTACAATTTCCTGTGTAAATATGTCTAAGGACAAAAAAAGAGTGTGTATTTAAACGTCTGTGTTTCAATGTTTTGCAAAATAATGACTTGTCAATTTCATTCGATGTTTTTTCGTCGTAAGGGTAGATCAAAAATATTTTAGTTTCTCATCGATCTAATTATATATAAAAACTGTGTTAATAAATGCCCGATTTTTAAAAAAAATTTTTTTTAAAGAGGCTAGATGCAGATGTGCATTTCTTAGTGACAAACTTCCACATAGACATGTTGAAACGTTAATGATTGCTCCCCCAAAATTTCATCTATTTATGGCATTTTTTTAATTTCTAATTACCGTATAGTTAATTGAGCAGTATTTTATTTTAAAATATCACTTTGAAAAAAAGCAGACTAAAATTTGTTTGTAAAACTGAGCTTGTTCCGATAAAAGATTCATACAAGCCATAATTCTTTTAAACTACTGTTTTTGTTTACCAATTTAATTTCTACACTTCAATTGATCTTTCTTTGAAATTTCATTAACCTTTATATCACCCAAGCCTTCGGATGTTCAATTACTGTCGACTCGGCACGTGACTAAAGTTCACCTGTTACAAAAGTTTCTAGATCCCCAAAAGCATGCTTTGATCGATAATATATTACCAACATGTGGAAACCTTTGTAGATTCTCATTCACGTGAAAAATGTGTGTACAAAGGGAAATATGTATCCACTTTAATTAAAGGTAAACATGACACGTGGCTTGCAAGGGGATTAACGACATACAAATACGAAAACGCACGTTTAGATAAAAATTTACATCCATTTTTTTTTTCTATATCTTGGCGCATCGCAATAATTAAACCTCGCATTTTTGTCGGCGGTTGAGGAATCGCAATAATAAATGCACGCAATAATTTCTGAATTTACAGTAATACTTCTTAGATTCATAATTATCAAGCATCAATTCCTCATAACTTATATTTTTTTATGTAAATTATACATATAACTGCTTATGTTAGGTTATATTATATATCTGCACATGTATATGAAATGTACAGATATGAACAGCATAATGCCATTATAAAAAGGATATATATATCTTAATAACAAAACGGAAAATGGAACTCAATATATTGAAGTACTGCTAATAGTACATTTCATTATTCCAAATTTAAACTGAACAAACATTTATCTGTAATCACGAACATGTACTGAAACTTTTTGTGTTTGTAGTCACATATTTAAAATATCAACATCTCTTTTAACAGGCTGCAGAACTGTCTATTAAATTCCTTGGTAATGAAAGAGCACAAGCTATAGTTGAAACTGTTGGTCCACGAATGGCAGAACACAGAAAGTTCAATCAGGTGGATATCTATCTTGTTAAAGTTAGGAGTATAATGGACATTTAATATTGAACAGTATGCAACTTAGTAAAAGGAATCATTATTGGGTTATCTACTTTCACCATTCTATCAGATTGTACCATAACTTTGTATCATTTCTTAATCTGGGAAATAATCAATACTATATATATATCAATATATATGTTGGTCAAAAGATCACAGTGTCGGTCAAAAGCCCACTAGGGCTTGTGTTGTATTTGTTGTTTTGACTTGCTGACTCTAAGTAAAACTCATCTTCTCTAATCTTATCTTATCTATAGATCAGAATATACCATATTTAAACAGGGTAAGGGAAGATAATTTGTTTCCTGGAAAATAAAATACTTGAAGTTTATCATTTAATATTCAATATCATTAAAATTAATTTGACAATTCCAGGCAGCTGAATTATACATGACAGTTGATCTGATTAAGGAAGCTATAGATATGTTTATTAATGGGGAGGAATGGAATAAGGCAAAGAAAGTAGCAAAGGAGTTAGAACCCAGGTATGTTTAATTTTAATTTTCTGTCTAGTTTATGTAATCTGTAGATGATTACACCAGAGAAAAGAATAGCCAAGTAAAACTACAAACTTTATGGAACCAAAATTGTAAATGAATGGTCATTAGATGATCCTCAACAATATATGTTTTTTAAGTCAATAGAAATTCCAAGATGACTGCCAGGACAGGACAATCATATGAAAATGAATAAATGCATCAGAAGCAACTAACTCTTTTTCATCCAAATTGTGCATGATATGTCGGCTCAGGTGAGCCTCTAGCTTATATAACTATTCTGTATTTTAATTCAACATGTATTATTATGGAACATTTTATTCTAGACTAGAACAGTATGTAGATGAGAGATACAAGAACCAACTTAAAGACCAAGGCAGAGCTGATGTTGTAAGTTTATAACCATTATCTGGTAACATTACAACATAAGTAGAATTATTCCTTTTAAAATAAGCCTCTTAATAATTACATTTTACAGTTTGAAACAATGATAAGTAAAAGGAGGTGCCTAATAAATTTACTGAATTATCTGGTTTTGTTCAACCTTATTGTATTGTCAAAAACAAAACAAAAAAATAGACAAGGCACAACTTTTTACAGAAAAAAGACTTGATCATGTATTGTTATATAGATTAATTTTAGAGTCACATGTCATTTTATACGTGTTTTGATTGGTTTAAAAAGTTGAGGTTATTTTCATACGTACTGAATCTGAAAATAGACGTCATTCTCAAAGCGTTGCATTCCTTTGTCATCGGGCAATTTTCTTTAAATGAGGCACCTTTGGGGTTATTTGAATTTATTTCCGATTATTTGCCTTATTTTGAAAAAAGTTTGAATTGATTTATAAGATTGATCGAAATTATTTGTTCGGTTCATTCGAAATAACCTCAATCAGGTTGTACACACAACCTGATTGAGGTTATTTCTTCATGAACCGAACAAAAATTGCAATCAATCCTTAAGTAAAATCCAATACAGGAATTTAATTGTTGAACACCATTACAAAATAACAACTATGATTGGTTTTTAGGGTATAACTAATGTTATGTAATTTATATCAACAGCTGGCCAATGTAGATGTCGTAGGTGCTCTAGATATGTATGTAGAGAAAGGTGAATGGGAGAAATGTTTGGAGACAGCTTCTAAACAGGTTAGTGTATAACATTGATAGACAGAGGGGACAGATTGAACTCTTTAATAATGGATAAAAATAGTCCATTCTGTTAGAACCACTTCTGATACAGTTTGGAATCCAAAGTAATTGATTGTTATTTTAAGTGAGCAGTTATTCAAAGGTCAGTAATAGGGAAGTTCACTATTTAATAATTTTGTTGGTAAAGTCTGTTTGGAAATTGTTCAATAAATTATGATGTTTTCTACTTTAATACCTTAAAAATGATATATTTCAGAATACTAAAGTGTTACACAAGTATGCAGCTCTGTATGCCACCCATCTGATCAAGAATGGAGACAGTAGACAAGCTCTAGATGTATATGTACGCTATGGAGCTCCTGCTTTCCAACAAGTATGTAAAGTAGAAATGGTCAGAATTATAAATAGTCACATTACAAATGTCTTTCTTGTGTCACATATGTTACAGAGCCAATAAACGAAAAAACCGAAGGGGCAATCAAGAATGGACATTCCAGACACTGGCAACATTGGGTACACAAGACACAGGTCAAGATATCCAAATACAGAAAACTCAAAAGATGAACAACACAGACCCCACTGAAAACTGAGGATGAACCCAACATAGGAATCACTCTGTGGTCTTGTATTGTCATCTGTATTGTTAAAATCCTATTGTTGATCTACAACTCTTCTTACCTCAGTTAATAGAGTGAGCGATTGTTGTTTAATGCCAAGTGGGCAATATTTTAGCCACCGGTATATCATGGAGAGAACAAGTTACATTTCGATGATGTCCTCTTTGTACTATGCCAACACACTTAGTTGGATTTTTATAGTGACAGTTCACTCAAACAACAGTCTGCGTGTAGACATGTCGCTCCGCTCTGATGCATTATCCTGATTCTGAGCCATCTAGACTTAGTGGAGAAGCAGCAAATACTAATTTAATAGTCTTTAGTTTGACAGGGGTTAAAACCACAATCCACCACACTCTAGGCAAGCATGCTACCCAACCATTCTTTACTACATTGCTTCTCAGAACATATAAATAGGTTGGTCATAGTGAACTGTTTGAATAATTGAATAACTGAATAATTGGTATCTATATAGCTGTTTTAAACAGGTAAAGTTAGTCAGGAATTATTTTTATTGATAAACAATAATTACCTTTTCAACCTTTGAAGTTCTTAAAAGTAATAAGTGAGTTATTTGCTAACTTTGTTTTTTTTATATACTATGATTTTTTTAAAGATAAAACAACTTTATTTTTGTTTTTACTTTCTTTGATGAGGGTTATTATAATTCTTAAACAAATACTTCAATTGTTTATGATATCTTCATGTTCCAAAAATAAATGAATTAAAATACAGAGGTAAAAAAAAGTCTTGAATCATGTTATAAAATATAAAGAAAATTTTACATATCTAAACAGTTAAAGAAAGACACAGAAAAAAAATATATATGAAACAAAAAGCATTAACTTATATTTTTTATTATTGGGAGGCTTTTTGTCGGGGGGCTTTTGTCATAGACCCCTGTAACCTTGGTCATTAAAGGATGGTCAAAACTTTTTTCCATTTATTTAATATGAAAGAAGTCATTACTACAAAGTGGTGGTGATTGTTAATCAATGTTTACTGATCTTCAGTATATCTTATTTTGTATATAACTTTTTGTACATTTCAGAATTTCAATATCTACAAAAGAATTTTCAGTGATATTTTAAATGCCAGAGATTTGAATCGTCCGGAAGCTTACAAAATTTGGGCTGATTTACGTGATGTATTGTTTGATTTGGTATGTACCTCTTGTGTCTGCTTTTACCATCAATTTGCATCTGTTATCTGTTAATCGAATGGCAGCCCTGTCCTCCATCCAAGATGGCCACTATAGCTAAAAATAGAAATTTCTTTAAATGGTTAAAATAGGGTAATATTCAATTAAGCAATATTGAAATTTGAATGTTGAATGTTAACTTGTTTAACATGTTTTGACTTTTTTTTTTTATAAAATTGAAAACCAGTTTAGTGATTACAGGCTCATGTGAACCTCTGGTTCTTGTACTGTTCATAATGTTCTTAGAAAAAATATAATTTTCAAATTTAACAATACCAGTATATTTTAAACCATTGATGAAAATTGTTGAAATGTTTCCTTTTAATTTAAATGTTATTTAGGGGGCCATTGTGGTTGTGATCGTATGGTAGCTGGATTTACAACTACCTGTACAATCAGTGCCTATTACCACTATTGTTGTGAGTTAAAATCCTGCTAATGGTGAGCTGTACTCGATACAACATTATGTGATAAAGTTTGTCAGTGACATGTGATAAGTCAGTGATTTCCTCCACCAATAAAACTGACCACTACAATATAGCTAAAATATTGTTAAAAGTGGTGTTAAACACCTTAACTGTAACACTAAATGTTATTTAAAAAAGAAAATAGCATGAAATACTCTATAATATAATATCACCCAGTATTGCAAAGAATGGACAGGCAGAAAGAGAGATACTTCAATAAAAGTCATTAAATCACTTCATTTTACCATTTATTTCTCAATATCAGTATCATATTTTTAGGATGTAACTAATTACAATTTGAAATAATGAAGACATTTCTTATGTTGAAATGAATATTGTATTTAGTATTTAGTTACAAAACAGGCTCTAATTAGAAAAATATGATCAAATGTGATTTCTGTACAATTTCAGTGTGAGAATATGGCAAAGTCGGCTGATGCTAACTCTCCACCTCATCAAGACTTCCAGAGTTTATTATTGATAGCTCATTACTATGCCACCAGGTCTGCAGCCATGGCACACAAGTCACTTGATTCTATTGCTGCTAAATTGTCAGTGTCACTTCTCCGTCATACAGATATAATACCAGCTGACAAAGCCTTCTTTGAAGCTGGAATGATGGCAAGAGTAAGTCAACATTAAAATATGAAACTTCATAGTAAAGATTATTGTTTTTGTACCTGTCTGAAAACCTTTTCTGCCATGATATAGCTGAAATATTGTTAAACACCATTAAACAAACAAACAAACAAAAAATCATTTTGACCACCAGATATTATGGTATCTGATCAATTTGGAATTCAAGATGGCTGATGCATGCTTTCGTTCTGAAATCTTATTTTGTATATATTTACAGAAATCAATAGTGAGAATGTACAAACCTTTGAGAGCATGTGGTGATTTCAAAAGAACAGAATATGAAAGAATATATATTTGATTTAAGCAAATACATTTCATGGTGTTTTTCAATAATCATTTCCATTCTTAAATTTATTCTAAATATGAATACACACAAAAAAAAACAGTACTATACCATTTGACTTTATAGATTTGTAAGTAAAAACTATTGCATATTTATGTTGTAACTGAAATCTTGATTTTATTTCTCTTCTATCTATTTTAGGCATTAGGTTGGGAGAATATGGCATTTGTATTTTTAAACAGATATCTGGACATATCAGAGGTAAACATTTAAGTATAATACACAGATCAATCTTCTTACAAAAACTAGTTAAAAGGAATATCAATAATATTGGAAAGGTGCAAGATCATAAAATTTGAGATTTCTTCTAGGGTCTCAGAAGTTACGATATTGCACCTGTTCTGTTTATAGACACTATATATCTGTATCTTTAGTGTTGGATGCTAAACAGGGAAACTGCAAGTTCCAGTTGTATTAAGTCTTGCCTTGACCTTAACAGAGTTTGAACACAGATTTACCTGCCTTTTGTTTGTTTCTTTAAACGACAAATAACAAACATTTAATGAATTTTCTGCTATATAAATGTTGTGTTATTGTGATATTTGATCATTTTTGTATTGTACTTTATTACAACAGGCAATAGAAGAAGGATCTTTAGATATGCTGGATCACAGTGATTTCCAGGACACAGATATACCATTTGAGATTCCACTTCCTGAGAAAGCTCATCTTGCAGTATGTTATTTACAATATTTAAACGTTTACAGACATAAGTCTATAATAATGATATTAATATGGAGCTCTAACTTTCCAATATACTAACAATTGTTAAAAAAAAACAACAACAACAACATTATGATGGATTATGTTTAATGCCAATATGAATAATATTTTGGTTATATTGTAGTTTTCAGTTTTATTGATGGAGGAAACCAGATTACACAGAGAAAACTAGCAATTTGCTTAAAGTAATTGAGAAACCTTATCACAAATTCTTTCAGGTCAGATTTTGTGTCATCAAAACAATGTAGATCCAACTTTTTTGCTCTCCTGACGCAGAGTCATGTGAAATATTGCCATCACTTAGCATCCACTGTCTCTTGTAAACTTTCCACATTTCAATCTTCTCCTCTGAAACTAATTGACCAATTGGAAACAAACTTTGCAAGAATGATGTATGGAAGGTCCTCTTAAAAAATCTCATTTTTATTACAGGTCAATCAAACAACTTGGCCACCAGATGCTTTTCAAATATCTGATTGGTCAAACACTACTGGTAATCGGTAAAGATATGGGGTTTTTTTTCTAGTTAAGGAATATAGTGCCACTCCTTTAAAATTTGTCCCCCAAGATGTGAGTAAGTAGTTGATTTTAATACAAAAACATGCTTCAAATGAAATTTATTTTAATAGACACCTGTAATAAAATTAAATCAAATCTTCCAAAATACTAGTTTGTATGATAGGGAACCAATCAAATCTTTGTTACAGACTGTTTAATGTGTCTAATTACAGAGTCAACAACATGAAGAGATAAAGGAGTGGGTTCTAGCTGTATCTATGGATCAAAAAGTGGAACAAGTATTACCCAGGGATGAGAGGAATTGTTATGAAGCATCACTAGTGGCCCCAGATACAGGAATTAGGTCTCTGCCTTGTGTAATTACTGGTAAGTTATGAAGCATCACTAGTGGCCCCAGATACAGGAATTAGGGCTCTACCTTGTGTAATTACTGGTAAGTTATTAAGCATCACTAGTGGCCCCCGATACAGGGATTAGGGCTCTACCTTGTGTAATTACTGGTAAGTTATGAAGCATCACTAGTGGCCCCAGATACAGGGATTAGAGCTCTACCTTGTGTAATTACTGGTAAGTTATTAAGCATCACTAGTGGCCCCCGATACAGGGATTAGGGCTCTACCTTGTGTAATTACTGGTAAGTTATGAAGCATCACTAGTGGCCCCAGATACAGGAATTAGGGCTCTACCTTGTGTAATTACTGGTAAGTTATGAAGCATCACTAGTGGCCCCAGATACAGGGATTAGAGCTCTACCTTGTGTAATTACTGGTAAGTTATTAAGCATCACTAGTGGCCCCCGATACAGGGATTAGGGCTCTACCTTGTGTAATTACTGGTAAGTTATGAAGCATCACTAGTGGCCCCAGATACACAAATTAGGGCTCTACCTTGTGTAATTACTGGTAAGTTATGAAGCATCACTAGTGGCCCCAGATACAGGGATTAGGGCTCTACCTTGTGTAATTACTGGTAAGTTATGAAGCATTACTAGTGGCCCCAGATACACAAATTAGGGCTCTACCTTGTGTAATTACTGGTAAGTATAGTCTTTAGTTACAGGCACATTTATTATACTCCCACTTGTAGAGAGGGGGCTATATTGCAATCACCTTGTCCATCCGTTTGTCCGTCCGTCCGTTAGTCCTTCCGGCCGTTCACACTTTCGTAACAGATATCTCAGCTTCTACTGGAAGAAATTATTTTATATTTGATATATGGCTTTGGCATGGTGACTTGTACGGTGTCTCCCCTTTCCAGGTTTACCGCACATCTACTTCCTGTTTACAGTGCGACTTAGAATTTTTCATGTTTGCCGTAATGAAAACTTTCGTAACAGTTATCTCGGCTTCTACTGGAAGAAATGATTTTATATTTGATATATGACTTTGGCATGGTGACTTGTACCATGTCTCCCCTTTCCAGGTTTACCGCACATCTACTTCCTGTATACCGTGCGACTTACAAATGAACGAGTGGGGGTATTCTTAGCACGACGTAGCGTGCAACATCTTATTACTGAACAGTTTTTAGCAAAATTGATCAATTTCCTCTCATGTAGGGATAAGAGATCTACTTTGTATAAATGCTAGTACCTAGCTCTAGGAGAAGACTTCATAAGTAGGGTTTTACTTGTGTCTAATCTTATATGTATGATTTTAGCAAATAAAATATGCTTAAGCTAAGTGCATAACTGGAACAGAGATTGGGTTAGAATCAACATATAAACAAGACCCTGGGTTAGAATCAATATATAAACAAGACCCTGGGTTAGAATCAACATATAAACAAGACCCTGGGTTAGAATCAACATATAAACAAGACCCTGGGTTAGAATCAACATATAAACAAGACCCTGGGTTAGAATCAACATAAACAAGACCCTGGGTTAGAATCAACATATAAACAAGACCCTGGGTTAGAATCAACATATAAACAAGACCCTGGGTTAGAATCAACATATAAACAAGACCCTGGGTTAGAATCAACATAAAAACAAGACCCTGGGTTAGAATCAACATATAAACAAGACCCTGGGTTAGAATCAATATATAAACAAGACCCTGGGTTAGAATCAACATATAAACAAGACCCTGGGTTAGAATCAACATATAAACAAGACCCTGGGTTAGAATCAATATATAAACAAGACCCTGGGTTAGAATCAACATATAAACAATACCCTGGGTTAGAATCAACATATAAACAAGACCCTGGGTTAGAATCAACATATAAACAAGACCCTGGGTTAGAATCAACATATAAACAAGACCCTGGGTGAGAATCAACATATAAACAAGATCCTTTCAATATCATTTTACTGGTATAATTTCTGAAATGATCAAGAAAATATTAAATGTTTTTCTGGTAATTTCATGATGACTAGTTCTTTTCAAATTTCAAAGTTTACACAATTTCGAAAAGAGTAAAAAACATTTTCAGAGGTAGGTGGTAAACAAAGTAGGATTTTGCCATGATTAATTATAAACTGTAATAGGTAGTTGCTGACATAGGGTTTAGGGATCTAATCCCTGGCAATCACAGGTATTATCAAAATATAACTCCTGACAGTAAGACAAAGAGTTTTGTATAATAAATGATAAAAATTATGAATTACTGTTTTCTAATATAATATCAATTAATACACATGATAAATCATTAACACAATTTTACAGGTTATCCTGTGTTGAGAAACCAGATGGACTTTAAAACGCCTGGACGTGTGGCTAACAAAGATGACTGGAATAAATTTCTCATGGCAACAAAGGTAATAAAGACAATGACATATATTTGTAGGGAGTAGGTTTATAGTGTTTAATGCCACTTTCAACAATATTTCAGTTATATTGTGGCAGTCAGTTTTATTGGTGGAGGAAACTGGATTGCCCAGAGAAAACCACCTACCTGACAAACTTTATCACATAATGTATCGAATACACCTCGCTATGAGTGGGATTCAAACTCACAACTTTATTGGTGATAGGCACTGATTGCACTGGTAGTTGTAAATCCATCTACCATACGATCATGACCACGACAGCCCCACATATATCTTTCAATGAATTAGCTTCACAATATAACATTGCATGGCAAACTACCCAAACTAATACAAATAAAAACAAAAAAAACATATATTTGTATTAGTTGGAAAGTTTGTCATGCAATGTTATATAGTGAAGCTAATCCATTGAAAATCTGTTTCACCGCTCTTTAGTCAATAGATTTGGTACAAAACTGAATATTGACTTGAATTATACAAGACTACCCTGTAAACAAGAAAAAGAAAACATTAAATTTACCAACACCAGTTAACTAAAGTTATACACACCCATATTAATGTCTTCATTAAAATAGCTTGACAATATAAAATTTTGTTCTGGATGAAAATAACATTTAAAAAAATGATATAATTCAAAACAGTTTTAATAATTTTCTTTCTTAATTAATGAAACATGTAATTTTATGAATTTAAATATATTTTAACAATAAACTTTTGTAGGTTTCTCACAGTACAGAATTACAGGATGTACTGAAGTATGTAGGAGCATGGTGTGGAGCAACTCCTAATCCAAGTTACTCCTTCCAGTAGAGAAAAGACTGTTATTTATTGTTTATGTAATTGTTATGAACATCATGTCAATGCAGTTGAACATTCCGTCCTATGACCTATGTTAAATTATTGCTTTAATATTTCTATATGATTTATAGAATGCTATTAAACAAAATGTGAACAGAACTTGTGTTTTTATTTTATTATAAATCAGGCTATTGTGTAAAATATTCTCTATATCAATTTGGACATAGATCTTATATTCTTGAAAATGGTATGGACAAAGTTTTGATCATAATTTTAACAAGTGTCTGTCTTTTAAAGCTGTGTCTTTATTTTTGAAGCTGTTTCCACCATTGTAAATTGACATCCAGAGAATAAACAAAAATACATTTTTAGTCGGGGTGTACCTTTTGCAAACAGTTTGGAGGTAAGA
Organism: Bathymodiolus septemdierum; assembly: GCA_963383655.1. NCBI lineage: Eukaryota > Metazoa > Mollusca > Bivalvia > Mytilida > Modiolidae > Bathymodiolus > Bathymodiolus septemdierum. Next base: position 124,034,550 of record OY726518.1, on the reverse strand, counting down.
AAAAAGGGTACTAGTAACTTCTTTGTGTAATCAATGAAATGATTTCAAATCTATTCACAGTTGTCGGAGACATTTTGTAGATGTGTATGTGACATTTTATTATTGGCTCATCTGAGCTTTTCTGATCGAAAATTGTCCAGCGTCCGTCTGGCCATCTATCCATCCGTCCGTCCATATGTCATAAGCTTTTCACATTTGCAAATTCTTCTTCAGAAGCCACCAAACTTACTACAATTATTCCTCTAGTGGTCCTGAAGAAGTGTTGTATCCTTTTGAAGAGATTAGAAATCCAAGATGGCTGTCCTGGCCTCTGATTGGCCAAGATATTTTTAACTTCTTCTCTAGAATTAGTGCATGTGAAATCGGCAGACTTGCCAGAATTGTTCTTCCAGAGGACCTCGAGAAGTATTGTTGTTTTTCAATGTGATGCAAGATCCAACATGACCGCCCCTGTCTTTGATTGGCTGAAACATTTTTTACTTTATTTTCCAAAAGTACTTCATCTGAAGTCACCAGACTTGCCATAAATCTCCCTCTTGGGGTTCTGAAGAAGTGTTGTTTGTTTTTGGAGTGATTTGAATTCCAAGATGGTCACCCTTGGCCTCTGATTGGTTGAAACATTTTTGACTTATAGAAAAACTGCATGCTATGTCACCAGATATTACAGGTATTTTTCTTTAGGGGATTCAATGTAGAAAACCTCATTTCAGCTGTATCGTCGCATAGAATAAATATGTTCATATCATCCGATGGAAATTTTCTTAAGAATTCAACTTGAGAGGGCCTGGGTGGCTCAATGAGTTAGGTAGTTGGATTACCTAACAACTCGTACAAACCTATGGCCAATATGGCATGGGTTCGTGCCCTGCTTTGTAAATTACAAAAAAGGGTGGACTCGACTCGCAGCCGCAAGTGATAAAGTTTACCAGTTGCTTGCCCATGGTCGATGGTTCTCTCCGGGTACTGTGGCTTCTTCCACCACTAAAACTGGTCACCATGATATTGCTGAAAGTGGCGTTAAACACCAAAAATCAAATCAAATCAATCAATCAACTTGAGCAATGAACAAAGAAAGATAACTCTAATTTTACTAAGACTTGAAGAAAGTAGGATATGGATGTAAATAAACACAAGAATTTGTAAAAATCATTTGTTAATATTATTTATTTAAAAAAGACTATATAAGGAAGAGATATATATAATTTAGACCAGTTTCACAGGAATGTTACTTGTAATAATGTTTAAATAGAATGTGTACAAACTATTGTTTCAAAAACCCAGTGTAAATATATAATTTTGTCAAATTTTGTATATATATAACAACGTTTTCAGTAGGCATTACCTATTTAGCATTATCAACTACTTCCATTGTTTTCAGTGTGGATCTCTCAAACTTTGCAGAACATTTACACACATATTGAAGATATGTACTTAAAATTAGGAATCAACAAAATCTTCAAACAACCTGATCGTCTATTCTTGACTGGATTTTTATACAGTTAAAATAAAGCATGACATTGGACCATAAAGAAATATCAAAATCTGCATGTTTATTATTGACATAGGTCCTAGCAGGAATGAGGGAATCAACACAGGGTTCTTTGTTCACCATTCCCACCATTAAAACTCTCAATTCCTGGGATATATCCTAAAACTCTTGGTTTATTCTTTATTGTCCTTCAAACATGAACCAGAAAATAATTAATTATGAGGCATGACTGTCCACAGTATATGCACTAAGAATACAAAACTGCATTGGCGTGTTTGATTTGAGTGAGATAGATCATGGGTTTGAGTCCTGTTCATGTTAAATTTAGAACTATAAAATTGGTATTTGCTGCTTCTCGGCTAAGTGTGCAGCAATGTGTAAAAGCAAAGACTGGTTGGCTTGGAAGGAACCTGGAGATTGAACGGTTAGTGATAAATGAAAGCTTACCTGATATGATCCCAAATGAGATGTTAATGTTGGATGTTCGTGTATCACCAGAGATTTTTCGTTTAATCTTGTTCGGGTGAAAAAGGCATGAATACAAACTTGTTTGAAACTAAGCAGTTCATAAATTAACCTGACAAGCTATTAAAAGTCAGTCGAGCCTCTAATTATATTTAATAAATCTTGCAAAGTGGCAAGATGCATATTTTTACAAGATTATACGGAAATCGAATAAAAATGTTGAATTTTAATCATTATGAAATACACACACTAACAAGTGAACTATATAGACGGCACAGGTACAACCAAATACATTGCATGTTCTTTATCAGTTTTCGTTTTCCCGGGCATCTGTACATGGTTAGAGGTGTCTACTACCAGACAGATTCTCTCGTCTTTCGAATTTCCACCTTGCCAGCCCTGACAATTTACACTGGATTCAAAATGTTATCAACATTGAACAAGAAAACGAAATGTGAGTGAAGTTATTGTATCATTATTCCTGACGTCACATTAGGAAACGATCAATCTGGTAAATGCATTTTCCTCTTATAATGCCCCTCACACGAGAGGCCACCCTGTAATAAATCCATATTTTAGATGCACTGAAATAGTAAATTACTACTAAATTGTCCCCTCAAAAAAGGCAATCCTTTTATAAAGCCACCTTTTCTTTACATAATTAAAAGGGATGGCCTTATAAGAGGGTGCCGGAATTAATTAGTAAATGTAGTCGATTTGAAAAGTTCATTAGAGCTTGTGTTTGTCATTGTTTAATGAATATCGACTTTAAATCAAACTTTGAATTAAAAAAAGAAAACCAGACAGTTTAATATAGTTTTGGATGAATTATATAAATGTTATAGAAAATAACTTGTGTGTTATGCTTAATGCCCCTCTTAACAATATTGGCAATCAGTTTTATTGGTGGATGAAACCGGAGTACTGGTAGAAAACCACTGATCTGCCGCAAGTCACTGACACATGAAGTTGTATCAAGTACATTCTAGCCATATGGGTGGGAATCTGACGCACAACTCTAGCTATAGGTAGATGGTCAGCTCAAAGAAAGTAATTGTATGGAAAACTTATGTCTTTTTTTTCAAATCCCAGTCAGACGAGGTGTACTCGATACAATATTATGTGAAAATGTTTGTCAGTGACTAGGTCGGTGGCTTTCTCCAAGCATTCCGATTTCTTCCACACAAAAAAAAAAAAAAAAACTTACCACCACGATATAACTGAAATATTGCTGAATGTGGCGTCCAATGGCTCCCAATTGGGCCCGCGCTTAAAGGACCCTGTCCTGGAGTTATATACTCTCGGCTGTTCAAGTACACACGGCAACTCTCTCCAGGTTTTACAGAGAACAGCACTGGACCCCGCACCTCATAAGGCCGACCTTGGTCCTTACCATATACAAATGAAACCTAGATCCTTGGTGCCGAGATAATCATCCCCCCTTTTCCGTTACGATTGTCTTCTCACCCAGTCAGCAGAGAAAATGAATTACTTTTAACTATTTTGACCATTTGATATAACAAGAAACATTCGTAATTTATATATATATACCTTATTTGTATTTTTTAAGGTAAATTATGAATTGTTTCACTTGTTATATTGTTACATATCTAGTCACTCGTCGCTCAGACCCATACTTATAGTTAATACAGAAAAATCAATTGCTTGTGGTCTTAGGAATGGGGATAATTCCGTAGATTCGTGTTCTTTGGACGAGTCCCGAATTTTGACATGTATATTTTGTCCTATCGTTTGTATTTAAGTTCTGAGTTCCGCATTGTGATGTCCGCTTCGATTTCAGCATAAAAACTGGGGTTAATTCATGTCTTGTTTAAAAAGTTGTGTTTGTTGCGTAATTAATTGTGGTGTCCAACACGTAGAATAGAATAGAATAGAATAGAATAGAAAACTTTATTTTAAGTCGGGTTTACAGTGTAACATTACAAACATAAGCTCTGTAGAGCTGTTTGCCGACACGTATTGACTATATGAGTAACACTGCGGGTGTCTTATAAGAGGAAGGAACTGCTTACTCTTGGCGATCACATGTGTTCACCCCCCTTTTTTTGGTGGGTCCGTGCTGCTATTTTTTTTAATTTTTTTTATTTTCTGTGTAGTTATTTGTTTTGTTTGTCTTCGTTCTGTGTCTTGTGTACCCAAATGTTGCCAGTTTCTCTGGATTGTCCATTCCTGGTTGTCCCTTCGGTTTTCTCTAACACAAAGAAAAAAATAATATTAAAAAAAAAAGATACATCAAACATTAAATTTAGAAGATGACAGTTTAGTTAAACCGTGTTGCACACCATTTCTTTGGAAATGCCTGCACGAGGCCTGTAACAAATACAAATATTTTTATTTCCAATTAAGGAGCCCTTTTTAAGCGGTTTTCCCAGTTTTCCGGTTGTTGACTGATTTTGTCTGTTTGCCTTTCCCTTTGGAAGATTGCTCGGTGTTCGGTAATTTTGTTATTACCCTTATTTAAATTAGATTGTTAAAAACAGAATAAAAAAAAAAAAAAATTTCATGGGAAGATCTTGTTTGTTAAATCGCTTTTATCTGGTTTCCATGACACTGTCCTGTGAAACTGTAGACAAATAGCTGAAAACTAAACTGCTGTCAATATGTTTAAAACAAATATATACTAGGCCTCGATTGTATGTTAAACTTCTTATATCTGATCTCTCGAAAGAGCACCTGTTTCACTAAGAGTTATCGCGCTTTGTGTGATGTCATTACATACGTCACAAAGCGATCAAAAATACGGGCACCATTAGCACAATGCAGGTAAAGTGTCAAAATCGCGAGATTAGGTTTAACTGTCAATATTGTAAATGTTTTACAGATTAATTGCACCAAAATATTTATGCGGGCGCCCACAAAATTAGCACCAAGTAATGATACATAAGGCCAAATTGATATTTCAAATATTTCCGATCGACTCCAAAACAAACATGGTCGTGCATGGACTGCGGGGTCTCGCTTTCATTTTCAGGTTGCATGTACGTTCGTTTGCATTATGACCAAGATATAAATTTATCATTATATAACATTAAGAATAAAATAATGCATTGCTCAATACACTGCATTACTGCAAACAATGCTCTTCTGCACAAAGTTATTTATAAAAAAAAGGGGGGCCGGTATGGACAAAAGTATTCGCACGCTTCCCATTTTCCCTATGTATTTTCATATAAAACTACAATTTTTCAGAAGCTTATCCTGAAGTCACTTCACACCCGATTTCGATAATTTTTATATCAATAAAAACAGAATTTTATGTAGTTTTACTGTATAATTTCAAAATAATTTTCTATGAATAGAATAGAATATGTTTATTTGTCAATTAAAGACGCCCATGATAGGCAGTATAATTACATGAAAATCACAATATTTACATTAATTGGTATGATTAGATTGATTGGATTTAACATACAAGACATACAAATACATGTAAATATACAATTTTGAGAATATGATAAACATTTTGAGAATATATTGTCACGGTATGTGTTTTCGTGCATCATCTGTTTTCGTTTTATCCATTTTATTTTGATTTCCACAGTGCAAGCATTATTTTTGACGTGTCTTCCAGTTTCTATTTATGAAACATAAACAAGACTACAGCGTGACATCTGTAAAAGATGTTAAAGTTTGATTTTAAAGACGTAAGTACCAAAAACAGTGAACCTACCTACTGAACCATACTTTTTGTAATGCTAAAAATTTACTTCATTTATAAAGTAGCTGGAAAAAAATCCAGAAGGGCTATATAGAATTTAACTATGTCGTCTGCCTCTCGGACACCTACTCTTCCTGTCATGTAACTGTCATGGGGTCACTGATCGTACTTGTAAACAAAAGAGCTGACTGAAATGTGCCAGTTTCTTATATAAAATACATGTCACTTTGCAGTGCATTGTGGTTTCAGCACTAAAAAAAACATGTAAAGTAAACACAATTTTGAAAGTGGTCATTTTCAAACATTCTATTATTTTATTTAGATGTAGTATGATTTGGTAGATGGCCAGAACCATGAAATTTTAAAACCAGCCATTTCCGGATTATATATTCGTTTTCATCCCGTATATCGGCCTTGTTATTACTTCACACGAAAACAGATGACACCATTTTACTGACAACAAATGTTGCCAGATAATCGAGAGTATATTAAAATACAAGAATGGCTTTAAAAACAATCTTATGTACAAAGAAATATTTAACTAGCCATTCTTTGAAAATTTCAATCGTCTTATCAATGAAGGGTTAACACTGTTAACCCCTATATATCGGAAAATCGATAATAGCACGAAAACCGATAACACGATGCTACAAGCTAAACACACAACTGAATTAATTTCTTTCGAAATACAATGCTTTGAAAGGACCTTTGTAGACAGATTATTTAAGTTTGTGTTTAAATCATGGCGATTTGAAAAACATGCTTCAAAAAGTTATTTCAAAACACAGGCACTTGTTTCATTCAAAAAATATATGCCTCCTCCTCTTCCTTACTTCAAGGTAAACATCTACCCTTTTCCCCTTCCCCACTTCGCCTCAATATTTTTCGCTTATTTGTGATCCTTTCGCTGACCCAATTATATCGTTACACTCCCGAGATATTTCTCTTTTCGACCGCCACATTTAAATATATCTACCGGGCCCCCCCTCAGACAAATTGGACAAGAATAGTGAGCGAATGTGGCTTATTAAAAATTTCAGTCAATGAAACGGATACAACCACTTCCGGTCCGGTTTAAATTGATTTAGAAAATTTAAAAAAAGGTGCTTTAAAAATCAAATGTCAGTAATTTGGAGTTGAACATATTTTTATAATCTGCATTGGAACAATTATCTGTATTTTAAAGGCTTACTTTACATTTGAGAGGAGATGATCATGTGGCATTGTTACACATGGCTGGTCTAGAGAATTCCAAATGCATATGAAAAATCCAGTGCAAACCGGAAGTGGTTGTATCCGTTTCATTGACTGAAATTTTGAATAAGCCACATTCGCTCACTATTCTTGTCCAATTTGTCTGAGGGGAGGCCCGGTGGATATATTTAAATGTGGCAGTCGAAAAGAGAAATATCTCGGGAGTGTAACGATATAATTGGGTCAGCGAAAGGATCACAAATAAGCGAAAAATATTGAGGTGAAGTGGGGAAGGGGAAAAGGGTAGATGTTTACCTTGAAGTAAGGAAGAGGAGGGGTCATATATTTTTTGAATGAAACAAGTGCCTGTGTTTCAAAATTACTACTATAAGCTACATATCTTTCTGCTTTCCTTGATAAAATAATGATTAAAATCGGACGTGAATTGATTTCAAGATAATATTTTGAAAAACTGTAGTTTTATATGAAATATATAGGGTAAATTGGAAGCGTGCGAATACTTTTGTCCATTGTCTGTGTAAATGCAATGGGTTTACATTATTTTTTCTTTTTTATGATATCTTGAAATAGTGTGCCTAATCGTCTTGGTACAGTCAGAGACATAGCGTGATAAATCACTGTGATAGACGTATCACTCTTAGAGAAACTGATATATCTTTTGGTCTGTTTAAAATCTATTTACTTACTTTCTGGTGCATTTTGGTTGATAGCAAGTAACACTCTAAATTAGTAAATACAGAAGAAATGTTGAAGATATATTAAACATCACAAAAGATATATCAGTATCACTAAGATGAGTGATACGTCTATCACAGTGATTTATCATGGTATGTCTCGGACTGTACTGTATCTACCATTGTTGATATATCTTTATTGAGAATGACAATGTGGGTCAGGGGTAGAATTTAAGCAAAAATTTCAACTAGCCAGCAGGACTAGTAGATATAAAAATCAACTAGTCCCCCAGATATTCTACTAGCTCGACCATCATGGGGACAATTAGCATCAGCTCTATCTGGGTTATTGATCGCCAGGAAAGATGTCTTAATATCCCCCTTATTACAAGTTCTTACATAAACAATTTCTTTTTCAATTGCAGCAGTGTCAGTACATCCATCACAAATTACAGAAATGTATTTTGATTCATTAATCTGATCCACTAGTTTTTGTTTTTCAGTCTTAGCAATGTAATGTGCAAAGTTAACGACCTGTTTTTCATTTCTATATGTTTCCCCAATGTCAACACCTTTAGTTTCATCAAGTTCATACATTCATATAAAGTCTGAATGGACGTCTCTTTTTTATCAAAGCATGGACATTACGAAATAGATTTGTCATTCTGTTAAATACATTTTTATTCAATGACTGTACAATCTCTGCAGCTGCAGAGTTTACCGTCGAATTTTCTTTTACCGATTGTTTACCAACTGACCTTAGATGCTGCTCTGAAGTTTCATGGGAAATCACAAATTCCAGCTTGAAGTTGGAAGACCCCGTCACAAAGACTGCCTTTTTGTCTATATCGGAAGAAGCATATTGTATGCAAACTGAACATGTCATTCGGTCTATTTCACTGTTGTGAACTAACCAGTTGGGTTTTTTCTGCCAGCTTGTTTGAAATTTTCTTTTTCTTTTGATCTGATCATACGTCCTTTTTCTCTCCAATTTTTCATTATTATCTAATTTAATTTTTATCGCTGGTTACTCTACGCCGGTAATGTGTCGCCACATTTCTTGATCCTTAGATTATGCTGTTAGAACGCTCGCTGAGTTAACCGTATTATCGAGAATTTGATCAATTCGTATACCACCCTCTAGGTTCTAATTGCTATCGAGGGAATTCCCCACATGTAAATTGTGTACAGCATAAACAAACACAGCAATATGAATGACTAATTATGATTTTCAATTATGTCATTAAAATTAATGAAGTGGAAACAATAATTGACAATTGAAAATTTTAACTAGCCCATCGGACTAGCTTCTAAGAGAGTTCTTCTAGCCCAATGCTGATTTTACTAGCCTCGGGCTAGCGGACCAGCGTTAATTTTGTGCCCTGATGTAGGTGCACACATTCATATTGACAGGGCCTATGAGAGGGGGGTTCAGCCGGTACATCGGGCTGGGGCCCGTGAATCTCTGAAGGGGCCCTTGGCCATAGACTTTTTATTTTGATTCATTTTTTCGGGGTATTTTTAGTGTATGTAGATATGTTATCTGGACATTCTGCTGCATAGGAAATAAAGCATCTATGAAAGTTTACCAGTAGTTTTATTGGACCTCAAATCCTCAATTTTGAGAGAAGTCTCTGCCTGCCCCTGCGGCCCCAAAGCAGTCTTGTTCTGCTTTGGAAAATTTCTCTTGAAGGCCCTGCATATTGATAAAGCTTTTATATTATGTACAACAAATTTTTCATGAATATTTTGCATTAATGTCTGTAATTTTTTCTCATCAAACTTGTTTCAAATCATAATTATAATTTTTAGCTGCCTCAATGGTGTAATGGTTAGCGTGTGGTTCGAGACCTGATCAAGTCAAACCAAAGACTGAAAAATTGGTATTTGTAGCTTCTCTGCTAGTGCTAAGCATGCAGCATTTAGGAGAAAGAGCAAAGACTGGTTGACTCGGAATCAGGATAATGTGTCTGAGTGGGGCGACATGTCTATCCGCAGTGGGGATGGGGTCAATTACATAGGAAAGTAATTAATTAAATTACAATTACTTGGCCAAAACCTTCAATTAAATTACCATTACCATTACAGGGATTTTGAAATGTAATTAATTAAATTACAATTACTTTGCAAATGTAATTAATTAAATTACAAATTACATTTTAAAACAGCTTTAATGTGCATAGAAAAAATATGAATGAACAGGTATTAAGCAATAGCAATATGATTCAGAATATACATTTAGACAGTGAATAAACTAATACATTATACATTGAATGTCCATGCAGTTACAACAAATTTACATCTTTTTACTGTTACACTTGATGTTCATAAAATTCAAGTCAAATTGTTAGTTAAAACTTTGTATTAAAAAATATTAAAATTCAATTAAAGGGAGAAGGGTGGCACTCAGTTGTGCACAAGGAATTGTGTACATAAAGGTGATTTAAGACCTGGAGGCACCAATTACTCCTAACACAAGTTGTTAAATTAACAAACAAAAGATTAAAGGATTAGAAACCAGTAGTGCCTTAGGCCTTGTACTGTCAATTCTATGAACAAATTTTAATCACTAATTTTCAATAAAACAATAAACATCTTAATCTATATTTCATTTCTATCCACCATCAGTCATTTCATTCATAAAATTTATCTATTTATTTTATTCATTACCAAGATGACTAAGAACATATAGATTTGCATTTTTATATTACTATTAAACACAGAGATTATCTACATTTAAAAAGGAAAAAACTTAATTTGGCCAAATATGCTTTCCTGAATAGCAGTAGAAACAGTTTCAATTTATTCAATATCTTTGTTAATGTAATTGAAAAGTAATTGTATATTACACACATTTTTGGGAAGTAATTAATTAAATTACCATTACATTTAATTGAATTTTGGACCAATTACACATTACTTTCAATTTCTTGACATTTTGTTATTAATTACAGTCAATTACCATTACACATTACAATTACCCCATCCCTGATCCGCAGACTGTTGTTTCAGTGAGCTAGCATTTAAAAAATCCAACTAAGTGTGTTGGTCTAGTACAAAGCGGACCTCATCATCATGTTATTTGTTTTAATTTATGTTTTCAGGTTCATGTGTGAAAAATAAAGCTTAAGAAAAAAAGCCCACAGGATCTTAGTAACCTTTGTTGTTGTAAGTTACACTGTAAATCTAAATTAGGTATTACATAATACAAAGATTTCCCTCATATGTAGTGTTTAACTATAGATCATGCATTGAATCAATCAATTTCCAATAGTGTGGACAAACAGTTTTTATAACACACAATAAATATCATTAGACGATTAAGTTTCAAACAATTGTGAATTACCATATCGTGAAAATTGCTACAGAGTATCAATGAATGGATCAAGAGTAAATAAAACAAACATTTAATTGAGCCTTTACTTTGTCAGCATGCATAATTAATGAGATAAAAATGTAGAGTGTATACTGATCGAGTCAGGTTACTGTGGCAACTTAATAAATATTTAACATGTCTGATTCTAACATTATCATAAGATAAAAAAAATTGAGAAGGTACAGTTTTACCTTCCCCTTAAAATATCCCTCCCCTAAATAGACATATCGAGCATTTCGTCAAAAATAAGGAAAATAAACACACACTCAAAAGAAGAAATCGGGGGTTGACAATGTAAAAAAAATTAACCAAGTCCTATGCATGTAGTCTATGTACATTCATATGTTAATCATAAGTAAACTTAACATGCACTTCTAAGTTTCATAACATCAAGAAAAAATAAATGACTCGCCACAATACATGGTTGTGTAGCCCTTGAACCTTATTATTTTCAGCATTCTTGTTGGAAGTAACCTGTACAAGTTCCTAATGTAATGTAATGGAATGTTTTGCCAAATGTCCATGATTTTGCGCTCCATGTCGGTAACATTGTGAACACGGTAAAGCCGCTTCTGCAGAGAATTCTTCAACAGGAGCCAACAGTTTTCAATAATGTTTGCATCCGGAGGTTGTGTCGGCCAAAACATACCATTTATATTGTTCTGTGTTTTGTAATTTTGCACACTTCGAGTCCTATGAAGAGGGGCATTATCGTCTTGAAAAATGTAATTTTCTTCTGGATAATGACGCACAATTACGGGCCATAGATTGTCCTTTAGTATTTCTATATATTTTGCGGCATTAATGTTTCCATTCACGGTCGTTAAAGTACCAACACCATTGAATGTAATACAACCCCAAATCATCAAACTCATTTTGGCTTTACAGCCTGGACTGAGACATTGAGGTAGCCACTCTTCACCTGGCTTTCGCCATATGAAAACGCGATTATTTTCACCAACGATGATCTTGCACTCATCAGAAAATATTACCCGACTCCAGTCTCTTTCTACAGTCCAGTATCTCTTTCCTCGAGCCCAAGCAAGGCGGCCTCTTACATTTGCTTCTCGGATTCTAATATTTTTCCGTACAACTCGCCTGTGGAAATTATTTCTGTACAAACAACGTCTAACAGTGATGCTAGAAACTACATCTTCCTGATTTTCATTAAACTTTCTGGTTATGTCCTGCAACGGCAACGATCTATTGTTCTTAACTAATCTTAAGAGCTTGCGAGTATCCCTGTCGTCCAGCTTTTTCTTTCTGCTACTTTGCGGTCGATTTTCGATGTCACCTCGCTCACAATATCTTTTTACCACTGCATACACGGTTGCCCTGTTTAGCTGAAGATCTCGTAGTACGATTTTCCAGCTTCATAATTTTATATAATGATAGTTTTCACATCTGATGACAAATCTTTTGATTTCCCCATTGCTTTTGTTTACACTTGATTTCAACTGACAGACGATGCCTAAATTCACGTGAAATATGACGTAAGCTTGTAATGACGTCATAATACAATACAATACAATATCTTTATTTCCAATTCGAGCCCACTGGAGGCATACAGGTAGTTTTACATAAGAGGCAGAAAGAATCCAAATATAGATAGAATTTTACAGAAATAAATAATAATGATAATGCCATTACTCGTCATACATTGCAATATGTAGTTTTATATACATATCTGTCAATGTGTTATCAAAATATTATTTCTTACAGTGTATATTAAAGTACCATCTAAATTGAAGGAGATGAGGTGTAATGGCGTCATAGAATCTACCTGACATAATTTGATTGATAACTAACCTTGACACTTCTAATAATACACCATCAGAATGAAAGTAATATGATCACGCGCTGTAGTTCTGTAAAGATACACGTAATGAGTACATACTGTTCACCTAGCTTTAAGAACGTTCCACTGTTATTTAATTTTTTGCACCCATTGATTTCTAAGGTTTCCCAGAGCTAGAAACAATTTTTTTAATAAATGGTTCAGAAAAGACTCCTGCTACTAGTGCTAGACAAAATTAATTTTAATGCAAGTATTTACAAAATGATCATCTGTGTTATTGATGTACTATTTACAAATAAAAACTTAGATATAAAATTTAGTGTGCATGACACTAGATATAAAATTTAGTGTGCATGACACTTTTCTGGAATAACTTTCATCAGCTATGTTCTAAGTTACTGAATCTAAACCAATTAATTCAAAGTTTTTGGGAGCAAGAAAACCAAAAGGCCTAAACAAGATAGGTAAGCTATGGTCACCTCTGCCTGAGGTAGGAGAACCTTAATTTCTATAATAATTATATCTAATGTAATGCACCATGTCAGTGCCAAATTTAACTATTTTATTCCTAAACGTGGCCCAGATTCCAAAATTTGTATATTCGGAATGTATGTAGAATTTTCCTACTTTGATGCTGTTTGATTCTTTGAATTTATTGTGCTGAGAGCTTTCGGTTACACATCTACAGATTTCCTCTGTTTCCTATAGTGTCTTGAGATAAACTCAACCGAAACGGACCAACAAATGCTAAATTCCCAAATTTGAACTTTTTGATGCATTTTTTTTGTGTGGAAAATGCTCAACTTTTTGAGTTACAGAAAATGAACTATTTGTTTTTCGTTGGAAAAGATGCTAAATGGGACTCAAATTCCAAAATTTAGAAAATATTTTATATTTTTCATCATGTTTGGTGCATTTTTTTCTTTGAATAATAGATTAATTTTTATTTTCAATTATATTCCTTATAAAATTACCTGCCTATGTTTTTCAATCAGATTTGACCTATCTAGTTCTTATGGTTACCACAATTAAGGTGTAAAAGGGACACTTAAAATAGTAAAACAAAACAAATGTCCTTAAAATAGTGAAACAAGACAAATGTCCATACTGTAATACAGTGGGCCCAGCAATTTGTAGAGTCCAGTAAAAACATTGTACTATGTGCACGTTTGCTTTTATTATACACTTGTTCTTGAAACTTTCCCTTGTCGACAAACTGCAGTTATATTGTATCATAGCGGGTTGGTTTGGTAACAGCAAGCCAACATTTGTTTATTGATAGGCTTATGTTGACATCTTTTTTTATGTTCAATAATTTGAGGGTGAGAGGGTGATTGTTGCTTAATGTCAACTCGGCAATTATTTAGCTATATCATAACTAGAACAAGTTAATTTTCAACATCTCATCAATAATTTGAGGTGTGAGAGGTGATTGTTTGATTTTTTGATATTGATGGAATTGTTTAAACTTTCTTTCCATAATCCAATGTCATATATGGATGTAATCTGAGTTTCTAATAGACTGCTATATGAAATATGTTCTTTCTTCAGACACCACTACTATGATTTTATAGCAGAAATATTGCTTGTAGAAATGATCTACATTGTATATGTACATTAATGATTTTTACAAGTTTCTATATTGTATTGTCTTATATACATCTATGTGTATTTTCTTATCTATGGATTAAGCTTTTGAGATTAGCCACAATCTCTTTTTTTAGCTCACCTGGGCAAAGGTCATGTGAGCTTTTGTCATCCGTCGTCGGTTAACTTTTCACATTTGAATCTTCTCCTCTGAAACACAAAATGTTTGAAATCCAGCAAATCGATTGACAGTTATCAAATGAAATATGTGTTAGTATGTATTAGGAATTAAAAAAATTTAATTTTTATTATCTATTTATGTTACAGGTCTATTGGTATTAAAAGATGAGTGAAGTACAAGTGAAAACAGAACCCGTAGATACTGGTTATGAAGAAGCTGTATCATCTAACATTGATCAGCCTGTTGATGGTCAGAGATATAGAAGTTTACTGAAGGGACTCCTTGAAAAATTTGATCAGGGCCAATCAATAACACATGTCATAGAAGACCTCCTGCAAAAGAATGAGGCTCTGATTGCTCAAAATGATCCTATACCATTTAAACCAAATCCAAGAACAATTTATAAAAAAGATGATTTCAGACCAAAGGGATCAAAGGATGGTAATTTTGTACGACCAAAAAGTCCTACACGTACATGTGAGATACCACAGAAAGATATGTCTCACATAGGCCAGACATTGATGGAAATGGGTGTGTATGAGAAAAGTACAGAAACTTCGTTTGAATCTATGACACATGAAATGGTGTGTGGAGTTGCCTCCAAGGCATTTGTAATGACGCAAGAAGGAGTCAATATTCAGACTGATATGCAGTTTTATTGGTGTAACTTCTGTCCATTTAAAACTGAATACAAAAAATCTTTGTTGCAGCATGTGATGGAACATCGTTTTCATTGTAAATTTTGTACATACCAATCTTTCTCAAGAGCTGATGTCATTCGTCATGCCTCTAAGGAACATGCTGATTTTAAATCTACTGCAGAGAGTTTGAGGTATTGTACATTCTTACCAGATTTTCTACAGTTACAAGTCAATAGTAAGAAGAGAAAAATTGAAGAGGAAAATGAACCTGTTACAAAGAAAGCCAAAACTTACAAGCCAGGACCAAAATCAAAGAAGGATGAAAAATCAAAAGTTGCAATGGCAGATACTATGTTTGAAATGGAAGTCGATGAAGTTGATGAAGATGACAATGAAAATGAAAGTTCCGAGGAAGAACATGAATCAGTGGATAAAGTTATCTCACCAAGTAGGAAAGACATACAAGCAACAACCAAACCTGTGCCTGTTCCAAAGACACCAGTAACACCTAAAACACCAATTGTAACTGCATCTCCTGTGGCATCTGCAATTTTGTCAGTAGCACCTAAACCAACAATTTCCACCCCCCCACAGAAAAATCATCCAGGAAAAACCAATACAGTCACAGTCTCATCTGGACTATGTTGGAATTGTGGATATTGTGACTTTGTTACGCTTAGCCAAACTTTTCTTAAGACGCATTTGAATACCCAACATGGTGGAAAGGCTCACAAGTATGTAGCCATGTTGGTCTCGTCACAGGATGAGATGAATAAAATCAAGGAGAGAGACAATCAAATGTACTTAAGTCCAAATCCAGCCCTTCTACTTGGTAGTCCTACAGTATCATCTTCAACTTCTGCTGCTGAAGTTGAAAAAACAGTTGCATCACACTCGAAAGCTGAGGATAATGGAGAAGATGTCATGGACAGTGACAGTGATGAAGAATATATACCAGCAGAAGAAAAGAAGAAGTATCCGTTGACATATAAATGTGCTCACTGCAACTTTAATGCACCAGTCTGTTTCAAGATAAAAGAACATTTACTTTTCAAACATGCAGGATGTGTATTATATGCATTAGACATGAGAGCAGTCAAACTAAAGCAGAAACGCTACGTCTTCTTTTGTCACAGACAAAACTGTTCATTTACAACCAAGAAAACAGAGGAGTATCTTAACCATTCTGAGAGTTGTACTCCCTGGTTAGAACCTGGATGTCCAGAGAAAATTGAGACTGCTGCAAAGAAGTGTTTGGAATTAACACGCAACTTCTCCACTAAAATCTCACAGAAAGCGTTCCAAATGGCACGAAATTTCAAAACCAGTAAAACAGCTGAATATGCCTGTGTGCATTGCTCTTACACTTCAAACAATAATACTAGGGTGAAAAAACATGTCCTTGCTAATCATAAAGATTCAGATACGGTAATGAGAGATCTCCAGGCTTCCAAGATGAAGAAGAAAACAACTGTTTACTTCTGTAAGATTTGTTTATGGGAAACTAGAGTGGATGGAGATCTTGGAGAACATTTGAAGGAAAAGCACAATGAGGATGCTCCACGACCAATGGCATCGTCTTCAGATGCAACACCAGTACCAAAGTCACCATCATCTCCTGAAAAATCCCCATTGATGCCCAAGATTGTCTCAGTTACATCTGGGAAGGCAGCAATGACCACTCCAACTTCTTCTGTATCTGGATCAGATGAGGATGATATTGAAGATGATGACGACAGTGAACCTGAACATCAAGAACCTGATGATGGTTTTGAAGGTCTGGAGATACCTGATGAAGATATACAGCGAATGATGGATGAATATATCACAGACGAAGCTTCACGTGGAAAATCGTCAGGAAGACCAAACAGAGCAGCTGCAGCAAAAGCTTCTGCAAGAGTTCAAGCACAAGGTCATTCTCCAACATTATACAAATGTTTACATTGTCAGCATTTAAACTTTGGTGAAACGTTGATGAAACGTCACATGGCAACTGTCCATCCTAAAGTTGCCTTGCGTGCTTTGGATGTAAAGAAGAGATCACAAAAGTCTAACCCATATATTTGCTTTTGCCCAAAAGATTTGTGTAAATATGTACACAGCAACGAGGAAAATGTTGCCAACCATGCTGAACAAAACCATGCAATTAATCGTGATTCTGCTGAAATCAAAGCAATTCTTCAACCATTTGTACCAGCATCATCTCCAGAGAAACATATCATCAGTGGAGGTAAATCCTTTGCTCAGTACGAGTGTTTATTTTGTAAAACATCAGTACAACGCAACACTACACTTAAAATGCGACAACACATACTAGCAGAACATCCAGAGAAAGAGATGATCTTTAGAGATTGCGTAGCACGAAAAGCAAGAAGAGCTTGTCGTGTATTTATGTGTGCTGACATTACATGTGTGTTTTTTACGACAGATCAGAAGGAAATTGCTCTACACAAACTTGCACACGATAATACAAGGATATACGAGTGTTCAGAATGTCAGTGGTTTACTACTACCCTAGATACAGTTGGTGGTCACATGGCAGCACTACATCAAGGAAAACAAGTGTCAACCATAGAGATTTGTCTCGAACTGGATGACGAAGGAAATGTTGTAAGGAAAGTAGGGGGAACTGTTATAAAACAGGAACCAGAATAAACTGAGGGCATTATACATACATGTACAAAAATTAGTCTCAAATGACGGATGAAATGTATTAAGATATAAATTGTGTGATGTTGAAAGAAAATCTTAGTTGGCAGTACTGAACTGTTAAGACAGGAAATGGATAAGAGATGACTTTCAGCAAAAATAGACTATAAAAACATGCACAAGAGTCAAAATACACCATTAAGTGATGTATATAAGAACTAGATAAAAACGTTATATTATGAGTGTATATAGACTAATCAATGAAGAATACTTGTTGTTTAGAAAAAAATATGTGTCAAGAATTTATTATTTTATACATATCTTCTTGCAGTTTAAACTAAGAGGAAATCTAAGCATTGAATTGAGCAAGAAAAAGACTGAATTTCTATATGTATTCAATATATATATATTGGCTTGTTTTACTGACCATATTTTGAACAATATTAATATACATAGATTTTTTATATCCATTTATAAAATACAGATTTCATACAAAACTGCAGACTTAGGATGTCAATGTGAATTTTGTATGAGCTATGACAATTCAAATTTCCAGTGGCCATGTGATATAATACAAATCATGAAATGTAGTTTGATTTATATCTACTGATACATACAATGCCGATTATTAATACTACATTTCACAGTTTGATTGAAGCTTGTGGTGAACTTGATACAAATTTATGTGATAAAGTTTGTAAGTGACTTGCAGGAGGTATTTTCTCTAGATACACTGGTTTCCTCCACCAGGATATCACTGAAATAATAAATATTGTTAAAAGTAGCATTTAACACTCAAAAATACCAGACCTGGTTCATGTTGTAACCAATTACAATATTTCTTTGAATAAATTTATTTAGTCCATGCAATAAAATTATGTTGAAAGTTTTATAAATTTCACATTAACTTGATAATTTTATAGCTTAAGGTTTGTAATTTTCATGTTAATTTTACTCCACAGTATAGTTTTGAGAGATTATGTTGAAATTTTTCAGAATAATTTTATTTACGAGATAAAATATATATAACAATATTAATGATATATCCCTTGATATAAAAAAGGAGATGTTGTGTTTCTTTTTGGCCACAATTGTTTATTAATTAGACCTTAAATGTACATACTGTAGTACTGTAGTTAAAGATAATGTATCATGTTGTATGTTTTGCCATGTATTTTTACAGATTTTTTTCATGCCGTGCAGTTTATGCACATGTGTATTCTTAATTGTTTTTTTTCCAAATAACTTTGTAGATCTAATCAAATTATGTTTCTTTGGTCATCTGAGATATTGCCATCACTTGGTGCCTGTCATCTATAAGTTTTTACATTGTGTAATCTTCTTCTCTGAAACAACTGGGCCAATTGGAACCAAACTTGGTAGGAATGTTCATTGGATGGTCCCCTTCAAAGTTTGTTTTTATTTGTTGATCAGAGGTACACAAAAGAAACGAGAAGCCCAAAGGTGTCAAAAAGGGATCTAATTTCTGAAATTTCGCATATTTGAAAGGTATATAGAATATTTATTTTTCATCCAATTTTGATACGTTTACTGTTGAATGGATTGTGTTGAGAGCTTTAGGCAGATTTCCTTTATCTTTTACCAATTTTCGAGGTAAATTTGACTGAAAGAGTAAGAAAAGTGCCAATTTCCAAAATTTATTAATTTTTATTCAATTTTAATGCAGTTTCATTTGCGAAATGTTCATCTTAATGAGTCATTGATGAACCATTAAAAAAAAACATTCAATTGAATTTCTGAAAATTCCTGTTTGAAGTGTTCCAACTGATTTGTTTAGATTTTACTGTTCCAGATTAAGAGGGGACTATAAAAGAACAAAGTCCATTTGATTATTTATTGAAATCCTACTTTAATGGGTTACAATTGAACATCCGATCCTATGTAAAAATGAATATTATTTTTCTTCATTGAATACAAACTTGCATATGAATAATCAAGTGAACGATACAGGCTCGGGTGAGCCTCAAGTCTCAAAGACAAATTCCATTTTAAATGTTTTTATTAGCTCACCAGACCTAAAGGGTCATGTGAGGTACATTTTTTTGTATTTTCATCACAATTGTTTATGTCAATCAGAAATCCATGATGGTTACCACAAGACAAATTGAACATAGGACCATATGGGGGAAATGTTTTTAAATTATTCTTATCTGAATCCACTTAAGCATTTGACAGCAAACTTTGTTCCGTGGGTGGTGGTCCTTTCCAAAATGTGTTTTTGCATCTATCGGATATCCAAGGTGAACAGCACAGTAGGGCATAATTTTAGCATTGGATCTTATGAGAATATTAAAAAAAAATAGTTCCAATCCGTCTCTTTTTTTCTGTGCCAAGGAATATTGTTATAAAATGTCAGGATTGGTTAAATAGAATTTTAAATAGGTTAAATTGGTTATTTTGGAATATAGACAAAAATCAACAAGGACAACACCACCTCAACATGACAGTAAAAATGTTGCATTTGTATAAAATCTGGTGAGGTTTAGCGGGCTACATAAAAAAATTTCATTGTGGCCAATTATTTCAATTTCATGATTGTAGAAGCAAGATATGGATTTAAGTTTTGATTTTCTTTTGTATCAATCATGTATTCCACAATATACATTATTCAATTTACATGTATTTTCTTTATTTCATAGTCAGGTATTGCTTTTTCAACTAATGGGGTAACAAGATAGCAGTGTATAATTTCAATTTGTGACCATAAGCCTAACAGCTATGCAGGGTTCTTGCCCTAATACCTAAATGCAATTGTTGAGGTTTCCAACCACCCAAACCCGGAGTTTAACTGGTCAGTTGGATATTATGATATAGCTGATAAATTTCTGAAAGTATTATGATAAAGACAAATATCCTATGCCCTTTTCAGTGATTGGTATTAACATGTCCAGTTTTTGTAATTGAACACTTTTCTCTATATCATGTATTCACCACAGCATTGGATCAGATCACTCATTCATCTTGAATTGTGCACATCATGCCACTCGTTACCTTGACCTAATTTTATAGTGCTACTCGACATCCATCCTGAGTGAACATGACCATCAGCCGAATGATCACTTTTCTACACTTGACTTAGTTTTGGTCAGGTGTTCAGGATTCCTGCCTCGTAACTGCTTTATAGTAATTTAATGTGCCATAGATCTCTTTTTATTTTTGATTAGCTGGATTTTGTGGAGAAAAAGCCCCCAGAAAGGTACAATAGTAGATCCAAGATACATAATGGTGGGGTTGTTGAAAGCAGTGACCATCCTAGCCATTTTCTATATTAATTTAACATCAAGATTTTAGAGGAATAGATTTCTTTTATGAATAATGATCAAAAGTGTGGACACATATCTATGTCTCGTATAATATAGTAGGGGTTAAGGTTATGGTGTTGAATGCCACTTTCAACAATATTTCAGTTGTATAGTGACAGTGAGTTTTTATTGGTGGAGGAAAGCCGATTACCTGGAGAAATCACTGACCTGCCGCAAGTCACTTACAAACTTTATCACAAAATGTTGCATCGAGTACACCTCACCTGAATGGGATTCGAACTCGCGCTAGTGGTGATAGGCACCGATTGCACAGGTAGTTGTAAATCCATCGTCTGTTAACTTTTCACATTTTAATCTTCTCTGAAAACCCTCGGCCAAATGAACTGAAACTTGGTAGGAAGCATCTATGGAAGGTCCTTTATAAAAGATTGCTAATTTTGTCCCGATCAATTAACAAACATGGCCACCACAGGCAATTCTTGTTTCTGATTGGCCAATTTTTAAAAATCTTCTCCTCTGAAACTGCTTAGCCAAATGAACCGAAACTTGGTAGTAAGCATCCGTGGAAGGTCCTCTATGAAGATTGCTCATTTCGTCCCGATCCGTTAACAAACATGGCCACTACAGGCCATTCTTGTTTCTGATTGGTTGATTCCTAAAAAAATCTTCTCCTCTGAAACCACCAGGCCAAATGAATCAAAACTTGGTAGGAAGGTCCTCTATCAAGATTGCTCATTTAGTTCCGATCCGTTAACAAACGTGGCCACTACAGGCCATTCTTGTTTCTGATTGGTTGATTTCTAAAAAATCTTCTCCTCTGAAACCACTTTCCCAAATGAATTGAAATTTGGTAGTAAGCATCTATGGAAGGTCCTCTATAAAGATTGCTCATTTTGTGCCAATTAGTTAACAAACATGGCCACCACAGGCAGTTTCTGATTGGTTGATTTCTAAAATATCTTCTCTGTTAAAGAAAGATAACTCTTGTTTAGATATAGATCTCTGTATTCAAAATGTAGTTTTCTAAAAATCTTCTCCCCTGAAACAGCTTGGCCAAATGGACCGAAATGTGGTAGGAAGCATCTATGGAAGGTTCTCTATGGAAATTGCTCATTCTGTTTTGATCCGTTAACAAACATGGCCGTCATAGGAAATTCTTGTTTCTTATTGGTCGATTTCTAAAACAGCTTTTCCTCTGAAACCGCTTGGTCAAATGATATGAAACTTGGTAGGAAGCATCTATGGAAGGTCCTCTATAACGATTGCTCATTCCATCCCGATCCGTTAACAAACATGGCCACCACAGGCGATTCTTGTTTCTGATTGGCTGATTTTTTAGATTCTTCTCCTCCGAAACCATTTGGCCAAATGAACTGAAACTTGGTAGGAAGGATCTATGGAAAGTTCTCTGTTACGATTGCTCATTTCGTCCCGATCCATTAACAAACATGACCACCACATGCAATTTTTGTTTTTGATTGGTAGATTTCTAAAAATCTTCTACTCTGAAACAGCTTGGCCAAATGGACCGAAACGTGGCGATCTATAGAAGGTCCTCTATGGGAATTGCTCATTCCGTTGTGATCCGTTAACAAACATGGCCGTCGTAGGCAATTCTTGTTTCTTATTGGTCGATTTCTAAAACAGTTGGCCAAATGATATGAAACTTGATAAGAAGCATCTATGGAAGGTCCTCTATAGAATTTGCTCATTTCGTTTTGATCCATTAACAAACATGGCTGCCACAGGCAATTCTTGTTTTAAATTGGTCGATTTCTAAAAATCTTCTTCTCTGAAACTGCTTTGCCAAAATGAGACGAAATTTGGTGGGAAGCACCTATGGAAGGTTCTGTATTAAGTTTCCTCAAAGCAGAATGAAAGGTGAGCAGCTCAGCTCAGTGCTGAGCCTCCAGTTTAAAAACAAAATGCAATATATTATACATTTATTAAAAAATAGTCACTTTTAATCACATATCAGTTTCCATACTGGCTATAAGATCATCATCATCATCATCTTGATCATCAAGTGCCATAGGTTTGTTTTGACTGTTTGGCTGAGAAGTAGGTGGACCTGTATTCTCAGTTTTCACAACTTTCACTATACTAGGTACTGGTATAACACCTAAAATCAACAAGAAAAAGATTTAGCAACCAATTATACAAAATGCTAGGTTATATATGTTTAGTTAGTTTATTTTCTTGACACCTACAAGCCATTTGGAATGATGTTATAAAGTTTAATAACTCCGAAAGAGTATTTCAGCAGTAATAAATGATGTATGAAAATTGAAGGCTCCCAGTAACCTGTAATTGCTCAGCTGGTTTTCAATTTGACATCTAAATTTTATAGAAAAATTTCATTTGATTCCTTTTTTTGCCATTTGAAATTTTACAAATAGTAATAGCAGTCATCTTGAATGGAGGGTGGGACTGTCACACTCCATTTTGAAAGGTGACAACTCAAGGACCATTCCAGCCATATGTCGCTTAATTTGGTTCAGCTGTTTCAAAGGATGATCTTTTATAAAAGTATGCCTAATTTCCATAATTGGAATATATGTTAAACTACTCATTGCCATGTAACTGCAGTTAAAAATATTGGTTACTGTAACACAGAGCGTTACAAATGTCCCCCAAACGAACAATACAAGTACTAATGGCATGAATGAAGAATAGTGTGAGAACATAGCAAGAAATAATTAGAGCCTAGTTTTTGACTATCATGTCTACAGTAGTACCAAATTTCGTCCAAATCGGAGGATTTTTGTATTTTGGCTGTCATTTTGGATTCAAAATGGCCACCATAGCAAACCGAAATGGTCGCAATATGGTACAGCATGTCTTACTCCCTGTAAATATCCATTTCCATTGAAATCTTTTCATTTTTGAATTTTTAACGATTTGTTTTAATTTTTATATTGGCGGCCATTTTGAAAATTTTTAAAACAAAAGAGCACAACTTTGAATGATGATCTATTTTTATGTCAAGTTTCAAAAGGATCCAGTTTGAAGTGAATTTAACATTTTTTGCACCTTGGTTACCATGCTGCTATTTTGAATTTTTTCAACCCCTCAAAATCTGCCACACATTACGGTGGATATTTCTACAAAATTTCATGAAGTTTGATGAAAGGAATCAATTTTTTTTTTTAAATCCACCCTTTTTTGTTTCCATGGCAACTGCGGCAAAGTTTGTCCAACCGATTCCGATATTTTTGGCCAATCTCGTTCAACTAGATGTGGATGTTGTTCCTATCAAGTTTCATCAATTTCTGTTTGGCGAGTAACCTGCTATGATCATTTTTGTGTTTTTCATTTTTTTAGCATTTTGAAAAATCAACCCTTAAAGGCATACGACATTCCTACAAGGTTTCATAAAGTTTGATCAAGGCATCTCCGAGAAATGTGTCGGACAAACTTTTGACGGAAGAAAGAAAGAAAGAAAGAAGAAGAATAATAACAAGAAACAGAGTAAACATAATATGTCTCCTAAACTTCGTTTGGGGGACATAATTTGATCTCATTTTGTCTTGTAATAAAGCATCAATACACAAAGAAATTTCTGTTTTCAGTAACAGCAGCCATCTTGAATGGAGGGCAGGGCTGTCAGACACCATCCCAACCAAGTTTGGTTTAATTTAGATCAGTGGTTTCAGGAGAAGATTTAAATGTGAAAGCTTTTGACGAAAAACAAGTGATGATAAAAAGGAACTGAGATGAACTTCTAGATGAAGTTTTGATAACCAAAGGAAATGGGATAGTTGGATAGGATCAGAAAATTTTGCATTGCAACATGCTGCCAAAGATCACAAACTGTCACTCGTATAGGGACTGCTGTCCTTCAAGTGTAAGGGGTAGGGTATTTTTCATAGAAGAGACAGATAGTATGGTACAAGTCTTCAATATATTACTTGAAATTAAAGTATTTTATATTATGGACACCGAACATTTTGCATAAACATTAACCTCTATAAGGATGCTATAGGCTTCATTAATACTTTCTTCAAGACATTGAACAATTTATAAATTGAGAAAGTGGTCAAGTGAGTTAGAGTATTATGTCCTGATGATCCAATACAGTATAACCGGTAATTTCTGCGGTTTTGGTCTAAAAGGATGACATTTTTTTTCCTGCGGATTGACAATCTCGGCACCGAAATTTTTTTATTTGTATTACAGGAAGCAACAACTGAAGCGATGTTGCGATAAACAACTGGTGCACATTACAGTGATCCTTAGAAGTAAAAACATATTTAGTTCTTTAGAAAGTTTTCAAATGTTACAACTTCTGAATACGCATTTGGTTAACTTCAAATTTGTCTTAAAAAACTATTTTTTTCACTGTTTTTGCGATCTATTTTGTTGACAGGAAATACAGTTGGATCGATATCGGTATAGACTTTGATATATTTTTAATGTCGAATTTTCATACTTGATCATATAACATTTTTTTTAAAAGAATTATGATTAGAAGCAATTGTATTCAATCCTTTTAGTATAATGTAGACATAAAAACTTGGATTAACCGGAATTCTACTACCAGTACATTTCTATTTGTTTGGTCTTTAGATGAATCCTGCGATCAAGCAGTTTGATTTTATTCAATCGAAGCTACTACAACAATTAAAAAAAAAAATTCTAATGTTAATTTATGAAATAACAATTTTAAATATTTCTTTAATAAACTTTATTATGATTGTAAACATTTAATCAGGTGAGTGTTTCAATTATATTGTCGGTGTCACCTTGGTACAATCATATTTCATGATCTGGAGTAATTGTAATTAACAGGTAAAAATCATCATGCCACAGCTAAATAACCTTTAATTGTTGTGTAAACATTTATATAGTACCAGGTTTTGTTTATCTGGATATAATAATTACGACTAATTAAATATTTGACACTTACGGCGGAATCGGAGTTAGAGTTTGAAAACGTATTTTGTACGGGACATTAAACATTTATTTTACATAATATTCTGCGATTTTAATTTCTGCGGTCCAGAGTTGACCGCAGAAATTACCGGTTATACGGTATATTAACTCAATATTTAGTTTAATTATTTTCACAACAGATTAGCTCAACACTTAATCACTTGTCACACAAACTTATGAACAGAACATTAGATGAAGTACTGCTGGTCCACCATAATTCAATCACTGACAACAAACAGGGACTGCAAGCTTACACAAGACTTTAGCAATTTTGTTAATACTGGAAACGTACAAGACCCTGACCTGCATAATAGGGCTATGCCTGGCACTGCTTGATATAACCGCAGCAAGTCGACAAGGGATGCCTTCTGCACCATTTATACAGCAATCAAGTTCAACTCGAAAACCATACCTGATAGAAGAAATCTGCTGTACTACTACCAGCAGCCCTTGCTACAATCAAGTAAAAAAAGCATGAAAATTAGAGGAAAAATAAAAATTGCATATACTTTCCAAATATGCAAAATTTCAATTTGTTCACCCTTTTCCATAAAAAAAAATTGCACATTTTCTCTTTTGACTCATAAATAACTTTGTTTTAATCGGAAACCGAAAGAGATGGAAGGACATCCGTCAAGATACTACAGCAAGTTCTCAACAAAATAAATTCAAAGAAAAAAACAAGAGGCTCATCTGAACTGCAAATATTTTGCAGAAGTAAAAAACCAAGGGAGATAACAGCTACAATACATACCATCATTTTTGTCATGTAAAAGTTTGTAACTCTCTTGGAAGAATTCATTTGGATGATTGATATTAACACTAACAGTATCCTCCAGATTACGGACGTTATGTGTTACTTCAAAGTACTGTGCACATGCTATCTGGTAATGACTTCCTTTGACATTCTTAACTATCTACAAATTACAAACCGGGTTAAAGTTAGATTAAAAATAGATAACAAAATCCATATATTATTGTATGTTTACATGTGGGAACAAACTGTCTTGTGCGTACTGTAGTCGAATCAATTGTGTTACATCCTATAACAATGTACAACGCTTTACAAGTTCGAAAATGGTCCTGCTTGTCTACATTTTGTGTCGTGAACATATTTTCCAAAATATGATTAATTATTTTCTACACACCCATTCTCTACCCTTTTGTATTGAAAATCTTATACAATAGTCCATCCCGGTCCAAGTTTTATGTTTGAATTAATTTGTTAATTTAACGACAGTTGTTTTTACACCGTCTCCATATGTACTGGTTTTTGTTTTATTTATTGGTTGACATTAATATGAAGAATTGTGAGGACATCCAAGGTTACACAACTGCAAAACCACTCAAATGACAGATATGTCACTGTTAAAAGGATGTTGAACCAGATTCAATCTTTCCGATGCACTTTAGTTTGACACACTGCTTTATGTAGCTTTCATTTTTCCACAAAGTTTGGCTGACTTTTGAAAGTGTGACACAGAGCATAAATGCTTGTTCATTTAGAGTTTTTTTTTAAAATAAGAGGGGATCAGATTCTCTGAATCAGATGTCAACATGTCAGTGGTAAAGATTATTGGTGTGTTGCACCACTTTAAAACAATATTAAATAAATGTGCTTGTCAAGTTTTGATAGGTTTAGAAAGCCACTGACTTTCCATTTGTGACTGACAAAGAAATCATATGCTGTAGAGGTAATAGGCACAAAATATGATCATGAAAACATTACACAAGTAAAATTCCTCCAACAATAACTACATTATCACAATTTTACTTGTAAACAAACCTTTTCAATGTTATCTTTAGAAATATGCTGACTACGAAGTTTCTGTGCTAACATATCTATTTCTGAATGTTTGAATGGACAACCTATCAAGAAAAATCTAAATATTATGTAAACATATAGTATTATATAAAACACAATATCTGGTACAATACACTGCACTTCTATGTGAGTTCTTAGATGTATGCTGTATTTTCCTTAACATTGTCATATGCAGCTAATATTAACACCTTTGGGCCTCTTGCTTCTTTTGTGTACTTCTGATCAACATCAGCTTTTTAGAGAACCATCCAATGAATATTCCTTTGAAGTCTGATTCCAATTGGCTCAGTGGTTTCAGAGAAGAATATTAAAAACAGACAATGCCCATTTTGACACATTGGGTCTCTTGTTTCTTTTGTGTACTTCTGATCAACAAAACAGACATAATACTAAATACAAACATGAAAATGTATTTATAAATGCAAGATTAAATTAATAGGATCTTGGTCTGGTCACAATGTCTGCATTCATAAAAACACCACAAAAATTTCTGAATTGACTGTTTACAGGTATAAATTTTAACATGTGCTGACACAATATTGATATAAACTTTTGATGAGATATTGTAGTCTTCGAAATTAGGCGGTTGTCCGAAGCCCGTGGCATGTAAAATTGTACACGGGCGTATAAAATGAGTAGTTCCACAAGTCCAACGGGCCTGTGAAAAAAAAGTCATATAGTTTCAAAAGTTGATTTCATAAGATATTGTGTGTAGATATTTAGTTTATTGTTCTCCGTTTTCAGTTGCTGCCGAGTCAATGCAAAACATGGGTAGGCAAACAAGTCCTTTTAAGAATTTTCGATATTCGAAATAGATTTAGGTGTGTCTGTGTTTTGCAATTTGATTGGTTGATATTTTTACCATCATGTAGGTTTTAAAAAAGGACGAGAAGCAGGGCTCATGTTAGAGGATGAAGTAGTTGCCTTCGATTTCTCGTTGGTCAAAAGAGAAATTCAAGTAGCCTTGTAATTTTGAAGTCACCCTAGGCTATGCTGCCTGCATATTTTTGCCACATGCCAATTATGAAAATATCGACATCGTGTTTATTGAATTCTATGGTATTCATTAAGTATTTTGAAAGTGACTTTCTTGAAAAGTAATCCATTTCGGTTTAAAGAAACTTTAATTTCGTTCAATATCAAATAAAAATGGCACCACGAGTAAGGAGGCGCAATCAGACACTGTGCTACGGGAAATGATGATCGAAGCTACAGTCAAACCTGTCGTAACGGTCACCTTTATATAATGGTCACCTGCTCATAACGGTCACTTTCGTGCTCTCCCTGTGCATTTTACTATATATTTTAATTCGATATAGCGGTCACCTGTTCAATGTGGTCAGCGGTCACCATTTATTAGTAATTTCCAGTGTAAAACCTTTGTATAACGGTAAGTTCGTTTTTAAAATAATACCGGAAGTGATTTCGAAAGTTCGGTATTTTTCTCAAATGTACAAAAAATCCAGAGGTGTTACAAAATATATTGCTTAATTTAATTAACTAAATAAACAAACACTATTAAATTTTGTGAGTAATAAATAACATAAAAGAAAATTTATACCCGGGGGTTATTGGAGATATTTATTCATTACGAGTGTAGAAATTCACTCACCAAAAATATTTTGTATCTAGTGCATCATGTCAAAATCATCAACATCCGTATATAGGAAAGCTTTGAAATTAAGACGACAAAGTGAAAGTTATCTGTATGAGTACGTTGTAGAATCCCTGCTGGGCTTTAATACAACGGGTTATAAATCGTTGTGATTGATGGTGGGAAAAGTTGTTGGGCTGTGGGCGAGGAGAAGGGTGTTGGTCGTACCCGGATAATGAACATTCTTTAAAGAAAACGTGAGATTCAATCAACGTATTAAAATTATCACCAAATTATATGTCACACGCAATGATGACACCACAAGTTTTTGCTATAAGTCTTATAACAATATTGGTTGTGATGATGATGATGAGGAGAAGGTGGACAGTGATGATATGGAATATACTGAAGATGCTATTGACAATATGATTTTAGAATTTTCAGGAGATTAATATAAACATGAATCCAAAATAAAGTGTCTTTTTGTTTTTTTTACTTGCATTCTGGTCTTACCTAATGCATAATTGACATGTCCACATAATATTTGTTACACCATCATCATGTTTTGAGTTTTGGTGGTTTAATTATTTTATAGTCATTAATGTAGTTTTCAAATTCGGGCCTGTAGAATTGATGGTGGGCCTGTAAATATTTGAACTTACAGGTCCGGTGGACTAGTAAGGTAAAAAGTTAAGCGTGAAGACTGATATTGTGCTATCTATATATTAAGTTATTAAAATCAACTGTTAGAATGTATTACCATGGAAATCGCCAGGTCCTGGGGTATTTGACATTATAATTTTAGCACAACTGTAGGGTGTATAGTTAGCTCTTTTTCCTTCCTGTCCATAATTGTGACGTATACCATATGCATACTGCTTGTCAAACTGAAAAACATGTCATAAATATATATATAGCAAATAGTTCATGGCACTGAGGGTCATATGGCAGTATATGGACCGGTCTGTCACCAAAAAATATATTATATGGACCGGTCCATATACTGCCATATGACCCGAAGTGACATGAACTATTTGCTATATTATACTTTTTATCTAAAATAATAATGTAGGTACTGTTCCGGAACCGAATCGAAAACGAGGCAGTCCAGTCCCGGTCCATATAACATTATATTGACCGGCTGCGCTAACAAAGACAAATAGGAAAAATAAAAACGTAAAGTATAATATACATATATAGTTTATATGACTTGTCCAGAAAAAAGTGCAGTGAAGGGGAAGGGGGTGAAAAGCAATTGATATTATTAGTATGTGGTTGGTCGGTATTTTATAACTTTTCCGCAATTACTTAAAACTGAAAATTGTATGGATGAAGGGTTAATGAAAAAAGTGCCTTAGAACCCCTTCCCCAGAACTCTTTCTGGAATAGCCATTAGTACAACTAAGGAACATCAAAGCAATATTTGGCTTTAATTAATTAAGCAGATCTTATGAAAAAGATTATAGGTACACATTCCCTATGAGGTTCATAGTTCAACTAAGTCCCTCACTGGCAGCCATATTGGTTGACAAAACTAGAGTAACAACACTGTGAGTTATTTAAAATGAACATTCCTAACACATCTGGTTTCAACTTAGTTAATCTGTTCATCAGAAGCAATTTTAGCCAATCGGAATAGACTATTTTGGGGTGTGGCAACCATGTTTGCTACCCAAATCATACAAAAGTAATAATGCTTAGAACCAACCATTAAATGAACATATCTATCAAGCTTGGTCTCATTTGGTTCAGTGATTCTCTAGAAAATTAAAGTGTTAACTGACAGATGACAGACGCCAATAGCTAATAGCATTTCCAGTCTGGTATCATTAATATCCTTGAAGGCATTCAAAATTCTGAGCTGGACATGATGTTTATTTGGATGTGGAATAGGCACAGTTAAACGAGGTTAGTGACCTTGACCTTCCTTGACACACCCTCTAGATGGGCTACAATCATAACAAGCATCAATAATATCCTTCAAGGCATTTAAAGTTCTGAGGTGGATACAATACGATGCATATTTGGATAAGAAATGTACAGTTGAACTGAGTTCATGACCTTGACCATCCTGATAGAAATTCTACCCTTCTGCAATGGACTAGATAAATTTACTTATTTAAACTCAACATTTTTGGTCAAGGTCAAACTGACATCAATTTCATATGCAGCATATTCCAATACATGCGCATACAATAACACTATGGTTGAGAGTGAAGAAAAAGACGTTCTGCAGCAGACAAGATTGCATCTTCAGATGACACTTTGATACCATCATACTGGCCACCTCCAAAAATATTATTGTGGAAGGCACAAGATTCCCAATCAAATTATCTCACCTTGTCACAATCAATAATTTTACAGAACTCTGTTCTCCAGAATTTCATGGCTTCCTCTAAGGACAAGCCAATGCCTTTCAGAAACAATCCATACTGTTGTCTCCCACCATGACGTAAGTGATGATTCTGACGTAAAGACTGATGTAGTTGTTGCATACATAATGGGAAAGACTTCTTTGACAACTGAAAAAAGTAGCTTCATAATGAAGAGATTAACATTACAAATACCCTTCTCTACTATAAACAACATCTGAAATAAAATTATTAAAAATTAAACATATAGAAAACATTGCACTGTTGAATACTGCATTGGTTGCATATGTGAGTTGATCCACGTGTGACTTGATCCACTTGTGAGTGCGAGATTGATGTTTAACTTCAAATGAGCAATTTTTCAGCTATATCATTACAAGAACAAATTGCATTCAATGAGATGATGTCCGTTTTGTGTCTGAACTTCTATTGTGCTAGACATATTGCTCCACTTGACACATTATCCTCAAGAAAACCTGTAATGGCTCTTGCTCCACTCGACACATTATCCTCAAGACAACCTGTCATAGCTCTTGCTCCACTTGACACATTATCCTCATTTCGAGACAACCTGTCATGGCTCTTGCTCCACTTGACACATTATCCTCAAGAAAATCTGTAATGGCTCTTGCTCCACTTGACACATTATCCTCATTTCGAGACAACCTGTCATGGCTCTTGCTCCACTTGACACATTATCCTCAAGAAAACCTGTAATGGCTCTTGCTCCAACTGACACATTATCCTCGAGACAACCTGTCATGGCTCTTGCTCCACTTGACACATTATCTTCATTTCGAGACAACCTGTCATGGCTCTTGCTCCACTTGACACATTATCTTCATTTCGAGACAACCTGTCATGGCTCTTGATTCACTTGACACATTATCCTCGAGACAACCTGTCATGGCTCTTGCTCCACTTGACACATTATCCTCGAGACAACCTGTCATGGCTCTTACTCCACTTGACACATTATCCTCGAGACAACCTGTCATGGCTCTTGCTCCTCTTGACACATTATCCTCAAGATAACCTGTCATGGCTCTTACTCCACTTGACACATTATCCTCGAGACAACCTGTCATGGCTCTTACTCCACTTGACACATTATCCTCGAGACAACCTGTCATGGCTCTTGCTCCTCTTGACACATTATCCTCGAGATAACCTGTCATGGCTCTTACTCCACTTGACACATTATCCTCGAGACAACCTGTCATGGCTCTTGCTCCACTTGACACATTATCCTCGAGACAACCTGTCATGGCTCTTGCTCCACTTGACACATTATCCTTGAGACAACCTGTCATGTCTCTTGCTCCACTTGACACATTATCCTTGAGACAACCTGTAATGGCTCTTGCTCCACTTGACACATTATCCTCGAGACAACCTGTCATGGCTCTTGCTCCACTTGACACATTATCCTCATTTCGAGACAACCTGTCATGGCTCTTGCTCCACTTGACACATTATCCTCAAGAAAATCTGTAATGGCTCTTGCTCCACTTGACACATTATCCTCATTTCGAGACAACCTGTCATGGCTCTTGCTCCACTTGACACATTATCCTCAAGAAAACCTGTAATGGCTCTTGCTCCAACTGACACATTATCCTCGAGACAACCTGTCATGGCTCTTGCTCCACTTGACACATTATCTTCATTTCGAGACAACCTGTCATGGCTCTTGCTCCACTTGACACATTATCTTCATTTCGAGACAACCTGTCATGGCTCTTGATTCACTTGACACATTATCCTCGAGACAACCTGTCATGGCTCTTGCTCCACTTGACACATTATCCTCGAGACAACCTGTCATGGCTCTTACTCCACTTGACACATTATCCTCGAGACAACCTGTCATGGCTCTTGCTCCTCTTGACACATTATCCTCAAGATAACCTGTCATGGCTCTTACTCCACTTGACACATTATCCTCGAGACAACCTGTCATGGCTCTTACTCCACTTGACACATTATCCTCGAGACAACCTGTCATGGCTCTTGCTCCTCTTGACACATTATCCTCGAGATAACCTGTCATGGCTCTTACTCCACTTGACACATTATCCTCGAGACAACCTGTCATGGCTCTTGCTCCACTTGACACATTATCCTCGAGACAACCTGTCATGGCTCTTGCTCCACTTGACACATTATCCTTGAGACAACCTGTCATGTCTCTTGCTCCACTTGACACATTATCCTTGAGACAACCTGTAATGGCTCTTGCTCCACTTGACACATTATCCTCGAGACAACCTGTCATGGCTCTTGCTCCACTTGACACATTATCCTCATTTCGAGACAACCTGTCATGGCTCTTGCTCCACTTGACACATTATCCTCAAGAAAACCTGTAATGGCTCTTGCTCCAACTGACACATTATCCTCGAGACAACCTGTCATGGCTCTTGCTCCACTTGACACATTATCTTCATTTCGAGACAACCTGTCATGGCTCTTGCTCCACTTGACACATTATCTTCATTTCGAGACAACCTGTCATGGCTCTTGCTTCACTTGACACATTATCCTCGAGACAACCTGTCATGGCTCTTGCTCCACTTGACACATTATCCTCGAGACAACCTGTCATGGCTCTTGCTCCTCTTGACACATTATCCTCAAGATAACCTGTCATGGTTCTTACTCCACTTGACACATTATCCTCGAGACAACCTGTCATGGCTCTTACTCCACTTGACACATTATCCTCATTTCGAGACAACCTGTCATGGCTCTTGCTCCTCTTGACACATTATCCTCAAGGTAACCTGTCATGGCTCTTACTCCACTTGACACATTATCCTTGAGACAACCTGTCATGTCTCTTGCTCCACTTGACACATTATCCTTGAGACAACCTGTAATGGCTCTTGCTCCACTTGACACATTATCCTCGAGACAACCTGTCATGGCTCTTGCTCCACTTGACACATTATCCTCATTTCGAGACAACCTGTCATGGCTCTTGCTCCACTTGACACATTATCCTCAAGAAAACCTGTAATGGCTCTTGCTCCAACTGACACATTATCCTCGAGACAACCTGTCATGGCTCTTACTCCACTTGACACATTATCCTCATTTCGAGACAACCTGTCATGGCTCTTGCTCCTCTTGACACATTATCCTCAAGATAACCTGTCATGGCTCTTACTCCACTTGACACATTATCCTCGAGACAACCTGTCATGGCTCTTGCTCCACTTGACACATTATCCTCATTTCGAGACAACCTGTCATGGCTCTTGCTCCACTTGACACATTATCCTCGAGACAACTTGTCATGGCTCTTACTACACTTGACACATTATCCTCGAGACAACCTGTCATGGCTCTTGCTCCTCTTGACACATTATCCTCGAGACAACCTGTCATGGCTCTTGCTCCACTTGACACATTATCCTCAAGATAACCTGTCATGGCTCTTACTCCACTTGACACATTATCCTCGAGACAACCTGTCATGGCTCTTGCTCCACTTGACACATTATCCTCATTTCGAGACAACCTGTCATGTCTCTTGCTCCACTTGACACATTATCCTCGAGACAACCAGTCATGGCTCTTGACACATTATCCTCGAGACAACCTGTCATGGCTCTTGCTCCACTTGACACATTATCCTCGAGACAACCTGTCATGGCTCTTACTCCATTTGACACATTATCCTCATTTCGAGACAACCTGTCATGTCTCTTGCTCCACTTGACACATTATCCTTGAGACAACCTGTAATGGCTCTTGCTCCACTTGACACATTATCCTCGAGACAACCTGTCATGGCTCTTGCTCCACTTGACACATTATCCTCGAGTCATGGTTCTTACTCTTTAATGATGCATGATTAGCAGAAAAGCAGTAAATACCGATTTCATAGTCTTTGGTTTGATCCGAACAGATCTACCGCACTTGAAGTCAGCATGCTAACCATTACACCACCGATGCAGTCTAAAGTAATTGAATACTTGTATAAATATCTATACCATATCAATCATGTCTGCTGTCACTTGCCCAACATTTGTTTTCTTGGCATTAAAATCCTGTCCAAGGTATCTCTTACTTAAACCACACAACATGGGAAGGAGACGGTCATCTTCTTCTAAATGTGGTAGTGCTCTAGCTGTCACCTAAGGAAAAAATATATCAATTTAAAAGTTTCAAAAGCAGATAACTTGGTAGAACTTCATCACTCTGGCATGACAAAAGTTCCATGTTTCCAACAAATCAGAGATTGTAGAGTTATTGATCTGGAAATATATGCTAAACATACTTTTCTCTTAATAAGGGCTGTTCCATTTAAACATATATAGCAGCCAGGGAAGGCACTTTGAAAATAGGGTAGCCACTCGTAATAGCAAGTTTACTTTTTCAGCTGCTTTTTCATTTGGAGAATATGTTTAAGACAACCACTCTTGGACCAGATTATAAAAGCACATTCTCTGGGTGCTATTGAACAGCACGAACAAGATCCAGCAATTTTGACTCCTACATTGTGGACCAAAAAAGACTTTATATCATCTCTGGAAATGTATGCAACATCTCTAAATATCTTTTTCCAGAGTAAGATGTAGTGAACTAACTGATAGCAGGTATAATAAATAACAACTGTCCTTTGTATTTACAAGACTGAGAGAGTGAGTGATTGTTGCAAGCCAACTATATCACAGCGAGAACAAATTGCATTTCCATGAGATAATGACTGCTTTGTAACTGAAACAAGTCTGCAGATAGACATGTTGCTCCACTCTGACACATTATCTAGATTCCAAGCAAACCTGTCATCTCTGAAAACGTAGGCAAAACCATCTTCTAAGTAAACTTTCCTTTTACTAACAAGATCTAGTAAACCTACCACTAGAGAGTGTGACAAATGACTCCTGTAGTATGTCATTACAATAGATATCATGTCATCTCTGGAAACGTAGGCAAAACCATCTTCTAAGTAAACTTTCTTTTTACTAACAAGATCTAGTAAACCTACCGCTAGAGAGTGTGACAAATGACTCCTGTAGTATGTCATTACAATAGATATCATGTCATCTCTGGAAACGTAGACAAAACCATCTTCTAAGTAAACTTTACTTTTACTAACAAAATCTAGTAAACCTACCGCTAGAGAGTGTGACAAATGACTCCTGTAGTATGTCATCTCTGGAAAGGTAGGCAAAACCATCTTTTAAGTAAACTTTCCTTTTACTAACAAGATCTAGTAAACCTACCGCTAGAGAGTGTGACAAATGACTCCTGTAGTATGTCATCTCTGGAAACGTAGGCAAAACCATCTTCTAAGTAAACTTTACTTTTACTAACAAGATCTAGTAAACCTACCGTTAGAGAGTGTGACAAATGACTCCTGTAGTATGTCATTACAATAGATATCATGTCATCTCTGGAAACGTAGGCAAAACCATCTTCTAAGTAAACTTTCTTTTTACTAACAAGATCTAGTAAACCTACCGCTAGAGAGTGTGACAAATGACTCCTGTAGTATGTCATTACAATAGATATCATGTCATCTCTGGAAATGTAGACAAAACCATCTTCTAAGTAAACTTTACTTTTACTAACAAAATCTAGTAAACCTACCGCTAGAGTGTGACAAATGACTCCTGTAGTATGTCATCTCTGGAAAGGTAGGCAAAACCATCTTCTAAGTAAACTTTCCTTTTACTAACAAGATCTAGTAAACCTACCGCTAGAGAGTGTGACAAATGACTACTGTAGTATGTCATCTCTGGAAACGTAGGCAAAACCATCTTCTAAGTAAACTTTCCTTTTACTAACAAGATCTAGTAAACCTACCGCTAGAGAGTGTGACAAATGACTACTGTAGTATGTCATCTCTGGAAACGTAGGCAAAACCATCTTCTAAGTAAACTTTCCTTTTACTAACAAGATCTAGTAAACCTACCGCTAGAGAGTGTGACAAATGACTCCTGTAGTATGTCATTACAATAGATATCATGTCATCTCTGGAAACGTAGGCAAAACCATCTTCTAAGTAAACTTTCCTTTTACTAACAAGATCTAGTAAACCTACCGCTAGAGAGTGTGACAAATGACTCCTGTAGTATGTCATCTCTGGAAACGTAGGCAAAACCATCTTCTAAGTAAACTTTACTTTTACTAACAAAATCTAGTAAACCTACCGCTAGAGAGTGTGACAAATGACTCCTGTAGTATGTCATCTCTGGAAACGTAGGCAAAACCATCTTCTAAGTAAACTTTACTTTTACTAACAAGATCTAGTAAACCTACTGCTAGAGAGTGTGACAAATGACTCCTGTAGTATGTCATTACAATAGATATCATGTCATCTCTGAAAACGTAGGCAAAACCATCTTCTAAGTAAACTTTCCTTTTACTAACAAGATCTAGTAAACCTACCGCTAGAGAGTGTGACAAATGACTCCTGTAGTATGTCATTACAATAGATATCATGTCATCTCTGGAAACGTAGGCAAAACCATCTTCTAAGTAAACTTTCCTTTTACTAACAAGATCTAGTAAACCTACCGCTAGAGAGTGTGACAAATGACTCCTGTAGTATGTCATCTCTGGAAAGGTAGGCAAAACCATCTTCTAAGTAAACTTTCCTTTTACTAACAAGATCTAGTAAACCTACTGCTAGAGAGTGTGACAAATGACTCCTGTAGTATGTCATTACAATAGATATCATGTCATCTCTGGAAACGTAGGCAAAACCATCTTCTAAGTAAACTTTCCTTTTACTAACAAGATCTAGTAAATCTACCGCTAGAGAGTGTGACAAATGACTCCTGTAGTATGTCATCTCTGGAAAGGTAGGCAAAACCATCTTCTAAGTAAACTTTCCTTTTACTAACAAGATCTAGTAAACCTACCACTAGAGTGTGACATCTCTGGAAACGTAGGCAAAACCATCTTCTAAGTAAACTTTACTTTTACTAACAAGATCTAGTAAACCTACCGCTAGAGAGTGTGACAAATGACTCCTGTAGTATGTCATTACAATAGATATCATGTCATCTCTGGAAACGTAGACAAAACCATCTTCTAAGTAAACTTTACTTTTACTAACAAAATCTAGTAAACCTACCGCTAGAGAGTGTGACAAATGACTCCTGTAGTATGTCATCTCTGGAAAGGTAGGCAAAACCATCTTTTAAGTAAACTTTCCTTTTACTAACAAGATCTAGTAAACCTACCGCTAGAGAGTGTGACAAATGACTCCTGTAGTATGTCATCTCTGGAAACGTAGGCAAAACCATCTTCTAAGTAAACTTTACTTTTACTAACAAGATCTAGTAAACCTACCGTTAGAGAGTGTGACAAATGACTCCTGTAGTATGTCATTACAATAGATATCATGTCATCTCTGGAAACGTAGGCAAAACCATCTTCTAAGTAAACTTTCTTTTTACTAACAAGATCTAGTAAACCTACCGCTAGAGAGTGTGACAAATGACTCCTGTAGTATGTCATTACAATAGATATCATGTCATCTCTGGAAATGTAGACAAAACCATCTTCTAAGTAAACTTTACTTTTACTAACAAAATCTAGTAAACCTACCGCTAGAGTGTGACAAATGACTCCTGTAGTATGTCATCTCTGGAAAGGTAGGCAAAACCATCTTCTAAGTAAACTTTCCTTTTACTAACAAGATCTAGTAAACCTACCGCTAGAGAGTGTGACAAATGACTCCTGTAGTATGTCATCTCTGGAAACGTAGGCAAAACCATCTTCTAAGTAAACTTTCCTTTTACTAACAAGATCTAGTAAACCTACCGCTAGAGAGTGTGACAAATGACTACTGTAGTATGTCATCTCTGGAAACGTAGGCAAAACCATCTTCTAAGTAAACTTTCCTTTTACTAACAAGATCTAGTAAACCTACCGCTAGAGAGTGTGACAAATGACTCCTGTAGTATGTCATTACAATAGATATCATGTCATCTCTGGAAACGTAGGCAAAACCATCTTCTAAGTAAACTTTCCTTTTACTAACAAGATCTAGTAAACCTACCGCTAGAGAGTGTGACAAATGACTCCTGTAGTATGTCATCTCTGGAAACGTAGGCAAAACCATCTTCTAAGTAAACTTTACTTTTACTAACAAAATCTAGTAAACCTACCGCTAGAGAGTGTGACAAATGACTCCTGTAGTATGTCATCTCTGGAAACGTAGGCAAAACCATCTTCTAAGTAAACTTTACTTTTACTAACAAGATCTAGTAAACCTACTGCTAGAGAGTGTGACAAATGACTCCTGTAGTATGTCATTACAATAGATATCATGTCATCTCTGAAAACGTAGGCAAAACCATCTTCTAAGTAAACTTTCCTTTTACTAACAAGATCTAGTAAACCTACCGCTAGAGAGTGTGACAAATGACTCCTGTAGTATGTCATTACAATAGATATCATGTCATCTCTGGAAACGTAGGCAAAACCATCTTCTAAGTAAACTTTCCTTTTACTAACAAGATCTAGTAAACCTACCGCTAGAGAGTGTGACAAATGACTCCTGTAGTATGTCATCTCTGGAAAGGTAGGCAAAACCATCTTCTAAGTAAACTTTCCTTTTACTAACAAGATCTAGTAAACCTACTGCTAGAGAGTGTGACAAATGACTCCTGTAGTATGTCATTACAATAGATATCATGTCATCTCTGGAAACGTAGGCAAAACCATCTTCTAAGTAAACTTTCCTTTTACTAACAAGATCTAGTAAATCTACCGCTAGAGAGTGTGAAAAATGACTCCTGTAGTATGTCATCTCTGGAAAGGTAGGCAAAACCATCTTCTAAGTAAACTTTCCTTTTACTAACAAGATCTAGTAAACCTACCGCTAGAGTGTGACATCTCTGGAAACGTAGGCAAAACCATCTTCTAAGTAAACTTTACTTTTACTAACAAGATCTAGTAAACCTACCGCTAGAGAGTGTGACAAATGACTCCTGTAGTATGTCATTACAATAGATATCATGTCATCTCTGGAAACGTAGGCAAAACCATCTTCTAAGTAAACTTTCCTTTTACTAACAAGATCTAGTAAACCTACCGCTAGAGAGTGTGACAAATGACTCCTGTAGTATGTCATCTCTGGAAAGGTAGGCAAAACCATCTTCTAAGTAAACTTTCCTTTTACTAACAAGATTTGGTAAACCTACCGCTAGAGAGTGTGACAAATGACTCCTGTAGTATGTCATCTCTGGAAACGTAGGCAAAACCATCTTCTAAGTAAACTTTACTTTTACTAACAAGATCTAGTAAACCTACCGCTAGAGAGTGTGACAAATGACTCCTGTAGTATGTCATTACAATAGATATCATGTCATCTCTGGAAACGTAGGCAAAACCATCTTCTAAGTAAACTTTCCTTTTACTAACAAGATCTAGTACTTCTGTAAAAGGAACCTGTAAAACAGAATCTATATTACTTCCTGGATCAATGTGCAGAAAAAAACTTCCATTTTGTCTTAATCTTGTTGCACTGTTGTATTTTATTGATGAGATGAGAAAACTTTTCCCTGATTTTACCGGAGTATGAAATGACAAAATCTAAATTTACCGCAGTCTCAATGTAGTGATATGAATTTATTTGTTTTTTTCACTAAATTAATATACATGTATGTTAGCACTTGTCAAGACATATAAACAGATTGTTTGTAACTTTAACATCGTGGCAAGTAACATATACTAACAATCAATTTGAATGCAGATTGTGAAAAATCACAAGTGTCCCAATGCATTCTGACAAATATTTGTGTCAAAGTTGACAGATTGGAACATATCAAAATTTTAGAAGATAAGTTTTGCTTGCACAACAGATTATGATGAATAAATTCAAAATAATTAAAAGTTGGTCAACATTTCTCAACAACCACAATTACCCTCCCTTCAGATGACATCATTATTTATTATTTTGTTTATTAAATAAAAGAAGTAAATTGTTTCTTTGAATCGAAATAGAATTCAATAAAGACAATATCACCATTTTCATGTAATGATAAGGTAAACACAATAGTGACTGACCTTAAAGTACTCATAGATTTCAACAACACCAGATTTACATCCTGCAGCAGCTATGAGTTCTGAAGTTAACTCTGTTTTCACTTTATCACTGATCTATAATGTAAAATATACAAAAGAAATTATAGTATTTGTAATTATATAACTAGAAGTTAATTCTCAAAGTCAATAGTCGATGTCCTTATGTACATGAGAAATTAGAGTATTTGTAATAAGAACAGGGTTCACCACACTTTGTAAAAACAGATACTTGATTTCTCTTTTTAATTGAAGAAGTGCAGAAATCAGAAGAGCTTTCGGTTATTTAAAGTGATTCTGTCTGCCATCACATGTCCCTTATTATTCGCTAAATAAAAATCCTGCTCAATGATTTTGAAAAGGATGCAATTAACAACTTTGGATTAAAATACTGAATAGTAAACCCAATTGGTAAAATTCAGTAACATGGGAGTTCTGTTGGGAACTTTTTGTTGTGGGTAAAAGTAAGGTGATTTAAATGAAGTCCAAGTGAAAAGGTTTTCCACTTCATCTGGTTTGGTGAGCCCTGCTAGAAGCTAGTTCTCTACATTCTAATAACAAAGTCCACCTTGTTATCTATAAGAGATATTAGAGCATTTGTAACCAGTAGCTAATCGTCTACTGTCTTGTATGGAATGCCATAACTGTTTTCTGCTGTTCATTTTTGTTGTTTGGTGCTTTTACACAATGTTCGGTGGTCTCGGCAGTATGTTCAGTAGTAATCACGGTGGTCTCGGCAGTATGTTCAGTAGTAATCACATTATGTTTAGTAGTTTTGTCTTTATGTTTGGCTGATACATCAATAATTTCAGTAGTAATCATATTATGTTAAGTAGTTTTGTCTTTATTTTAGGCAGTTTTTACAAGGTTAAGATCATATGACACCCAGGTATGGCATTATATTCTGTTTGTCCAGATTTCCATTATGTTTGTTCAACAGAATAGTCATTATGTTTAGCAGATTACAAATAATCTGGTATAAAGTATGACAAGTATGACAGTTTTTTGTTGTTGTATTCCCTATAGCACATGTGAGGAGGACAAAAAGTGATTTACTGGTTCATAGTTCAAATCGTTTTCCCTCAGGAAGTCATCTCTACTATCTGCATTCTCTCTCGAGAAACGAAATCTGAATAAATCTAATTCTTGTTGCATGAACCATCTCCTTAACTCTTCACTGAAAACAAATATAATAGGCTTAATTATTCATTTAATCATTTACAGGGTGTCAAGCCACTTCTGACAAAAATTATATAGGAATATAGGATTTTTTTTTATGAAAATATAAGATAAATATAAGGTATAATTAGCAAAACATACATGGCCTCCACCTCCCATATAGCCATGCCTCACCTCCTTTATACTGACAAATGAAAAAACCCCAGTATATTTCAGCTATATCTTGGCAGTCAGTTTTGTTGGTGGAGGAAATCAGAGTACCCAGAGAAAACCACCGACCTGTCACAAATCACGGACAAACTTTTTCAGCGGGGTTTGTACTCACAACTTCAGTGGTAATATGCACCGATTGCACAGGTAGTTGTAAATCCAACTACCATACGATCATGACCATGGCTGCCCCTAAATGAACATTTGCCTTTTTCAAAGGATTGAACATTACAAGTACATGACAACTCCTTTAACACTTGTCTTCGAAATCATGACTTCTAAATTATATATAATATTTATATTGAAGAAAATGGTACCTATTCAACTTTACAAAGTTTGTTGGAATAAATGCTCTTCAGCAAGACTTCGGGTTTACATTTTTTTCAACGACTCTTTCAAACTAGAGGCTCAGTGGGCTGAGCCTGTGTTGCTCACCTTTCATTCTGCTTTGAGGAAACTTAATACAGAACCTTCCATACATGTAGATGCTTCCTACCAAGTTTTGGTTCATATGGCTAAAAAGTTTCAAAGGAGGAGATTTTCTAGAAATCAACGAATCAGAAACAAGAATTGCATGTGGTGGCCATGTTTGCTAACCGATCGGGACAAAATGAACAATCTTCATAGAGGCCATTCCATAGATGCTTCCTACCAAGTTTCGGTGGTAGCCATGTTTGTTAACCGATCGGGATGAAATGAGCAATCATCATAGAGGACATTCCATAGATGCTTCCTACCAAGTTTCGGTTCATTTGGCCAAGCGGTTTCAGAGGAGAAGATTTAAAAAAATTGGCCAATCAGAAACAAGAATTGCTTGTGGTGGCCATGTTTGGTAATGGATCATAACAAAATGTGCACTCTTTAGAGAGGACCTTCCATAGATGCTTCTGACCAAGTTTCAGTTCATTTGGCTGAGGATTTTCAGAGGAGAAGATTAAAATGTGAAAAGTAAACGGATGACAGACGACAGACACCAAGTGATGGCAAAAGCTCATATTGCCTTTGGCAAGGTTTGCTAAAAAGAATATTAAAATGTGAATACCTACTTGTAATGTATAAAATAAACATGTTACACTATATCAGCATTAGTTAATTTCTAAGGGAGATAATGGCAAGAGTTATTTTTCTTTTAACAGTTTAGGCACGAGTTGTTGAGATTTTTTTTAGAAATCAACCAATCAGAAACAAGAATTGCCTGTGGTGGCCATGTTTGTTAACCGATCGGGACGAAATGAGCATTCTTTATAGAGGACCTTCCATAGATGCTTCCTACCAAGTTTCAGTTTATTTGGCCCAGCGGTTAGAGGAGAAGATTCTTTAGAGATTAACCAATCATAAACAAGAATTGCCTGTGGCGGCCATGTTTGTTAACGGACGACAAGTAATGGTAAAAGTTCACATTGCCTTTGGCAAGCTTAAGGTGAGCTAAAAAGTGACATGAATGCATCTGTTGCTATACAAGATCAGCTAAAAACAACAGAAGTATCAGTATTAATATCTTGTATAGCATCTATTTGTCATGTTTATATGAAATTTCCACCCAAAATAAAAGATTTTCAACTTTTTTCTCTCATAGTTTGGGAAAAATA
The DNA here is from genome assembly GCA_963383655.1 of Bathymodiolus septemdierum. Taxonomy (NCBI): domain Eukaryota; kingdom Metazoa; phylum Mollusca; class Bivalvia; order Mytilida; family Modiolidae; genus Bathymodiolus; species Bathymodiolus septemdierum. Next base: position 123,989,755 of record OY726518.1, on the reverse strand, counting down.
TAGGATTTTGGGATGAAATATAGGAAATTTTAGACAAATATAGGATCACTTGACACCCTGCATATACTACACTCTATTGTATAAATAGAAATCTAAACTGGTCAAATTTTTTGCTTAAACCATCTTTTTATAATTCGTTTACTGATTCTTCCTGCATTAGTCACAGCCATAACTCTCTCCTTGCACAAAAATTAACATGTATTGTATAATTATGTTTTATATGTAGTGGTCATTAGCTAATGTTTGCCCGGGTGGCTCAATGAGTTAGGTAGTTGGATTACCTAACAATTCATACAAGCCTATCACCAATACGGCGTGGATTCGCACCCGGCTTTGTAAATTACAAAAAAGGGTGCACTTGACTTGCAGCCACAAGTGATAAAGTTTACCAGTTACTTGCCCATGGTCGGTGGTTCTCTCCGGGTCCTTCGGCTTCTTCCAACACTAAAAATGGTCGCCATGATATAGCTGAAAGTGGCGTTAAACACAATAAATCAAATCTAATGTTTGCAAAAAGCATGAATGAGTAACATGATTTTTTTTATACTAATTTCTAAAGTTTTATTTAAACATGTATCATTTTTTCTTTAATAAAATTGGCAGCTCTAGGTAAAATTAATTAACAGTACAATATTCCTCTGTTAATCTTAAAACCTTCTATACACAGAGTTTATGATTGTCTGTACTTCATAAAAGACATGAAATGAACAGTATAAAGTAAGGAATACGATTATTTGGTTTTATAAGAACTTACGATCGACAGTATGCCAGTCTTAGTATAAAATGATATACCAGATCCTTCTGTCTGAATTTATATAAAAACTTACGATCGACAGTATGCCAGTCTTAGAATAAAATGAGATACCAGATCCCTCTGTCTGAATTTATTTATTTTGATTTATAAAAACTTACGATCGACAGTATGCCAGTCTTAGTATAAAATGAGATACCAGATCTCTCTGTCTGAATATATATAAAAACTTACGATCGACAGTATGCCAGTCTTAGTATAAAATGAGATACCAGATCCCTCTGTCTGAATTCATTTATTTTGATTTATAAAAACTTACGATCGACAGTATGCCAGTCTTAGTATAAAATGAGATACCAGATCTCTCTGTCTGAATATATATAAAAACTTACGATCGACAGTATGCCAGTCTTAGTATAAAATGAGATACCAGATCCCTCTGTCTGAATTTATTTATTTTGATTTATAAAAACTTACGATCGACAGTATGCCAGTCTTAGTATAAAATGAGATACCAGATCTCTCTGTCTGAATTCTTTGTTATCTTTCTTATCTGTCTGAAATTAAAATCAAATGTAAAATTTGATAATTAAGAAACTTAACTGATGTGAACATTATATAAGAAGAATTTGTCTTCATTCCTATCACTAGTGCAATGTTTGAAGAGGACAATAATAATAATTATAGTTAAACGATCTATGATTGCCAATGGCCCAATATAATCATTCGGTTTCATACTTTCTGACCAAGCCACTATATAAACTGCCCCCAACCATACAATTGTTTAACTTGTAAATCCGGTTTCTTGTGTTAATCTGGAGTACCAAGTAATTCTCTTATTAATACACTATATCGGACTTTCTGACTTTTTGCTTTTAAATCCAGAATATATCATAAATTTGTCTGCCTAACATCACTATTTTGTCTGTCCCACACAGGGGTAGAATTTAAGCAAAAATTGCAACTAGCCAGCTGGACTGGTAGATATAAAAATCAACTACCCCCCCCCCCCCCCCCCCCCAGATATTCTACTAGCCTACTAGCCCGACCATCATGGGGACAATTACTAAAAATTATATAATAATTATTTTATTTGAAAAAATTATAATGAAGAAAGAATGTCAGTATTGTCATCACCAGCGTCACCATCATCCTGTCGGAAGAAGCATATTGTATGCAAGCTGAACATGTCATTCGGTCTATTTCATTATTGTGAACTAACCAGTTGCGGTTTTTCTGCCAGCTTGTTTTTCTTTTTCTTTTGACCTGATCATACGTCCTTTTTCTCTGCAATTTTTCATTATTATCCAATTTAATTTTTTTCGCTGGTTGCTCTACGCCGGTAATGTGTTGCCACATTTCTTGAACCTTAGATTATGTTGTTAAGAACGCTCACTGAGTTACCTGGATTATCGAGTAATTTGATCAATTTGCATACCACCCTTTAGGATCTAATTGCTATCGATGGAATTCCCCACAGGTAAATTGTGTACAGCGTAAACAAACACAGTAATATGAATGACTAATTATGATTTTCAATTATGTCATTAAAATTAATAAAGTGGAAACAATATTTGACAATTGGAAATTTTAACTAGCCCATCGGACTAGCTTCTAAGAGAGTTCTTCTAGCCTGACACCGATTTTACTAGCCTCGGGCTAGCGGACCAGCGTTAATTTCGTGCCCTGGTCCCACATGACACAACAACAAATGTAGAAGGGATTAAATTTTATTGTCTGCATGTCCATGATCGTCTTAATAAAGAGATAGGAATAACCATTATTTGATACAGAAAGGAATTCTAATGCAATACAAACAATTGTATCATGCTATAAACCAGAGGCTCTCAAGAGCCTGTATCGTTCACCTGGTAATAAAAAAAAACAATTGGTCCTATGTAAAAACTATGTCCTGCAGTGGTAGTCATCTTGGAATTACGATCAACATAAAAAACACAAAGTTTGTAAAGGACCTTCCAATGATTGATGCACAGTTTAGGTTCAATCAGTGCAATAGCTTCAGAGAAGAATATATTTCTGTATTTTCCCCATATGGTTCTGTGTTAATACTATGACCTGTGGTGGCAGCCATCTTGGAAACACACACCTTGTAGAGGACCTTCCAATGATCATTCCTGGGCAGTTTGGTTTCAATTATCCAAGTGGTTTAAGAGAAAAAGCGTTTTGAAACATTTTTCCCATAGGGTCCAATGTTAAACTAAGTCCTGCCGTAGCCGCCATTTTGAATTTCATATCAGAACAAAAAACGTAAAGTTTGTAGAGGACCATCCAATGAACATTCATGTACAGTTTGGCTTTAATCATATTTGTAGTTTCTGAGAAGAAGGCATTTGAACATTTTCCCATAGGGTCCAATGTTAATCTATGTCCTGCGGTGGTGGCCATCTTGGATTTCCGATCGGCATAAAAAACACACACCTTGTAGAGGACCTTCCAATGATCATTCCTGGGCAGTTTGGTTTCAATTATCCAAGTGGTTTCAGAGAAGAAGCGTTTTGAAACATTTTTCCCATAGGGTCCAATGTTAAACTAAGTCCTGCCGTAGCCGCCATTTTGAATTTCATACCGGAACAAAAAACGTAAAGTTTGTAGAGGACCATCTAATGAACATTCTTGTACAGTTTGGCTTTAATCATATTTGTAGTTTCTGAGAAGAAGGCATTTGAACATTTTCCCATAGGGTCCAATGTTAATCTATGTCCTGCGGTGGCGGCCATCTTGGATTTCCGATCGGCATAGAAAACATACACCTTGTAGAGGACCTTCCAATGATCATTCCTGGGCAGTTTGGTTTCAATTATCCAAGTGGTTTCAGAGAAGAAGCGTTTTGAAACATTTTTCCCATAGGGTCCAATGTTAAACTAAGTCCCGCCGTAGCCGCCATTTTGAATTTCATACCGGAACAAAAAACGTACAGTTTGTAGAGGACCATCTAATGAACATTCATGTACAGTTTGGCTTTAATCATATTTGCAGTTTCTGAGAAGAAGGCATTTGAATATTTTCCCATAGGGTCCAATGTTAATCTATGTCCTGCGGTGGCGGCCATCTTGGATTTCCGATCGGCATAAAAAACATAAACTTTGTAGAGGACCTTCCAATGATCATTCCTGGGCAGTTTGGTTTCAACTGTCCAAGTGGTTTCAGAGAAGAAGCATTTTGAAACATTTTTCCCATAGGGTCCAATGTTAAACTAAGTCCTGCCGTAGCCACCATTTTGAATTTCATATCGGAACAAAAAACCTTAAGATTGTAGAGGACCATCCAATGAACATTCATGTACAGTTTGGCTTTAATAATATTTGTAGTTTCTGAGAAGAAGGCATTTGAACATTTTCCCATAGGGTCCAATGTTAATCTATGTCCTGCGATGGCGGCCATCTTGGATTTCCGATCGGCATAAAAAACAGTAACTTGGTAAAGGACATTCCAATGATCATTCCTTTACAGTTTGGGTTCAGTCAGTTCATTAGTTTCAGAGAAGAAGATCTTTGAAATTTCAGCCAATCAGAGCATATTATTGGCCCTGGCAGCCATATTGAATATTCGACTGGAACGAAAAACAGTAACTTTGTAGAGGACCATCCAAGGAACATTCCTGCTAAGTTCGGTTCCAATCGGCCAAGTGGTTTCGGAGAAGAAGCTTGAAATGTGAAAAGTTTACAGACGACAGACGACGGACGCCAAGTGATGGCAATAGTTCACCTGGACCTTTGGTCCAGGTGAACTAAAAATAAATTGATCTAAAATTGACATAAGCTTAAATTCTGCTCAATACATTTGACATCTTTACCACATAAACGTCACAATACTTTGGTAGAAAGATATACAAAAATATTCTTCCATTATCTAATCAAAGAGGATGAATGTAACACTTCAAAATATATTCTAAAACTCACTCTTAAAAGGTCACGACCTAAAGCTGTTTTTTTAAGCTCATCTGTTAGTTTCTGTTTATATTCATCGGAATTTCTCATTAGACGTATACCTGTGACCTCTACTGCTTTCAATACTGAAATAGAAATGTCATTTAAAACAGGACCTTGCATAATGTATCTATGATTTTCTAGTTTCTTATGATAAATCTTGTCAGACCTGGTAACAATTTTAAAATTATGTTTCATGTACAATTTGAGTTCAATCAGTCTTTAATTCAGTGAATTTCTAAAATATTTTCAAATCGGGTCATATGACATGTCAACTATGACTTGTATACAGATCCCTGCAAGTGTATCAACGATCATACTCTCAGGTCGTACACAGAGTTTTGTCGGACTTCACTTTTAAAATTGTCCGACAAAATCCTCCCAGGTCGGAGTGAGAGTCTCCACTCTCAGATAGTTAAACTGTAAACAGGAAACGTCCCCAAATTCTGCTAACCAATAAATTCGTGCATAAAGAAACATGCGTATCTTAGTAAAGCTGAAGTAAATGAGTGATATACAGTACGGAAAGTATAGATATGTTAACGGCTGTCACGGGCAATATATACAATAATATCCATGAATAAAATGTATTAACATGCAGTACCCATGTTTTAAGTGCACTAGAAGTGAATATTAATATGTCCCTTATGTACTCGCGACAATCGATGCCAAGGCCCTTTCACTTGCTGCCGGTTTACGATATCGGGTGCGTTTGCTCTTTTACGTGTTTGCCAAATGTAGGGCGAACGAACCCGGGTAAATAATTCTAATTTGGATTAAAATTAATTAGTAAAATTTAAGTTTTATTTTGTTTATGGTGAATGGGTCATAAATCTGTAAATCCCGATTTGTTTTCTTGAAAATTGGCAGTCTGCAGAGTCCTGATATAGGTGAAATAATATTTTATTAGTGTATTCTACGTCTTTTTTTACAGTTTACCTGTCAAAACATCACCCATCTCAGCATGTCGTCGCATCGTGCATTCATGATATACAAATACACATATCACAGGTGTGAAAAAAAAACGTTGCTCAAGACTCCTTTTACTAAGACTTATAAACACAGATAACTATTTTGCATTTTCGGTTTTCAAGCCATCTTCCAATTTATTTGTACTTAAAACATAAATTTATATCTTTTTTCTTATATATGTGCAGAGTTGCAGAAAAAAAAAATTCCTGTCAGACATTGGGTCCTGCAAGTAAGAGAGTTTTGCCAGACCTACTTTTTTTTTAGAAATTTTTTTAATATTTCACTTTCAATACAGTATGATTAAAGCGATTCATAGATTTACCCAAAAACACCACAAAACACATAAAAAACACCCCAAAACACATCATAAATAAAACGACAATATGAAATCAGCGGACAGATGAAAAAAATATGCATTTGTGGACATTTGTTTTAGTTCTAGTGGAGGGTAGTGTGCAGACCGGAGCTGGTAACTGTCTAACTCGAATAATACTGCACCCTCTATCGCTGGATGGTCACTGTTAATATACGAGCGTCAGCAAGCTCTTTATGGTATAAAATGTGTACTTAGGATTTTTTGACAAACATGGCTGGACATATTGACGAATAAAAAAAAATCGACGCTTTGTAAACACCGGTTCCGTGTAACACACTAACACACTCAACTAATGAAGATCTTCTTAACATAAAGCGCAAAGGTGATCCTGAAGTCTCGTACCCTCTCTTGAACGTCCGATACCACTGAAATCCGGGTGTAATAAAAGTCATTTTGTTAGCTTGTTTTACTTATATTGATATTTTTTAATTTATTAAATCTCTTCTGACATACTGACAAGAATTTTTTTTTCTACGTGGAGGTTAACTTTTGAGATTTCGTAAGGAACGACAGCTCGATTGAATGAGACTAGATTCGGCCCTAAATAAAAGTCGCCCCCAATATATCTTGGCCCAAATAATCTCGATACTTTTTGATGCACTGGATGAACGTGAAATTGCCAGATAATTTCCAGATGCGTGAGCATTCATGGCCGTGCCGGTTTCATATTATAGCAAAGCGTAAGATAACGACTGGATTATTCGGGTTAGTAACCGGAGTTTGTGCTTGATCCTACAAGAAGAAATAACATGCCGAGTTATCGCCCTTTGATTAACTCTTCGGTATTTTTGATTAATAATGAATAAATACACATAAAAACATAAATTTCACATTTGTTCATTATTTCTGTGTTTATTTAAATGTTTGTGTAATATTTAATTCGTTTTTGTGGTGTTTAGGTTGCTTTTCGGGTAATTTGTGGTGTTTTCGGGTAAATCTACGGACCCTGTTTAAAGGGACAATCTTAAAGCCTTGACACAGCTAACCACTACTACGACCACAATTAAGGATATTGCCAAAGGGGGGTTAGTGATTGCAGGGATCGCGCTGTCGGTCGCCAATGTCGCAATTTGCGATTTTTTTTCTTGACTGGCGACTGAAATCGGCTGCTGGCGATTTTTTTGGCGCCTAGATTTCCTTGTGTAAATTTATAGATAATCACTGTGTACCGTAACAAAAATCAATAAATTATTGACAATTGATTTTCGCAAGTGACGAGTATTTCCTGTACCCAATTGAATGTGGTTTCAGTGATTCACTGAAACCACATTCAATTTAGATAGCCCTGCAACATCAAATATTCAATACTTCATATTAGTAAGATTTTATTATTCCTCTAATGAGTATTTCGATATCAAGTCTTCTTATTCTTTGTTTACGGAAAACCATCAACGTACTGATGTTTACTTAACTTCTCTTAAGTCGTCATTTGTTTGTTCATTTTGTCCTTCCATTTTCGATTAAAGGACCGCCCCGGTCGCCTCTCCTTTTCATATGCCGACCTTTTGGCTTTTTTATTCTCTGTAGATAAATCGATAGGTAGTGGGTGCTTTTTTCCAGATTTAGACCCCTCCGTAAACTTAATTGGCCATGCAGCCACAACGGAAAAGATCAAATTACAATTTACAACGACTACCAATAGGAAACGAAATAAAATCCGGAATGGGAACTGGTTCCCGAAATTTAACATAAACAGAAAGGAACAGAAATTTTTACCGATTTGTTTACGACTTTTGACTTTATTAACGATAATCAAAGATCCTTCGCTTAGGGGTCTAAGAGGTAACCAGGACCGACAGAAATTTGATTTTTGACAGCCCCAAGTAGTAAAAATGTTTGCCGGTCATTAGGTCTGACACAAAGACGTCATTTGCCGGACCCTCTAAGTTCTGCCCCCTAGGTCCGACAGGGCTGATGGTTAGCTGCATCTCTGTATGTGTATAAATATCTTAATAAAATAAATACATTTACGGTGAGAAATTATTATACGTCATGATATCGTTATTTAGGTAAATACTTATTAGACAGATTTTTTTTTAAACCATTTTTGTCTTTTTAATTGATAACTGACCCAAGCTAAATAAATGAAATGTGATTTAATATGTTAATTATATAAATCCTTGCCTTCTACAGGGGTTTCAAAGTGGGCCGGTACCCGGTACTTTTACCCGTCTGAGATCGTGTATAGTACCGGCAGAAATTACTGAACCCCCCAAAATTAGCGGTGGTCAAAACCACAAGTATGATGGTAGATAGGCTTGTGGAATATTTTTCATAAAAAATTAATGATCACGTCAATTGCTGAATTCTCGCATTCAAATTGAACAACTGCGTCACGACCAAGTTGATGGGATATTCCCTGTTTTAAAAATAACTTTACCTTAGAATCGTAAATAGCACTTTGCGCATGTGGTAAATAGATATGTTTTCGCCCCAATAGCTTTTCATCCTTGTGTAAAACTCGGACCGGAACAAAGCTGACATCATTTCAAAATAAAAAATGACCGATTACAAATTATGTTCAAACACAATTTAGTGTAATCTTCAGTAATATAAGTATGATCATTATGTATTATGAATATATGACTACACAATATTTTGTGCGATTTCTTTTATCCATTTAAAACCCAGGGTAGAATCAGTCTGGGGCGTACTGTCTTGTTGCTTATCTCCGTCCATATTGTTTAACTTCCGGTATAAAAAGAATAAAAACCTATGGCTAATTTATTTACATATTTTGACGGGGCCCTACTGCGGTTGTTAACAGAAATGAAAGTGTGCTGAAAAACATTTTTAAAAGGGGGTACGAGGAGATAAGGGATAGAAAATTACTAGAAATCTTGAAAAAGGACCGGAAATGGCTCAAATACGAATTACATTGTAATGTCAAAACGCCGGCCCCACTTTTTTTCCAAAATAATTTAACTTTTGTGATTCAAATGTTAATAAATGTCTTCCCGCGAATCGTTTTTGTTCGAACATTTTTTTTGCACATAAGTCGTGAAAGTAACAATATATATTGTTTTTGTTTAATTATATTTGAATTGATCTATTAAAATTATAAATTTTATTAAAGATTGATGATTGCAAATTAAATTTATCGCTATATATTTCATTAATTATGACACTTATATGTCTTGATCCGTGCCAATGGTCTTTGATGATTTTAATTACTGGTAATAAAGTAAAAAAAACACACAAGCCAAGGTATTGTGAAAAAGAAAAGGACAAAGCCAACAAAAGAATTTTGAGAAGTTTAAGCTTTGATAACAATGGCTTGGTCAAGCCTAGCTGCGGAACCATAGCTCTTTATGGTCCTTTTGGTTTTTTTTAAGATATGGCGGACTATCTATGAATAATCTTGGCTGATGTCAGTAAACTGAAATATTCAATAAAGAAATTGGGGAGGAATCCAGGCATTATGCATGGTCTTCACTCTTGGTGAAATCTGAACTCTAAAAGTTAATGGGATTTTTCTTTCAAAAACACTTAATGTTTTGCAATCTCTGAAGTACATTTTTTGGTCTACAAAATGCTAGATTTCAGGAACTTCCGCCCCCTGGCCTAATTTTTTTTAGGTACCTCCTAAAATTTAAGAAGTACCTCCTATTATAAAAAACTTTGAAACCCCTGCTTCTATAAATTTTAATTTCTTATCTAATTCTTATTCTTATTTAACAATATGGTCAGGTTGTTATTTTCATTGAATGGTATCTTCCTGTATATTGGTTACATCCTGTATATTACAACTGACAGCTAATGCATGACAAACAATTTTAATCAGCCATCTTTATCATAAAATAATTTTTTTTAATCTTTATTTTGATGATGGCACCTAATTCCCATCACCTAATCCAAATTAGTATAGTAGAGGAGTACCGTATTTTTCGGACAATAAATCTAGATAAAAATGACGATTTTGTTTACAGTACAAAAAATGTATACCTTTATTTTGCTGTAGGTTTATTTCTGAATAAGAAGACTTGTATCATCGATGTTCTTGGTGTTATTTTTTTTTAAATAAAGCAATAAAAGTATACTAACATAGGGTGCAATTCTGGGGATAACAGTGTCTGAAATGGACGGTCGTCCAGTCGCCAAATGCGACTAATATCTTATTCGGGCGACCAAAAGCTGCTCCAAATTAGGCAGTCACTGGCCCAACAAAAAACGTCTGGGTGATTGCCTAAAAGACCGTTAAAAATGGTTGTTTTACCGAAACCGGACATAAACTGTAACTTCAACGGTAGATAACTCTTCTGTTCTAGTCGAAAACGGTTTGTTACGAGCACAGCGACTGGTCCAAATACATTTTTGTAGCCAATGAATACACAGCTAATGTAATTTACTGTTCTCCCCAATTATCTATTTTTATCGAGCCAATCAATACACGTTTCATACACGTTTTCATGTAATACACAAGTATTCACTAAATATTTAATTAGAAAAGAAACATGTTTTTTGTTTCTTCATGATTTAATTATTAAAATGGTTAACTTTCAACTTATAATGTTTGAGATCTGGTATCTTCCACGGTTCGAAATTTATTCATTCAATCTGCTGCAAAATGTACATGTACGAATTTCATTTTACAGAAATCGGAAACCTTTTTGTGTAGATCCTTAGGTAATCATTGAAAAACTTTTTTCCCAACAACGGAGAGAAAATCGTTGACAGTAATGTCAAACTACGGAAACGATCTGGCCTGTCACTTCTTTCAAACTTTTCATCGTTCATCTCTATATGTACACGGCTACGTTTTAATGACAATTGGGAGTGTTTTCTTTTTTGGAACCAGAACTTTTGTTTACAAATTAAAAAATAACAGGAAAAGTTAACAGTTGTTTATATAACGGAAAATGACAGCACCATTTGTTATTTCAACAAAGTGAGAACTTGTTTGGAATGAATAACCAACTGACAATACCCCGAACTGAGAGGTTATTTTACTTTGAAATCACTTCTTCATAGTGGATTGAAACAAGTGATGTCACTCTTCACTTTGGGGAGTGCAAGAGAAGTCCTTGTAGTGGCATTAGTCTACTCTTTTCCGGATGTCTTTAATGTGATCATGGCATTGATCTCCCCTTACACAAACCAGCCTTTTATTGTCCCCATCCGACGGACTAGCATCGTTTCTTGAGATCACCCTAGCCAATGGCGTCAGGGTTGTCGAAAAGGTTATAACAAGTAAATTCAGGTTTCATTTGATAGCATTGGGGTGTTTTCGCAAATTCAGCTGCACACCTGTACCAAAATTACCTTGAAGAGCCCCCAACCCCCATGAGACTAGTGAAAGAATGAATTTTAATGTTATTGATAAAAAACAATTAACCTGAAAACTGTTTATATATTGATATCTGATGTCTTTTTTTCACATAAAAATGTCACAAAATTTTTGGGCCACCGACTAATTTTTCACTGACCCAAATTTTTTTTTCCCGGGCCAGTCAAAGGCTGGCCCTCATTTCAAGCACTGGGATAAAATATTCAACATGCGAAAAAATCAGTTCAATATTGTATTTTATAATAAAATATATACTATAAAAAAAATGTATCTTGTTGAAAAAAATCACAGGGTGGATCGATTTACAATATAAAATTATTATCAAAAAATATCTAAATATAGCTATAGCCCTCCATAAAACACGAGTATGCGCACATGGTTGTAGTAAAAAATGGTGGTTGCAATACATCTCACAGTAAACGTTTAGAACAAGCTTTTTATACTAAATATCAGGGGTTTCAAAGTTTTTTTATAATAGGGGGTACATGTACTTCTCAAATTTTAGAAGGCACTTAAATAATTAGGCTGAGGGCCGTAGGCCGTAACGTAAGGGGTCCAGGGGGCGGAAGCTCCTGAAATCTAGCATTTTGTGGACCAAAAAATGTACTTCAAAGACTGCAAAACATTAAGTGTTTTTGAAAGAAGAATCCCATTAACTTTCTCTTTAGAGTGCAGATTTCACCAAGAGTGAAGACCATGCACAATGGATTTTTTCCCCCAATTTCTTTATTGAATATTTCAGCCAAGATTATTCATAGATAGTCTGCTATATCTTAAAAAAAACCCAAAAGGACCATAAAGAGCTACGGTTCCGCAGCTAGGCTTGACCAAGCCATTGTTATCAAAGCTTAAACTTCTCAAAATTCTTTTGTTTGCTTTGTCCTTTTCTTTTTCACAATACCTTGACTTGTGTTTTTTTACTTTATTACCAGTAATTAAACTCATCAAAGACCATTGGCACGGATCAAGACATATAAGTGTCATCATTAATGAAACATATAAATTTAATTTGCAATCATCATTAATAAAATTTATAAAATAAATAAATAGATCAATACAAATATAATTAAACAAAAACAATATATATTGTTACTTTCACGGCTTATGTGCAAAAAAAAATGTTCGAACAAAAACGATTCGCGGGAAGACATTTATTAACATTTGAATCACAAAAGTTAAATTATTTTGGAAAAAAAGTGGGGCCGGCGTTTTGACATTACAATGTAATTCGTATTTGAGTCATGTCCGGTCCATTTTCAAGATTTCTAGTAATTTTCTATCCCTTATCTCCTCGTATCCCCTTTTAAAAATGTTTTTCAGCACTTTTCATTTCTGTGAACAACCACGGTAGGGCCCCGTCAAAATATATAAATAAATTAGCCATAGGTTTTTATTTTTTTATACCGGAAGTTAAACAATATGGACGGAGTTAAGCAACAAGACAGTACGCCCCAAAATGATTCGACCCTGGGTTTTAAATAGATAAAAAAAATCGCACAAAATATTGTGTAGTCATATATTCATAATACATAATGATCATACTTATATTACTGAAGATTACACTAGTTTGTGTTTGAACATAATTTGTAATCGGTCATTTTTTTATTTTGAAATGCTGTCAGCTTTGTTCCGGTCCGAGTTTTACACAAGGATGAAAAGCTATTGGGGCGAAAACATATCTATTTACCGCATGCGCAAAGTGCTATTTACGATTCTAAGGTAAAGTTATTTTTAAAACAGCGAATATCCCGTCAATTTGGTCGTGACGCAGTTGTTCGATTTTAATGTGAGAATTCAGCAATTGATGTGATCATTAATTTTTTATGAAAAATATTCCACTTGTGGTTTTGACCTCCGCTAATTTTGGGGGGGTTCAGTAATTTCTGCCGGTACTATACACGACCTCAGACGGGTAAAAGTACCGGGTACCTGCCCACTTTGAAACCCCTGTAAATATACTGGAAAATAATTAATATCGATTTCGTTACTTAATCGATATTTTATTGCAATAATTTATATGAGGCAATGGGTGTTTAAACGTTTAAACTTTTCAACAATATTTCAGTTATATATTGACCTTTGAGCTACCCTTCCTGGCACGAATATGGTGCAAGGTAGAAATACACGAGGGTATTTACGTACCCGGACATTCTACATACCGGAAAGAAAGTACGCTTACAAATACGGATAGATCACAAAATGTTCAACTCGAGAAATGTAAAAAAAATCTTTAAATATCCACTCTCACGTCCGACCAAATAGTCTGACTTAGAGAGTGTTGACTCTCAAATTTGTCCGACATTTTGGGAGGAATATGTCCGACCTGAGAGTATGATCGTTGATACACTTGGAGTGTACTGTATTTTCCAATCAACAAAATAAAAATAAAAATAAATTAATTTTGTAGAGGACCACATAAAACTATTAAAAGGCACATTATTGTCAAGTTTCTTTTCAACAAATGGTTTCAGAGAAGAAAATGTTCTTATATTTAAACTACAGACGAGTACAGTAGAACTTTGTCTTTGGTGGCTCGAACTCGAAAGGACTGTTAAAATATGCTCCTACAAAACCTATTCAAGTATAATGTGTATCATATAACTATAAGTATAACTAGTGACAGTGTAATAATAGTGAACCTTTCAATCTGTCAACTGCATAATCTTCAAATTCTTGTAATGAAATTTCCCCGTTAGGTGGAATTTTATAGAATTGTAAATTGTGACCAAATAATGTATTTTGCTTTTTAGATTTTGCAGATCTTCCATTTTTCCTGTAGTTTGAATTGAAATCCATTTATATCTTTCTCTCGCTGTTTTGTTTTTACTTTTATTTTCCCGCTCAAAATAATCCTTTCGGAAATATCGGACTTTGGCGATACAAACGAAAACTTACATCCTAGTGTCGCTTGCGCTTGACAGAAACCAATTTTTAAAATTAAGCATTTTGACGACATTGATTCAAAACAAAAACAAAATGGGCAGCCTAGCTGGCGCACTTGCGGCTACTTGGATCCCTTTTGCTGTTATAATAATTGTATGTATTTACATTCTACCAAGATTTATCAAAATTCAAGGGAAATGATGTGTCAATCTTCTTTTGTGAACAAATAGTTCCAAGTTGTGGGAGGAAGGGGCCCCCATTGATAGAAACAAGTGCCTGTGCCTGTGGTTGTGTCTTGTGACTCGGAATCATGAATTAAAAAAAAAAAAAAAATTGATCCCCATTAATATGTGACATTTCTCAAATAGTCTGTTTAAGGCATTTTGAAAATAAAGTTCGAAGTGAGTTTTTTCTGGATATCCATTCCACAGTTCCATCAAGCCAGAAGATTATCTGACCAAAACTGGCAAAAGCAGACAGAGGAGAACTATCAGTATCAAACCTAAACAATTTGATGACTACGTCAATATGAACATCGTAGAAAACTCTGTCAAGAACAATATAAAATCTTTCTACAGAATCCAGTGTAATACTGAGCAATATAGGAATTCATTCTTCAATAAAACTATATTAGAGTGGAACCACCTGGAGGAAAATCTAGTTAGCGCTACCTCCGTTGAGAGCTTCAAATCTGCTCTCCGACACCATCAATAGGTGACGTGCTCTCTCTCCCGTTGAATTAAAGCCAGTATTGGTATCTTCAACGTATTCATACAGAAACAGAAACTGTTATCACATTCACAGGGGCTCGAAGTTATATTTTCACATCACCAGGTATGTATTAAAAAGAAGAAGGGAGGGCACTTTTTGGGGGGCCAAAAGTGAAAGTAGAGTTTCGGCACCTTTTTTTGCTTCAAAAACGGTTTAGTCATTGTTCTTCCCATAAAATTAATGCAAATATCGATGTTTTTTGCTGATTGACTGGTTTACAGTGGAATAACACTCGTTTTTAAATTCCAATCGGTTTGGACAACTTCTTAGCATACTCAAATCCGGTTTATACGGACTAAATATCAAGGTGAGTTTTCATTGGTCGAAGGATTTAAACTGGCATTTTTGTGGGAAATTTTTTACTCATCTTGTCAAAAGATATTCTTAAAATGCTGTCTTCCTATATTTCCAGATTGATTGAGACAAGGAAAAAATATATTTTAATGCAAGAGATTTAAGTTGTCTTTTTTCCTACTTTTTAAAATTATATTTCGATTTTTTTATTTCTATCAATATTATTAAGTCCGTATAAACCAGAAATGAGTATGCTAAGAAGTTGTCCAGACCGCTTGGAATTTAAAAACAAGTGTTATTCCACTGTAAACCAGTCAATCAGCAAAAAACAACGATATTTGCATTAATATTATGGTAAGAACAAAGACTAAACCGTTTTTGAAGCTAAAAAAGGTGCCAAAATTCTACTTTCACTTTGGGCAGCAAAAAAAGTGTCCTCCCTTCTCTTTTAACATATACCTGGCGATGTGAAAATATAACAGCGAGCCCCTGTGATCACATTGCTATGTCACGCTTAGCAATTTATGAGTTTAATACTTCCTGTTGAGATTTGCTATCTGAGCACAGGGGCTTGTTACGATTTTTTTTTATCCCTCGACTAGTACGACTACTCTAAAAAACCACAAGGGAGGAATCTCAAATGTCAAATTTTCATACAACACTTTCAAAATAGTTTTGTATTGGTGTCTTGACCTGATTCGCCATAATATTGGTACCCATTTGAAGCTTAATAAATATATTTTTGATATTTCGATTCCTTTTTGTCATCATCTTTACCTATCTGCAACTTTAAAGCAATGCTTCACAGAATTTGCAATCTGCAGGACTACCTTCCATCATGTTAACATGTCAGTACGAGGCCGAATTTCTACGTGCGATTTGATTGGTCGGTTATTTTTAGGGTCAGGTTTGAAAATCAACACATTCTTTGCAATCCTGACCCTAAAAATAACCGACCAATGAAATCGCACGTAGGAATTCTGCATTGTTTTTCAAACCTGACCCTAGAAATAAGCGACCAATCATTTTTTGCAAAATGTTCTTCTTTATGAGTTACTTTTTGAGTCAATACAGAAAATTAGATATGTTTTTTATGACAAAGAAGCCAAATTCTAAAATTTCGCAATTTGTGTTTTTCGTCTAATTTTGACATGTTTGATGTGTTTTTTTCTTTGAATTGATTGTTTAATTATTTTCATTTAGATTCCTTATAACATTCCTTGTCTAAGTTTTTCAATCAGATTTGACCTAGCTAGTTCTTTATGGTTTTCATGATTAAAGGGGGTTAAAATGGACCAATACTTATTATACAAAAATGAGACAAATGCCCAAAATACAGTGGCACCATCAAATTACTGTGTCCAACACATGACTGTATTTCAAGTCAAATACTCGATCCATACTTGCTTTTAATATACAATTATTCAATTTTTCTTGTTGACATGCTGTGGTTGTATCAAGCTGCTTTCGACATAGCCCTTTATTTCCATTTGACAAGTTCAAAAGTGATGTTGTGTAGAAATTGATACTTTATCTATACATAATGATGTATTTTTTTTGTACTCATAGAACATAGAATGATTAAGATGATGAGCAACATATACACATATGGGCAGTTTAAAAAAAAATGGCTCTTACTGCTATAGCTGTCTGATTTACTCATTTTTATGATTTTATTGGATCTAAATAGTTCAAAAGATCTGTAATGATTTGATGTTTGTTACTGCAAACAATCTTTAAGATATCTAGAATAACAAAAAAATATGTCAAAATTGTCAGGAGTGCAACCCTTTTTTGTGACACTTTAAAAAATCCTTAATTTTCAACAACCTACCACAGTGCTAAATCAAACAATATGTTATCAAAATCTATTTCATCACAAACTTTGATATGTTGACATACTTTAAGATAGCAATAGATCATGCTTCACATTTATTATTGCATAAAAATGTGGCTTTGTAAAAAAGATGTACCTAGTCAGGAGTGCAACAAACATTTATGCAAGTTTTCCTAAATTACATTGTAGAAATGTTGTCTTTTAGTTTTCAAAGATATGGGGTATAAATAAATCTTAATACATCATTGCTGCTTCAAAACCATAGTTATATAAATGATACACTAAAATCAGTGGTAAGGCCAAGAATGTCACATTAAAGGCAGCACCCTCAAATGTCAGGAGTGTAACATTTGATATTTTCTTAGACATATTTTCTTTTAAATTAATTTAATATCACATATGTCTTTCTATTTCAACAGAGACTGACCAAGAGAACAGATAAAACCCAGTTACCTGTTTGAGATGCATAAATTATCTCTCACAGAAGCATTTGATTCATGTCAGGAGTGCAACTAGTTTTAAGTGATCTTCAACAGTCTAAATTATAGCTTTTTATATGGATGATTTAAATAAAATGAGATTCTGTCAAGTTTAGAATAATGTTTGAAAAAATTAAAAGTGCCAATAGCATTTTATGTGCTTTTAATTTTATGTAATAAAACATTTTGTTCATTTTAAATGATCTCATGCTCTAATATCTATTAGGTATTAATACTAGAGACATTCTTTGACAAGGGAACATGTTTTCTAGGTTCATTAGCTATTGGAGATCAATATGCTTGATAAAGTTTATGATGAATGTATTTATCTATTTTCTTAGAGATAATTTATGGTTGACCATGTAAATGTTGCACTCCAGACATAAATATTTAAAAATCATTGAAATTTGATATAATCAAATTTCTAAGTATCCAAAAAATACTTGTAATTGTACATTAAACATCTATTTTCAATATTAATTTAGATTAATACATGTTTTAAATGTTTTTGTATAGCATATTTCAAAAATAAGTTGGAATTTTCGAGAAGTATGGCTGTAAACAAGTTACAAATAACTAGAAAAATGTTACTTTAAGAAACAATTATCATTAAAACTTGGTAAAACTAATGCTTGAAAGAACACCAACTGATTTTTTTCCCCTGTGAATTGTTTTTAAGTTAATAACTCTTCTTTTTCTTGATGGCAATATAATGTCAAGAGTGCAGCATATCCTGATAAAATAGTACCATTGATAAAATAATGATAATTTATAATAAATTGCCTTTTCTAGCCTATAAAATATTCTAATTATTTCTTTATGATTTATCTAATCATTAAAAAAATATATTAGAGTGGTATAATACAAATTTTCAAATGTAATTAAAAATATTGCTGCTAAAACTGGGTATTAAAGAAGTGGTATGGCAAAAAATTGTTACAAATTTCCAAATACTGTCATTTCTGTACAAATATTTCATTGAAACAGGTAAAAATTATTGTATGAGTTAACAGTAACATCACTGTTCAATGTTGGCATTTTAAAATGTGATATTTTCTTTTTTTTTCCTTTATTATAAAATGTCAGGAGTGCAACAAAAATAGACAATGTTTTTTTACAACCAATTATTTTGCGATCGTTCAAAGAATCAATGTGATATTTTTTTTACAAATGGCTACTTATCTTTAAAGTTTGAAAATTTTGCTGTCTTAAGTAAAAATATTCGTTATTATTTTGATAATAAAAACTTATCAGGTAGATTGGACAAAAATATTGAGAATTTTTCATAAAAAGTAGCTTTTAAGAAAAACTACAACTACCAATAACCCAATATTTTGCACAAAAAGTCATTTATTTCAGTTGCATTGTTTGAGAAACCATTATACAAAATAATTGAGACTAAAGATTGTTTAACTGATACAACATTGAAAAATATCAGTAGAAAGTTTTTAGGAGTGAGTTTAATTTGGACATTTTTTTCACATGTTGGAGCCATTTTTTTTTAAACAGCCCATATATGTCAAAACAAGGTTTAGAGATTTAAGCGTTGTGCCACTGAACATAAAAAGAAAACAAGTCAGAAAAGCTTTGTTATGAACATTTCTTCTACAGGGCCGTCATGTTTTATGGTTTGTCTGTTGTAGTAATAAAGCTTATCAAATTTTACTGCTGCCTAAGTTCAATTTCAAAAGTGTTGTATAGCAATGACAAAATTTCTAAGAATTTTGGGATGAAATGAGCATGACATGTAATTTTGAGGGAAAAGGCTATTTTTTGTTTATTTTAATCAGGCCTTGAAGATTGAAAGTGCTGTCCCTTTAATTTGTTTTCTATGTGTAATATCAGATTTTGACAAACATTCTTTTTCATCCATGTTCCTTGTTAATTCTTTACCTGGATGAACCGGGCTTTCATTGGCATGATGATATCTTTAGATATGATATTTTGAAATTAGGTACATTTTATTTCAAGTAGAATTACAAGTAAGCTGTAAATCTGACTAATTTATTACTTACACTGAAGTTGTGATATACCATACAATTATACCAACTACTATGAAATATATTTAGGGGGTTATAATAATAAAAATTAGGATTATGGTGTTTAACGCCAATTTCAATATTTCAGTTATATTGTGGCGGTCAGTTTTATTGGTGGAGGAAAACATAGTACCTGGAGAAAACCATCGACCTGTCGCAATGCACTGGCAAACTGGAATATATTTAAAGTAACTTGTTATTATTTCTATTTTCTCAAGACTTTGCATTTGAGTTCATGTTTAAATGTCTTGATGTAAGCTTTAAAGATTCAAATGAATCAGAAATTTCAAATCTAAATGAAGGTGTACAGCTGTCCTGCATCAGTAAACTATGATTTTTATTTCAGCTTTCCTTGCTGTTTTCTACAGTATATGTGAAATATTTTATGAGCAAGTATGATCCATCTAAGTCAACAACAATTTCTGGAATTATCTCCCTTAGTATAACATTGGTGACAGTATGCATGGTACCTATTGATGTTTTTCTTGTTTCCTTTATGAAGAACAGTGATGGTTCCTTTAAGGTAAGATTAAATATAGCTATGGTGGGGTAAACATTCCAATCTAGTAGAACAAAAACAAATTAGAACAAAGCTACAAATAAGCATTTCATATTGAAACAAAAGCAGAACAAGCAAAGCTATGGATAAACATTTCATCTTGAAGGAACAAAAAAAAATCAATGGATAAACATTTTGTAGAGAATAAACTAAAGGCAAACATAATTATCCAAAAGTTCACAAATTTCTCTGAAGAAAGAAATGTTTGTCCTTGTTTAAGCCTATAATAACAACTTTGAAATTAAGTATCAGTGTACAGTTAATTCTACAGTCTCAGTAAACACACAATTTTGTAAAATGTTACTATTTATATTTAACACTATGTCGTTTATTGAAATCATATACATGTACAGCTATTTGTGTTAAGTATCACTTTCCAAAAAAAAAATTACAAAAAAACAAAAAAAGACGATGAATTATATATTTATTCTGTATTAACTGTTAATTATAGGAATGGGCCAATTCCAGTGAGACGAGGAACTCTGTAGAAAACACTGTAGAAATAGCATACTATAGTAAGTAATATTGTTTATATTATTATAGTCTTGTCGTTAGATCATATGTCATGGAATGAAAAAAATACAGTTATTAATATACCTGTTGATCAACTTCAGGTTACTCTCTATTAAACGTTTTTGCACATTTTTACTTATGAATAATAACTTTATTGGACAATTTTTCAGTGTTATCCTTCATGAGTTATGTTTCATGGCCGCATGGAAAATGTTTGTTTTCATAACTTTTTAGATCACCGAACCCATATTGTCATCAGTTTGTGTCTATTGTCATAATCACCTGTAAACTTTTACATTTCAATCTTCTTCTCTGACACCACTGGGCCAATTAAAGCAAAACTTGTAAGAAATGTTAATTGGATGGTCCTCTACAAATTTTATGTATCTTTACTCTCAGAAATTTACTGCTGAAACAAGAGGCCCCAGGTGTCAAAAAGGGTGTTTTATGTTTATATGTGAGGAACGTTTATTTTAAAAGTGTCCCAACACCTCAAATTTTGAATTTTTATTTCAGTTTCGAGTTTGATAGGGTTTTTTCTTTAGATTTCCTAAGAAATTTCCTGATTGCACTTTTCAAACAGAGTTTACCTAGTTCTTATGGTTTTCAAGATAAATAGGGTCAAAGGGAGCCAAAAGCATATTTTATTTTAAGTCTGATTTGTATATATTTTTTTATATTGAATTTTGGTGTATAATTTTCATGTATAATTTCAGCACTGTATGCACTGACAACATTTTGCCTGTTTCTACTGTTACCCTTTATATATAATTTCAGCACTGTATGCACTGACAACATTTTGTCTGTTTCTACTGTTACCCTTAACATATAATTTCAGCACTGTATGCACTGACAACATTTTGCCTGTTTCTACTGTTACCATTTATATATAATTTCAGCACTGTATGCACTGACAACATTTTGCCTGTTTCTACTGTTACCCTTTATGTATGATTTCAGCACTGTATGCACTGACAACATTTTGCCTGTTTCTACTGTTACCCTTTATATATAATTTCAGCACTGTATGCACTGACAACATTTTGTCTGTTTCTACTGTTACCCTTAACATATAATTTCAGCACTGTATGCACTGACAACATTTTGCCTGTTTCTACTGTTACCCTTTATATATAATTTCAGCACTGTATGCACTGACAACATTTTGTCTGTTTCTACTGTTACCCTTAACATATAATTTCAGCACTGTATGCACTGACAACATTTTGCCTGTTTCTACTGTTACCATTTATATATAATTTCAGCACTGTATGCACTGACAACATTTTGCCTGTTTCTACTGTTACCCTTTATGTATGATTTCAGCACTGTATGCACTGACAACATTTTGCCTGTTTCTACTGTTATCATTTATATATAATTTCAGCACTGTATGCACTGACAACATTTTGCCTGTTTCTACTGTTACCATTTATATATAATTTCAGCACTGTATGCACTGACAACATTTTGCCTGTTTCTACTGTTACCCTTTATATATAATTTCAGCACTGTATGCACTGACAATATTTTGCCTGTTTCTACTGTTACCCTTTATGTACTTTTTCTATGAAGAGAAGGATGATGTGACAAACGCAAGAACATGCAAATCAGTGAGTTTTCATTTATAAAAAAATCCAATATTTTAGGTGATTTTGACCCATTAATTAGCACATGACAGTGTTTGTGTGATTGCAATCACTAGCGTTAATCTGTATATTTCATGACTAATAAATAAATTAGTGATGGTCAGACTCAATCATTCCATTATTTTGAATTTTCCTAATATGAAATTGTGGGAATTGCATGCTATATGATGGAAATCTTGTTACAAGAGCACTACAGTTGAACATGTCAGAAAAGGTGAGCTGACATGTTCTGAAGCATAGAAAAAATGCTTTAGAATTGTTCAGCTTAGCAGAACAGATTTTTTTTTGTCAGATATATGCAAATAAGTGCATCCAAATGTAGCGGTATGTGACTGTATTGGCAAGCTCTGATACAGATTTGGTAGTGAACCCAATCACAATTGAAAACTGTGTGACAAATAAGAAAACAAATGTTTTTGATTTATTGGCTAAAATGAGTTAAGTCAATTTGTGAAGCTATCTAGCATTTGGTAATGGTTTCCATTTGATACACACTTCATTTTTATTCAGAAAATCATTAAAGCTATATATTTGAATTATTAAATACATTTTTTTTACCAACATTCTAAGTGTTTGACTTGTGACTTAAGATGACCTGACCTCAGTCAGGTCAGGTCACCTCGGGTCCACGATTGACCTCACAAAGAGTAATTAATCGTATAATAATATTAAAAACAAAGATCTATTCAGATGTATATTTCAATTTATCTTTTGATAGAGATTTTGTATTGCCGCCAAGTATACAGCTGTGTTTGTTATCATTGTGTCAGTTCTAATGCTTATTGGGTAAGTAAAAGAGTAATCTCCCTTAGTTCAATGGTCTTCTCTACTTGCCATATGGATGAAAAGTGAAAAAAAAAGATTTTATTTCCTTCTATGCTGCATTTTATATTAATTCAGCATAGAAGCAACAAATACCAATTTTATAATCTTTGGTTTGACCCGATCAGGACTCGAGGCGAGCATGCTAACCATTACCCCACCGATGCGGTTACCCTGATTAGAGGCTTCATAAGAGTTTGACAGATGTAGAACAGCAATCAGAGTACTCTTCCTATTATTGGTTACTTTAAATAATCTTTAAATAGAATCATTTGCATCACTATTCATTATTAATATTCTCATATTTGATTGGGTAATTAAGTATACATTATCAGGATGTGATTGACAATTGTGTCCCTATGCATTATTATTTTTTCTCCTTGAAATCATGCAAATTTTTAAATAATTCTAATCTATCATAAAGGTTTAGATAAGAGACAAGACAAGAATAAGACTTCGTTTGTTCGCAGTAACTTCATATTTTCTGTGCGAAACAACTTGTATTAACTTAAGTATATTTAACAGGAAAACATCAACATGCATGTAGATGTAATACACAATTTAGATAAATTAAAACGCCATGCAATATACTGAGCAGAATGTACAAACACTTAAAGTTACTGAGAGTATTTTGATGATAACTATACTTGCATTAGCTATATATAGCTCAGCACTAACCACCCATATTACCACTATACACTTTTCCTTGTATTATTAAATACCAATGGCAGTGGCATAGCCAGAAAAAAAGAACCTGTAAGCTGGAGATGTTTTTTTGGAGGATGGCAAAAATTCATGTCTGGTAACGGCTCCTTCGTGTTTTTGATGCACAATAACTGGTGAATGAAAACGATTAAAAGTATCACAGCCAGCTTTGTTTATTTTTTTTTTTTTTTTTTTTTATAAATACATTTAATTTGAAAAATGTACAACATATTCGCAATTCCTATATTCATTGATATAACGATCCAGTTGAGTTGAGATTGCATGAAACACGAAAAGACTATAAAACGCGAGGAATAAACAGGAAATGTAAAGCAAACAACCTAGACAAGATTCGGATCAGCAACAAAAATAATAAAACAAACAAAGGATTGAAACAAATATGGGTAGCACGGCCCCAACAACAAACGAGGTATATCCAGGCCATTGCATGTAAATATGTGTTTAGTACAGAAATATCAGTTGGATTCTCCTGTTTCCATCTGCTGCAAAAGTGTTTATAGCCTGGTCAAAGTTCAGGGGAATCTCTGGATGGACATGCACTAAGGACAAACCATTAAGTCTATCCTCAACCATCGTAGATCGTAGATAGGTTTTGATTCTTTTGATAGCGCTAAAAGACCTTTCTGCGGTAGCTGAGGTTACAGGCATAGTCAAAAGAACCTTTACAGCTCTGTAGATGTTAGAATACAACTCGGATTTAGCATGCTTGAGTGTGTCAATAAGTGTGCTTGGCTTCTCAGTAACATTTTGCCATTTACATTTCCACCTTACCATTTCTGCTTTATAGGCTGCAAAATTGTTATCGGACAGGTTGCCTGCAAATGGCATAAAATTCTGAAGTTCTCTTTCGGGTGTAAGGGAGGCAAGTTTTAAAGGGATGCGGTATTGAGCCAGAAACCAGTCTTTGGGAACTACAAGTCTTATCTCAAGTTTATTGGCAATGTGGTCGAGTAACGGATAGTATACTGATCGTCGCCAGTATTCTTCTGGTGTATCAGCAGGCACATTGTCTCTGTGCTGTTGCCTACCAGCTGTCCTCGGTTTGCTCGGTAATACATTCTGCTTTTCGGCAAGTTTTGTTATGTCCTGGTACAACTCTTGCCAGACATTGTCATCCTGTCTAATTTTTCGAAGGCTTGAAATAACAGTTTCAGCCTCAGATGCAGCCTCTACCAAGTCAATTGAAGGTCTTGGTAAAAGGTTGGATAATACCAAACTGTATTGAAGCACACATTCAGTAACAACAAGAGCAACCATGAAGCCAAAATCCTGAAGGACAAGTTTCAATTGCTTAGCATTTCGATCACCACCAGTCCCTAGGTCATCTAGAGTATGCATGCACAGATTTGAATATGTTAAGTGCGTCTGCCCTACTTGACCATCGGGTCTCGCACAAACCTTTTATTTTTCTTCGTCCATCAAGAGCATCTAATTGCTCGTCATCTGCCTGTTGTAACATGGTTTTAAACCTACCTGTTCTTTTCGAAGAATAATGAAAGACATATGAAACATCTTTTACAGTATCAATTGTATTGCGGACAATTGGGAGCTGACAAGATTTGACAACAGCCAAATTCAGGCAATGTGCATAGCAGTGGACATAATAGGCTTCAGGAATTTCGGTTTGAATACGTGTGCGAATGCCAGAAAATTTACCAACCATATTTGCAGCCCCATCATAACCTTGGCCTCTCATTGCTTGTGTTACAATTCCGTATTCTCTTAATTTTGTCATTATAGTAGTTGCTAGTTCTTCACCAGTTGTTGAGCTTGTCTTTGCAAACCCAAGAAATGACTCCTTGACACACATCTCCTCATCGCTATCTACACCCACGTAACGAACACACAAAGAAATTTGCTCTGTGGTAGAAACATCAGTGGTCTCATCTGCAATTACACTGAAGCAATTAGCTGAATTACACTCTGAAACAATAACTTGTTGTAACTGTCTACCACAAATATCAATCAGTTCATTTTGTATGGTGGGTGATAGAGACCTTGTATTTGGGGGACTGTTTTGCAAATGAGTAGCCAAAATTTGATCAGTTTCAGCCCTGTAGTTAATAAGAGCTATGAAATTGCTTTTCTCTTTGGTGTGACCGCGTAAGGGAATATTTTGTTTCCACATAGATAAATGGTCTTAAGGATACTGTGAAGAATTGACCTGTTTCTTGTGATTTCATCCTGAAAATCACTGCTTAACATTGACATTACATCGTCCTTTTGGCCCTCCACAATAGACATAAAGTTTTCACTCATTTCAAGACACCTGCTGTGTCCAGGTTGACCCAAGTGGCATTTTATTAGGGTACCCAAATTTGCCCAGTCATTTACAGAATTCTTAACAAATGCATGCTCAGAACTATTGAACAAAACACAACATCTCAGCCACTGATACTTTTCAAGCCAGGACTGATTAAAACGCCTTTTGGTCCCACGAATATCTGTCGGAGGAAAAACAAACGACGATGGAATATCCCATTTATTTTTCAGCAAAAACAACTTTTGTTGGTCGTCAACGTTTGACTTGTCAAAGGCTAGATCTAAATTATTTGGCTGAATTGATTTAGATCTAGAAGTACTGGCTGCGTCATCATTTGTCTCTGCTTTGGAGCCGCTGAGTGTACCACTACCTTTGCTTTCTTGTGGCAAACATGTACCAGAACCATGTGAAAGCTCCACACTTGGATCTTCTATTGACTTTTTTTGCCATTTAGAGAAAAACTTTGACAATTTACATTGTCCGGGACCTCGACTTTGTTCCCCCGATGAACTACTCTTCATATTATAAATCATAGTTTACTAATTAATCAAGTTCTATGAACTTTCAGGAAAGTGATGTGTATAAAGACTGTATGATCTTCAAGTAGCACATGCGTTACTGAGATTTGAATTAATTTAGATGTAAATATAAAGTTCAAGGATTAGTATTGAATACAATGCAAATGAACGCTGGACTAATATGCAATCATTATAAATTAAGTAATTGTCGGAATTGACCAGATATACTTCCGGGGAAAATTAGCGGGGTGGATATAAACTAAAACACAACCAAATGAGGGAGTTTTTTTTTTTGTAAGAAAGTATTTGTAAGCACTTGCTTACACTGCTTTAATGCAGCTACGCCCCATTATGGGGGCCCGGGTGGCTCAATGAGTTAGGTCGTTGGATCTAACAGCTCATACAAGCCTATCACCAATACGGCGTGGGTTTGCGCCCTGCTTTGTAATTTACAAAAAAGGGTGCACTCGACTCGCATCCGCAAGTGATAAAGTTTACCAGTTGCTTGCCCAGGTTCGGTGGTTCTCTCCGGGTACTCCAGCTTCCTCCACCACTAAAACTGGTCGCCATGATATAGCTGAAATATTGCTGAAAGTGGCATTAAAACACCAAAAATCAAATCAATCAATCAATTAAATACCAGTGTAAAACAGATCCACAGACTTCTTACCTAACATGTTCTATTATTGAATTTAAATATTGAAACTGAAAAGGGACGCATCATCTAACCAAAATAGAAATGCATGTAATCTCATTTTGATTGAGTAATTTAAGTATCTGGTGTATACTAGTATTTGATGATATATATCCCAAGAAAATGAGATCATGTTTAATCACATATATACATTGTATATTGAACTTCTGATTTTAAGATTTTAAAGCATGAATGGATATAATTAGTAAGATAACTGATCATATTCAGGATAATAATTTCATTAATTATTTTTGCTGGACAAAGTAAAAGAGAAAAGATAATATCTTTGATAAACCACCTCCATTGTAATACAGAAAAAATAGATGAAGCCTGTGTATTTTTAGAAGAAAACCAACAACACCTTTAATGTTTAGATAATCTACTTGAATATTTTCAGTGGTCTTGTACCAGCAAAGACACAACCAAATCAAAATTCTACCGATTGGGACAACGTAAAAAATCTGTTCATGCAGTTAGGAACAAATGGTAATATATCTAGTTTTTTTTAATATTTACAGGTGGTTATGTGGCTAAGATGACCGATTCAGATTGGGGTGTTTATATGAGTAAGATGACTGTTTTAGATTGGGGTGGTTATGTGGCTAAGATGACCGTTTCATATTGGGGTGGTTATGGGATTAAGACAATCCATTCAGATTGATTAGTGATTAGTTCAATTTAGATTTTACTTCCTTGTTATAACTATGTGCAATATATTTTTTTGTCTGTTTTAAGAATGATTAAATAATTTAATTTAATGTTTTACATTTTTGTTATAATAAGATGTACAGAAGATGCTTTGTCATAATTATGTTTGTATGAAAAGTGATCTTTTTTATTTTTTATTTTGAAAAGTAACCAGTTTAGTTTGAGTCTTACATAACTTATTCTAATTCTAGATGCAGAAGATGCTTTGTCATTTGTTATTAGTGTACTAAGTTTAATTGGAATGTTGTCTCTGATAACTTACACGGTGAGTGTTACTGTGCTATATAAAAATGGTTGTTATTGGTCTGCTTCATCATCAGCTAGCATCTACTCACAGTCATCAATATCATTAAAATTTTGTTTAAAATATAGCAGAAAAAGTTCTTTTGGATTTCTTCATTATTTAATATTTGAACTTACTTACCTGATTAATCTCTGACTCTTATTAAACATACCTAATTAATTCAATAATTGTGCCATTGTTTACTATACACGGTACAAGCATGTACACTTAACTCATATATCAGGGTAATTAACATACACGGTACATTGCAAGAATGTACACTTAACTCATACATTTGTATATCAGGGTAATTAACAGAACAAACATACTTAGACCATCACTTGAGTATGCTTGTTCTGGCGGGAACACCTACCATAAAGGCGAAATCGATCAACTCAAAATGATACAACACAGGGCTGTAAGGTTCATCACCAACAGACAGTGAAACTTTTTCAATTGTCATGTGACACCTCTGACACAATGTTTGGTCTGTATTTGGTAGAAGTAGAATTATTTATCATCACTTTCAGCAATTTTCAGATATATCTTCCATCAACTTGACTACCATGCTTGTTAGTGTGGAAAACCCAGACAGATATAACAAAATGACAGTCAATACCTCAGACTTCAGTACAAGTCTTAACACTTGAGATGGTTATTGAGGCTCTAACCCACATCAGTGGTGTTAGCCATGTGGTCAGAAGTCGACAACCCGAACCATTCTGCCACCTAGGCCCTAAGCTCATTACATTTGTTGATATACACAAATGTTGCTTATATTTACATGTATTATTCAGGCATATGGGATGTCAGCATTACCAATGAGTCTTATTAAGGGACATAGCAGTGCTAAGACTGAACTTGAGAGAATCAGACAAAAACAGACAGAAAATAAAGCCGGAATACAAGCTATGAGGGATAAAGTCAGTATATTCATACAAAAATGTCAAATTATAAAAACATACATTTATAAAGTTTAAATAGCAGAAACTGTATTGAAAATCACACTTCAAGAATCTATCAAACAACCATTTTTATGTTTATCCCAAGTTTTGTTGTTATTATGGTATCAATGATAACAGTTTTTCATCATGATTTTAATGGTTAGTGTGCTCTCCTCAAGTGTGGTAGATTGTGGGTTCGAGCCCAGATTGGGTAAAACCAAAGACTATAAAATTGGTATTTGTTGCTTCTCCGCTAAGCATGAAGGAGAAAGAGCAAAGACTGGTTGGCTCGGAATCAGAATAATGTGTCCTAGCGGGGCGACATGTTTATCAGCGGACTGTTGTTTCAGTGAGCTAGCACTATAAAAACTAAGCGTGTTAGTCTAGTATAAAGCAGACCTCGTCATCATTTCATTGAAAATTAACTTGTTCTCGCCATGATATAGCTGAAAACTTGTTCATTTGGCATTAAACAACAATCACTCATTCACTCACTCATCTCAATATGTGTACTTGTAGTATGGTAGTGGTGGAAGGTCATCTAGAAACAGACAACCGAATTTATCACAGTTAGAAGAAGATAAAAGGTTATTAGAAAGACAAGAAAGTCATCTGGAAGATAAGAATACTTGTTTACATAAATGTTTGGTGATATTCCGGCCATTTGAAGTGGTGATTGGTGTTGCACTACAGCTCCTTACTTTACTGATATTTCTGTCATTACTTCTGACAAAGTAAGTTTAATGTTAATTTAACATGCACTTCAGTGTTTCAGCTAGACTTTGAAATCTTCATGACAATTGCCAGTTTTATCAAAATTTGATAATTAAACTAATTGTTATCAAGTTCTTCAGGACAATTTGAGAAATAGGTTGGCAAATGTCCTGCGACTGGTGCCTAGCTGAATCACTGCACTTATGAAAACGTTTACATTTTTGTTAAGAAAGTTATGAAAGATTAATTTAGAATCTTTGAGAGTAAGCATTTTATCATACTTGCCTTCAAATTTCTACATCAAACCACTGTATTGATTTTTATATTAATTTCAGCATAGACAAAGCTATACATGGGAAGGGCTACAAACTAGGATATGTTTTACCTAAGAGAACACTGCCCAACCCTATTGATATTGTTTTGGTGTTCTGTCAGAAGGTATGTGTAGAAAATTGTTGTTTCTGTAATTGTCATTCACTAACATCTCAAACTACTAAGGGGCAGTCGTGATCGTAATCATATGGTAGTTAGATTTACAACTACCTGTGCAATCAGTACCTATCACCACTAAAGTTGTGAGTTCGAATCCCACGCAGGATGGATGTACTTGATACAACATTAAGTTTGTCAGTGTTTTGCAGCAGGTCGGTGCTTTTCTCCAGTTTGCTCCACCAATAAAACTTAATTCCATGATATAAATGAAATATTGTTGAAAGTGGAGTTAAACACCATAAACCTAACCCTCTAACTACTTCACCAAATAGCAACAAGCTTTGCAGGATTGTTTATTCTTGAAAGTGGTGTTAAACACCATAGCACTAACCCTTTATGAATTTTAAGTTTATAACATTATAGTAAGTAAGCATATATGTGATCTTTGTTCTTTTTCAGGCTTTTCCTCTGGACTACATTCTATTTACAGCAATAGTAATGTATCTAATATTCTGTTCTATGTCAGGAGTAAGAAACATAGGCATTTGGTTCATGTGGCTGAAGGTTAGTTGATGTATATAGTATGTCGGAAGATCTCTTTCATTATTTTAACTAAATACCAGATACTGATGACCAACAAGTTGAAGATTATTGATATTGTATTACTGAGCACCTATACTGAAACTCTTAAAATTACTGAGCACCTATACTGAAACTCTTAAAATTACTGAACACCTATACTGAAACTGTTTTAAAATTTGCCACCAAAATAAACTGAAGGTCTTTCAGTTTTAAATAATGTTAAAATTATGGCAATCTAAAACGTGATATTTGATGATAAATTAAATTTGTTTTCCCATTTACATGTGTTCTAATAGTAATCTGATTTTATATTTCTGTCTACAGATGTACAAGATACGACCTCGGAGGACACGCCCACAAGGAATCCTAATGTTGTGTATGATATTGATGTTTATTATCCTAGCTATCAATATTATTGTATATCAGTTGACACCACAGTATTCCATGTATGGTAGCCAGATGGTAAGCATGACTACTTTTTCTGCTATATAAACACCTATGTGGTTTTAAAATTTAAGTTTTAAGGCAAAATTTATATGTGGTGAGAAACTTGATAGCAAAATAGGGTTAGGGTTATGGTGTTTAATGCCACTTTCAACAATATTTCAGTTATATCTGTCAATTTTATTGTTGGAGGAAACCACCAACCTGCACAAGTCACTGACAAACTTTATCACATAATGTTGTATCAAGTACACCCCACCATGAGCGGGATTCAAACTCACACCTTTAGTGGTGATAGGCACTGATTACATAGGTAGTTGTAAATCCAACTACTCTGCGTTCATGACCACAATGGCACCTAGTAAAATTAAAAATAGAATTTATGTGAAAGAAGTGATATATTTTGGATAACATATTGTTTAGTTGCATCATCCACTATCATAAAATCTCAGCAGTTGTGATGTGACTTAAAATGAATGAGTATGCTGATATTGGTATAGGGAGTTAGCCACTATGATAATATTGTATATCAAAGGGCAGAGATAAGAAGCCTGAGATGCAGATATTGTGAATATGGCTTATTCATGTTAATACAGAGTGATATTTAACAAAATAAAACCATTTTGGAAAGTGAAGCTATTGTACTAATGAGATACACCAATTAAATGTTTCTTCTGAAAAAAAAAAGGAAAATTAACTTTTCTCTCCATTTGATTTAAAGATTGTGTTTGACATTGATTGCTATTCTCCCCATTTTTTGTAGATCTTGTGTTTGACATTGATTACCTTACTCTCCATGTCATGTAGAAATTGTGTTTGATTATCTATATTACAGGTTCCTTCCAACAGTACGACTGGAAACAGAACAGAAATTAAATATGAATTAAAACATTGCTCACTGGATAGTTCACCAGGTAATATATACATATGTGTGTGTGTTTTGTTATGTCCTTTGGAAATGCAAGATGGTGCCACCACAGGACAAATTTAACATAGGACCATATGAGTAAAATATTTTTAGAATATTCTTATCTGAAATTACTGAACCATTTGACAGTGAACTTATTTAGAATGTGCTTTGGATGGTCCTTTTGAAAAGTATTTTTTCTCAGAATATTTTTTTTGATTGAACCCAAACTTTACATAAATAATCATCAGATGGTCCCTTGCAAAATTTTAATATTTTGTATTGATATGAAAACCAACATTGCCACCTCCACAGGACAAATTTAACATAGGACACTATGGGAAATGTTTGAGAATTTGAGAATGTTCTAAGTAATTTGCCTTTGCTGGTATATCACTTGGATGGTCCTCTACAAGATGTGTGTTTTTTGTGTCAAAAGCAATCTAAGATGGCCACAATTGCAGGGCATAATTTTAACATAGGACCCTATAGAAAAATGAACCAATTCTTTTTCTAAGATACTATATATTTTATTGAGCCTAAACTGTACATGAAATAATCATTGTATGGTCCCTTACAAAATTTGTTGTGTCGATTTGACATTCGAGATCGCCAACACCATAGGGCAAATTTAACATAGGACCCTATGGGAAAATATTTTGAAACTATTCTTATCTGAAATCTCAAAAGCCATTTGACAGCAAACATAGGTGGAATGTGCCTTGAATACCAGTCCTTAACAAAATGTATATGTCTTTTTGTGTTGATTGCAAATCCAAGATGGCTGTCACCACAGGACATATTTAAACATCTGACCTTATGAGGGAAAATAATCTCAGATACTAGAAATAGACTGAAAAAAACAGTACATAAATAGTCATTGTCATTTTTTGTGTGGATTGTAAATCAAATTGGCGGACTACACAGGACATTGTTTAATTAGGAAAATATGAATTAAAAGCTTTTTCTTTAAAACTTCAATCTTGCTTGAACACAATCAGTGCATGTATAACCAGGTGAGCAATATTGACTAAGGTGAGACTCTAGTTGTATGATTGTGAACAGATATCAGTTTGACCTTGTGGAGTTATGTTCTTAGAAGATTTCTCAGGGTTATTACAGATGTATATATATGAAAAAGGGATTAAAAAGAAGATACTTGTTTAAATTAAGACAATGACACAACCAATGTTTATAGATAACTAGCAGAGATGACTTTTACCTGTATAACTTTTTGTGGAAAAATAGTTTATTGATATCCCTTTCCTTCTTAGTAAATTAAATGACTTCTAATTATTTTTTCAGATGGTTGTACTATAACAAGGATGGCTTTGCTGTTGACCAGATTCTTTTTTAAAATGTGGTTCTTTGGAGCTGCTTACTATTGGACAACATGGGTGTTTTTAGGGGTATGTATTAATTTTGTCTCAAAATCGTTGAGTAAGCTCTTTGGAAATTCCTGTGACCAATTTTTTTAGAGAAATAAATGTCACTGGTCACTCTGCTGTATTATAAAAATACCCCTCTACAAAATTGTTTCTCATGGTAAAAAAAAATGTGTATTATTTATAGCCAAATATGATATACAGTAAAATCTGTCTATACCGAACCCCTTTGGAACTGAAGAATTTGCTCAGTTTAGACAGGTGTTTGGTTTACACAGGTTCAAATTACATATACATTTAGTAGATGGGACGGAAAAGTCTTTGCTTTATGCAGTTTTTTGGTTTTCTCAGGATTTGGTTTAGACATGTTTCACTGTATCAAATTGTGGTTAATGAATGTGTATATGAATTACAGGAAGTGGCCATATATATTTTACCACAATGGCTGACATCGTATGAGTAAAATATGTAATCAACAAAAAACAAAGTAAACAATAAAATTAGAATAAAAAAAGACTCACCTCAACTATTGTGATATGAACTTTAGCAATTATTACAGGCCAAATTTTCAGGGGAAAAGATTCATATAGGCACCTAGTAAATACTAGAGAAAGACACGCCTAAGTTTGTTTCACCTCCTAGATGAGTGTCTTTTTATTACTAATGTCAACATTACTTTCATTAAGATTTACTTTTAGTGTCTGCCAAACATTTTTAATAATATTGATATCAGAGGATGGCCAGCTATAAAGAATGTTTTGCTCATTTTCACACAAATGTGGTAATAGTTTTCAACGTGTGATCGTTAGTTTGACTGATTGAGTCGGTATCTGTTGATCATTCCAGAATATTTTTCTATCAATAATAATGGATGGATTTAAAGAGTTTTGGCTAATTACTAACTTTATGGTTGGTTCTGGAGTTTTGGTTACCATGATCAATAGTTCTTTACTATCTTGAAAATCAGCCAAACCAAACTGGTAATAGTCATATATTAAGAAAGTCGATTAAGAAAATTAAAAATAGAATTGACTTGAAAACATGAAAATGAAAATATTCAACACATTATAGAAAGTGTTTGGTTCGGCAAAACAATATGTTTAAATTCTGAGAATGCAGAATTTTGCACCTTAGAGACTCCAGATTTCTGGGAGGCTTAAGACAACCCC
The DNA here is from genome assembly GCA_963383655.1 of Bathymodiolus septemdierum. Classification (NCBI taxonomy): domain Eukaryota; kingdom Metazoa; phylum Mollusca; class Bivalvia; order Mytilida; family Modiolidae; genus Bathymodiolus; species Bathymodiolus septemdierum. Next base: position 123,954,807 of record OY726518.1, on the reverse strand, counting down.
CTCACTTCACTTTCACCTATTTTCTATGCCATTAATGTTTCACTTTTTCTGATTTCAGTTCATTCTGATAGGATTTTTGGTAGCTCTCATTAAGAAGAGGAAATCATCAATTGATGGAGAAGTTGATGAAGATGATTTCGATGAAAGTGATGAGGAAATGCTTCATGCTTGAACAATTTGTAAAAGTGATGAGGAAATGCTTCATGCTTGAACAATTTGTAAAAGTGATGAGGAAATGCTTCATGCTTGAACAATTTGTAAAAGTGATGAGGAAATATTTCACGCTTGAACAAATTGTAAATTATTACATAATGCATTGTATATTGATTTAAATGAGATTTTGTATATATTTTTTGCTTTTATTTTGCCATAATTTGTTTTGGAAATTTGTATGTACTTGGAAAAATTTTACAACAAAAATGGTATTGAAAACACATTGGAAGTGGCAGTACAGTGGAACTTGTACAATCAGACACCTCAGTTTTCCGATATCCTGTGACATCCAAGAAAAATTTATGGTCTCAAAAGTATTTCTGTTAACTAAAATAAAACCTGAGTATTCTGACATCCTGTACAATCCGACACATTTCCCTGTTCCCTTGGAATGTCGCATTAGACAGGTTCCACTGGCACTCTATAATCAAAGGATAACTGAGATTTATCACACATACATTCTAAGCACAATAAAAGACTCCCAAACATTAATAGAAAACTGTCAATATATGCTGTCATAATGATATTTATTACTGCCGATTTTAAAATAGTCATTTTGTAACAGGGGCTGTCGTGGCCGTGATCGTATGGTAGTTGGATTTACAATTACCTATGCAATCAGTGCCTATCATCACTGATGTTGTGAGTTCGAATCTCGATCAGGGTGAGGTGACTTGCGACAGGTCGGTGGTTTTCTGCGGGTTCTCTGATTTCCTCCACCAATAAAACTAACCGCCACGATATAACTGAAATATTGTTGAAAGTGACGTTAAACACCATCAAACATTTTGTAAAAATAAATAACAATTATTATTACAACTACATGTATTTACCCTGCTTACATTTAGTTTATTATATAAGATGTAATCTGGAGAATTTAGCTTTAACTTACTACTACATGTAACAATACAAATCTGTTTCATTTTATATTTTTCATAGAAGGTCATAGTTTTATAAACGGTTCATCCAGGAGAGAGACTTTTTGAAAACAGAAATTTAACACTATTTTGACCAAAAGTTTACCCCTTCCTCCCCTTACCAGTTGATAGGCAGACCAAAAACTGTAAGGAGTTGCTTTGTGTAAACAAAGATATGGCCCTTATTCTGTTTTATCAACAGCATTAGTACAACACACATATTTTATAATAGACTGTAGAGTATAGATAATAGAAATATTTTGTCTTTCTGCTAAAGTAGAGGGAAACAAAATAAGATGTCATTAGTGCTAATCAGCGAGAGGTAGTTTTACAACCCCCACACACACACCCTGTATGACTTGTAGTTAACGGAGAAGCACCATGTACCAGTTTTTATATTGACCCTGTGTGTATTTCATTGAAATAAGTGCTAAAATAATTTTCTCTTACAATAAGAGGACATGTTGTTTGTAATAATATATATGTTTGTTTTTTAAATACAAATGTAATTAATTATTTATATTTGCAATGTGATATATGTCATTTAATACTTGTATGGATTAAAGATACCGGTATTTAATTTATTGATTTGTTTCGTGGGAAAAATTTGAAAAAAAACCTCATGAAATATAAATGAATTATAGGGACTTCCTTAGCTCTGGATTTTTAACTCACTTGAGCCAAAGGGTCATAAGGGTAATAACAAAATTACCGAACTCCGAACAATCTTACAAAGGGAAAGTCAAAACTCGTAAGTATATAAACAGACAAAATCAGTCAACAACCGGAAAACTGTGAAAACCGTAATGACCCTGACTTGGTACAGGCATATCTAAAGAAATGGTGGGTTGAATCAGATTTTAAAGCGCCAAACCTCCCCCTTTCATTACGGCTACAAAGTTTCCGGCTGTCACTAACAGTATTTATAACAATGCTTGAACAAAACAGGTAAAACAGTTGTCAAAGCAGCACCCAAACTCAGTGAAGTAAATGTCAAAGACACTTTTACGTCGCACATTGATAAAAAAAAAATTGACATTCTTATTGACACCTTATCTTTATACATTTTCACTATATGAAAATCCATCGTTTATAATCTTTTCTGCAGAGACGGAATATATTTCGACAAGATCTTGGTATCAGAATATAAACTTTTTAAGAGATCGAATAAGGCGAATCTTTTTATAGCCCTGGTCCAGTAGCCTGTTTCTCAGATGAAGATGACGTTTCAGGAAATCAGAATAATTGTTACTGGCCCTTGCATAACGAATCAATTGCGAGATGTAAACACCATATGCAGGAGAAGCTGGTATATTGCTGCACATATTTGGAAAATTTATGATTTTAAAATTGAAGTCATCCCGTTTATCATAAATTTTAGTACTGATTTGACCAATGTCATCAAATTCGAGGTATAAGTCCAAAAATGATGCGGACGAAGTGGTATCTGTGGTCTCTTTAACTTCCAGCTCTGGAGGATATATCAATGGAAGAAATTCTGCAAATCTAGAATTATTGATAGATAAAACGTCATCAATATACCTGTATGTGAAATTAAAGGCTCTAGCCTCATGAATCTTCTTATCTTTTACAAGCTTTTGAAGAAACTCCGACTCATATGAGTATAAAAATAAATCGGCTAGAAGAGGAGCACAATTCGTACCCATTGGTATGCCGACGACCTGCTGAAACAGTATCCCTCCAAAGGAGACAAATATGTTATCGATGAGGAACTCCAGCATACTGATCACTTGTTCCTCGGAGTAGCATGTTTTACCTTTTTGAATTTTGTTTGAAAAATATGTGGAATTGTAGCCTAACACAATAAATTTTGAGTCATAGTTTCTATGACTGAAAGCTTTGTGAATTGTTTCTTTTAAGCTGGTTTTTAATTTGTCATGCGGTAGGGTGGTATATAGAGTTGAAAAATCAAAAGTTTTGATGGAGGATACCGGAGAGAAAGATCTTGATTTAAGGTTATCCAAAAGATCTTTAGAATTTTTCAAAATCCACATGTGATTTATGCCACTACGCGAGTAAACAGTTTCACAATATTTCTGTTGTCCCTCTTATTAGAAAGTAAATCATTAAAAGTATCTTGTAGCGTTCTTGGTTTAGAGGACTTTTTAACATTTGGATGTTGAATTCTTTTATGACCATGGCTACGTTTAGTTCTTGGAATAGTATTAAAAAGGCTCATTACGTTGATTTCACTGCATCCAGGACTTTTCCCACTCCTTTGATGTTATCATTGCAACCGTAAGGCATTGCAGTACCTAACTCTTCAATCCAAAACAACTCTCTATCGGTACGATAAGGTGTACTAAGTATAGGACTGTTTGTATGATGGTAAATCTTCTCGATGATTCGAACTTTCATCGTCAAACAGCGGTCATGACCCGGTTGATTGAAATGATTATACAAAATCCTGTATTTGGGATCTCTTGCATCATATCGATGTTGGCTCGTTCTACTTCGCAATGTTTGACGAGTTTCACCAACATACAAAAGTCCACAGAGTGTACATTCTATGCCGTAAATGACATTTTTAGTAGAACAGTCCAGAGGGTCAAACGATTTGGTGTAGTAAGTTTTTCCAGTTAAATTACTTGTAAATTCAGGAGAAGTTATTAGCATGCCGCATGTTGTACAAGTATTATTTTTGTCAGTTTTTATTTTGCAAGTAGTAATGCATGGAGAAGAGTCACAAGTACCTGGAGATTTAAGACAGTCCGAAATATTAATAGAACAAGATTTTAGAATTTGATACGAATCTGAAGTTTTGAAATAATATAGGGGTCTTTTCGGAAACAGAATTTTAACACTACTTTGATCAAAAGATTACCCCTTCCTCCCCTTTCCAGTTGACAGGCACACCAAAAGCTGTGAGGAGTTACTTGTTGTAAACAAAGATATGAATGACCCTTATTCTGTTTTATCAAAAGCATAAGTACAACACACATATTTTATAATAGACTGTATAATATAGATAATAGAAATATTTTGTCTTTCTGTTGAGCTACAGGTAAACAAAATAACACATCGTTAGTGTTAATCAATGATTTGAGGTGAGAGGTAGTTCTCCTGTATGACTTGTAGTTAACGGAGAAGCACCATGTACCAGTTTTTATATTGACCCTGTGTGTATTTCATTGAAATAAGTGCTAAAATAATTTTCTCTTACAATAAGAGGACATGTTGTTTGTAATAATATATGTTTGTTTTTAAATAATTAATTGCTTATATTTGAAATGTGATATGTCATTTAATACTTGAATGGATTAAAGATATTTAATGTATTGATTTGTTTTGTGGGAAAGAATTTGAAGAAAAAAACTCATAAAATATAAATGAATTATAGGGACTTCCTTAGCTCTGGATGTTTACCTCACATAGGGTCATAAGGGTCATGTGAGATATTACCTCCACTTGGTGTCAGTCGTTGGAATTGGTGAACAGCTATGACAACACTCGCCAGCCATTGATGTCGGGGTTCAAGAAATGCAAGGAAAGCCTTCCATGATATTGTCATTTTCAGTATCAAATCTTGCTCCGATTCACATCCAAACATGTTTTCAAGCACTTATTGCATGTTAAATACTAATTAAAAATTGTGTCAAATTCAGTGACAATATAAATTGATATGTCCGTTATTTATGTTAAATTGTAGTTATCTCATTGAAAGGTTTATGAAATACACAGAAAGATTCACCAAATAATGGATTTGTAAATTCTATTTCTAATGCAACCTTAGGACAGTATCCTCTCCTAAAGGAGCTGAAATGACAAGGAATTTTGTTTCTTATCGTCACATAATAATAACTTAGATATCAAATTTAGTCCCCATTACATCTTTCTGGAATCACCTTCAACGGGACGAAAAATTGGAAAACCAAATAATTTAAGAATCTTTGGGAACAATAAAACCAAAGGAACTGACTAAACAGGATAGCCAAGGTAAACCAAGGTCACCTATGTCTGAGGGAGACTAAACAGGATAGCCAATATCAACCAAGGTCACCTATGCCTGAGGGAGACTAAACAGGATAGCCAATATCAACCAAGGTCACCTAAACAGGATAGCCAATATCAATCAAGGTCACCTATGCCTGAGGGAGGACATTCTTCGTTTTCATAATAATTACATAATTTAGGAAATGTAAATTTCAATAATAAATATATCTAATAAACCATGTCAGTGCTGAAACACTGACTACTGGGTGGATGATACCCACGGGGACTAATAGTCTAACAGCAGAGGTATCGACCCAGTGATAGTAATACAGAGGTAGATTTCAAATTTAGTGTGCACGACACGTTTATGGAATCGCTTTCATCAGGTATCACAAAGTCGAAAGATTGGAAAACCAAACGATTTAACAATCCTTGGGAGCAACAAAATCAAAGGGCAAATGACCTAACCAGGATAGCCAAGGTCACCTATGCCTGAGGGAGGAGATTCTTAGTTTTAATAATGAGTACATAATATAGGAACTGTAAATTTCAATAATAAATATATCTAATAAACCATGTCAGTGCCAAAACTGACTACTGGGCGGATGATGCCTTCGGGAAATAAAAGTCTACCAGTGATCGTAATAAAATGATAGATATCAAATTTAGTGCGTACGACGTGTTTCTGGAATCACCTTCATCAGGTACACTGAAAGTCGAAAGATTTGGGGAAACATAATTTAAAAATCCTTGGGAGCAATAAAACCAGGAAAACAGTACATAACGTCTAACATACAAGTGACTCTGAGATCGTCTTTTTTCTATGCATATTTATGTAGTATAAATGATTTCTGGGTCTCTCGACTGAAGTTCCTAGCTAGAACCAATTACTTACCCGTGAATGATTAATCTCCATGAAAGTTCTAAGTGTAATATACGTGATGACGAAGACTTGCACCATTTCTTTTTTGAAAGCAAAACCTTACGTTGTATCAGACAAGAACTATTCGAAGAAATAGAACCAGTAATAAAATCGATTTATCCGGATCTCGGGTTTTCAGATCTACCGCCCTTTCAAAGGCTGCAGTTGTTGATCAGAGACTTTTGTCTTGGTTTTAACACTGAGCTTGGTTTCTTGCTTGACCAGTTCAATAAAAAAAACTATTATGTAAAATGATAAAAGGACATAAAAGAGCGAGCTATATTAATTGAGTAATGTGTCGACGATCAAGAACTTAATATTGTGTTTCTCTTATTTAATATGTGGTTCTTATATTTTACCTATAATTAAGTTCAATTAAAATAATGTGATACATTGTATATAATTTTGTTTTAATGAAGAATGACACAATTGCTTCTGTGATATTATGTTTTACCAATGAAACTATGACTTTTATCACAATGACTTGGATATGTTTTAAACTATGTTCTGTGATGAGAATGTCTTATATTAACGTTCGTGTATGATTTATTCTCATTTTAATTGTATAGTTGTTTATTTATGATTAGAGGCAAACATTGGTACCCCGCAGATGTTTGACCCCGTTGTAAAGGGGTAGTATCTTAATAATATATATCATCGACGTATAGAAATGGTAGCGTGGATCGATTCTCGGCAGAATTCGAAGAAATACACCAGTAGGTCTATTAAAATGCATCCATACCTTATTAAACGTCTTTAACAAACACAATAGAAGTTCCTTAATGTTGCTACAACATTTTAAACAGCATTTTTCGGATATGTTGTGTAGTACTCCAAGGCTGGTATTTCTACTTTACTAAGAGTTAAATGAATGAAATGTGTGATATTTTCATAATGTGTTTCGTTTTGTTTTTGTTTGTAACGTGTTTTGGGTGGAATTTCAACGCTATGGCTGCTGCTGCAACTGCTGTTGCTGCTCTGGGGTAAGTGTGTATGGCTACTGCTGCTGCTGCTACGGCGGCGGAGGAGGAGGGCGGTGGTGGTGGTGGATATACGCTCTTTTCTTCTGTATTTTTCATATCTTTTCACTATTCAACTTGGGTTTCTTCCATATTTTTAATATCTTTTCACTATTCAACTTGCGTTTCTTTCATATTTTCCGTATCATTTCACATTTCAACTTACTTTTCTTCCATATTTTCCATATCATATCACAATTTTCTTCCATATTTTCCCTATCTTTTCACTATTCAACTTGCCTTTCTTCCATATTTCCCATATCATTTCACATTTCAACTTACTTTTCTTCCATATTTTCCATATCATTTCACAATTTTCTTCTGTATTTTCCAAATCTTTTCACTATTCGACTTACTTTTCTTCCATATTCAACTTATTTTTCTTCCATATTTTCCATATCATTTCACTATTCAACCTACTTTTCTTCCATATTGTTCATAAATACAGAAGAAAAGTTGAATAGTGAAAAGATATGGAAAATACAGAAGAAAAGTTGAATAGTGAAAAGATATGGAAAATACAGAAGAAAAGTTGAATAGTGAAAAGATATGGAAATTATGGAAGAAAATTGTGAAATGATATGGAAAATATGGAAGAAAAGCAAGTTGAAATGTGAAATGATATGGAAAATATGGAAGAAAGGCAAGTCGAATAGTGATAAGATATGAAAAATATGGAAGAAACCCAAGTTGAATAGTGAAAAGATATGGAAACTATGGAAGAAAATTGTGAAATGATATGGAAAATATGGAAGAATAAGGGTAATAACAAAATTACCGAACTCCGAACAATCTTACAAAGGGAAAGTCAAAACTCATAATTATATAAACAGACAAAATCAGTCAACAACCGGAAAACTGTGAAAACCGTAATGACCCTGACTTGGTAAAGGCATTTCTAAAGAAATGGTGGGTTGAATCAGATTTTAAAGCGCCAAACCTCCTGCTCTCATTGCGATTCAAAGGTTCCGGCCGTCACTATAACAGTATTTAAATACAGGAACAAAATAGGTAAAATAGTTGTCAAAGCAGTACCATATTCAGTGAAGTAAATGTCAAAAACACTTTTACGTCACACATTGATAAAAAAATATTTTTGACAAGAAAAGTAAGCTGAAATGTGAAATGATATGGAAAATATGGAAGAAAAGTAAGTTGAAATGTGAAAAGATATGGAAAATACAGAAGAAAAGTAAGTTGAATAGTGAAAAGATGGAAAATACAAAAGAAACGTGAGTTGAATAGTGAAAAGATATGGAAATACAGAAGAAAGGTAAGTTGAATAGTGAAAAGATTTGGAAAATACAGAAGAAAAGTAAGCTGAATAGTGAAAAGATAGAGAAAATATGGAAGAAAGATAAGTTGAATAGTAAAATGATAGGAAAAATATGAAAGAAAAGTCAGTTTAAATGTGAAATGATATGGAAAATATGGAAGAAAAGTAAGTTGAAATGTGAAATGATATGGAAAATACAGAAGAAAAGTAAGTTGAATAGTGAAAAGATTTGGAAAATACAGAAGAAAGGCAAGTTGAATAGTGAAAAGATATGAAAAATATGGAAGAAACCCAAGTAGAATGGTGAACAGATATGGACAATGAAAGGAAGTTGTATAGTGAAAAGATATGGAAATAATGGAAGAAAAGTAAGTTGAATAGTGAAATAATATGGAAAATATGGAAGAAAAGTAAGTTGAATAGTGAAAAGATATGGAAAATATGGAAGAAAGGCAAATCGAATAGTGATAAGATATGGAAAATATGGAAGAAAAGTAAGTTGAAAAGTAAAAAGATATGGGAAATACAGAAGAAAGGAAAGTTGAATAGTGAAAAAGATATGGAAAATACGGAAGAAAAGTAGTTTGAATAGTGAAATGATATGGAAAATACGGAAGAAAATTGTGAAATGATATGGAAAATATGGAAGAAAGACACGTTGAATAGTGATAAGATAGGGTCAATATGGAAGAAAGGCAAGTTGAATTGTGAAAAGATATGGAAAATACGTTGAATAGTGAAAAGATATGGAAATTATGGAAGAAAAGTAAGTTGAATAGTGAAAAGATTTGGAAAATACAGAAGAAAATTGTGAAATGATAAGGAAAATATGGAAGGAAAGTAAGTTAAAATGTGAAATGATATGGAAAATATGGAAGAAAGGCAAGTTGAATAGTGAAAAGATAGGGACAATATGGAAGAAAATTGCGATATAATGTGGAAAATATGGAAGAAAGGAAAGTTGAATAGTGAAATGATATTAAAAATATGGAAGAAACCCAAGTTGAATAGTGAAAAGATATGGAAAATACAGAAGAAAAGAGCGTATATCCACCACCACCACCGCCCTCCTCCTCCTCCGCCGCCGCCGCCGCCACAGCAGCAGCAGCAGCCATACAAACTTACCCCAGAGCAGCAACAGCAGTTGCCGCCACCGCCGCCGCAGCAGCAGCAGTCATAGCGTTGAAATTCCACCCAAAACACGTTACAAACAAAAACAAAACGAAACACATTATGAAAATATCACACATTTCATTCATTTGACTCATAATAAAGTAGAAATACCAGCCTTGGAGTATTACACAACATATCCGAAAACACCGTAGGTGAAAACCATTATTGAAATATTATATGAAAATAAAAGGGGTAGATAACCAGGGCTAGAAAACGATAGACGCGGACTTCCTAGAGAACACCCCCAACTTCCAGGGGAAGCCATATGGGTGGTGACGTTATTTCCGGTCAAAAGGCCCCACTAGGGCGGATATTGCGGAACCTCCGGTTGCGCATGTGAACACACAAGGGAATTCCCTTCGGGGTCTCGTGACTTCCGGTAGCCATGGTACTTGTACTACTACTATGGCAAGAAAAAAACGTGGGAAACGGTTGCGCATGCGCAGAACATACTTCCGTGACTCGGTTCCGGTCAGGGCCTCTTCCGGTCACGTGACTTCCGGTAGCTCCACCGCATCGCTCCACTGCAAATGCGACTTGAGCTGTACCCATATACTACTAAGATGTCTTTACCACCACACGTGTTTTCTTTACCGGCACAAATGGTCTTTTCCGCCATGAACGCAAAGATGTTTTGATGTACATTTTTGTATATTATATTTATAAATATACAGCCTATGTAAGCTTAAAATATGCTGTATTAGTAGATCTATAACCAAGTAGTCATTTTGTACCTTTGTGCACTATCTAAAAAAAGGAAAAAGAAAAAAATATATATACATCCTAATCTCAACTTTGAAGCTATGAAACTCATACTCTTTCAATACTTCGTCAATATAATATAAACGTATAAAAATAATTCCACATAATAAATTATATCTACACAAGGATTTATATAGTAATCCTTGATCTACAGTACAATTGATTTGTTTATATTCATATAAATTAATTTTAGAGTCACATGTCATTTTATGCGTGGTTTGATAGGTTTAAAAAGTTGAGGTTATTTTCATATGTACTGAATCTGAAATTCTAACATAACCTCCTTCTTTCGCTTTGTAGATAAACGAGCGATTTATCGATGGTATAATCTCATTCGCACATGCGCCGGTGAATGTGACTGACTTTTCCATTGGCAGCATAAATTGTGTGCGACATTTTCTGCAAACGTAAATATAAATTACCGTCTTCCAATCAAAGTATACTACCGTATTTGTACTCTTAGACATATCAGAATCGAAATAAATCATGGAAGCCAGAATGTGTTGAGTTTTAGCATGGGTTGGCGGATATTAGTAAATGTTTTCCTCGCCCCTGGCTCGGGATAAAATACCAATATCCGCCAATCCATGTTAAAACTGCCAACACATTCTGGCTCCCATGATTTATTTCTTAATTACACACTAGTACTATTGTTATCGATAGGTATTCAAATTTTGGAAATACCTATTTGTCAAAAGAATTCGCACGTGTCTTAGGCCCAGGACAAATAGTGACGTCACTTGAACACCTGGCACAGTGCCGAGGTGTTCAAGTGACGTCACTATGTGGTCTGGGCCTAACACACGTGCGGCTATTTTGATAAAATATTTACAAAAGTTATACAATACATACGACCGTCACGATATAACTGAAATATTGTTGAAAGTGGCGTTAAGCACCATAAATCCAATAAATAATATAACAAGTGCGTAAAAATGACAAAGAGTAAAATTATGAAAATATACACCACAAAATGAGATCATGTTACCTTACACATAAAAAAAAACCCAAAATAATTAAAAAATAACCTGTAAAATCTGTAGCTTCATTGGAACTTGAATGTTAATTCAAACTGTTTAAAATATAATGTCAAACACCGTCTTCATCCAACAATGATTTGCGAATATGAATAATTCGTCTTTTCTCCAAATTTAAAACGAATTTAATTTACACAGGAATCGTACTTACTGAGTTTAAATAAGGGTAATAACAAAATTACCGAACTCCGAACAATCTTACAAAGGGAAAGTCAAAACTCATAATTATATAAACAGACAAATTCAGTCAACAACCGGAAAACTGTGAAAACCGTAATGACCCTGACTTGGTACAGGCATTTCTAAAGAAATGGTGGGTTTAGCCCTGGTCCAATAGCCTGTTTCTCAGATGAAGATGACGTTTCAGGAAATCAGAATAATTGCTACTGGCCCTTGCATAACGAATCAATTGCGAGATGTAAGCACCATATGCAGGAGAAGCTGGTATATTGCTGCACATATTTGGAAAATTTATGATTTTAAAATTGAAGTCGTCCCGTTTATCATAAATTTTAATCATAAAGTGCAGTCATCAGGCAAGTTGCGGACTTGTAATATTATATTATATATTTTTTTATGAACAATATCACTAGAGTGTAAGTCAGTTATCGGCTTCGATCTCGGGTTCACGGTAGATAAACACCATCGCCCGTGCTTTGAGCACCTCGAACGCTACGCGGTCTCGGCGCACAATTTGCACGGGCTCAGGTGTTCATCTAGCTTGAACACCTCGATCTCAGTCGGTAACTATTACATAGACGTCGTTCTCAAGGCGTCGCGTGTCGTTGTCATCAGGCGATTTTCTTTAAATGAGGCACCTTTGGGGTTATTTAAATTTATTTCAAATTATTTGCCGTATTTTGAAAAAATAAATATATTTTTCAATATCATAGCAAAAAAAGTTTGAATTAATTTATAAGGATTGATCGAAATTATTTGCTCGGTTCATTCGACATAACCTCAATCAGGTTGTACACACCCTTGCGTAACCCGCTACGCGGGTATACACCAGGGGCGGATCCGTGGGGAGGGGGCGCACCCGGCGCGTGCCCCCCCCCTAAAATTGGAAAAAATGATTTTTTTTGCGTAAAATCGTGATTTTTCACACGAAATACCCCAAGAAAAAATTTAAGTGCGGCCCCCCCTCCCCCCTAACTTGAAATCCTGGATCCGCCCCTGTACACGGTGTGTACAACCTGATTGAGGTTATTTCTTCATGAACCGAACAAAAATTGCGATCAATCCTTAATTATTCATGCCAGTTTTATGTTGTATAAAAAAAAAGAAGAAATATACGTTTTTAAAAGGTAGTGTGACGGTAAGTATAGGATACAGTACTATTGAAACAAAAGAAGCGGCCAGTATTGGATATAACGGGTTTCTTTTTCCGCATGAGTACTCAGGCGAAGGCCAAGGTGCGTAGCACCAAGGCCGTCACCTGAGTACGAATGCGGAAAAAGAATCTCGTTATATCCAATACGGGAAAATTCATTTGTTTCAATAATAATGTATCTAACTTGTACAATAATAGTGTTGTTGAAAAAATATATGGTATGGCATATATTTTTACACTTTTAATGTTTAGAAAGTCAAATAAGACAACAATTAACAAAAATAATACGACAAATTTTTATCGGTCAACGTCCTTTCGATTCTCGTTTATATTTAGATATTTCAAGGTCTTTCAAGTGAAAAGAATCGTTTATATTCAGATATTTCAAGGTCTTTCAAGTGTCACAAATCTTCACCTGTGGTCTGTCTGATTTGTTATTACTTGCGGTCGGTTCGTTAGTTGTTTTTGTATTGCGAAAATACATTTTAAAAGTTCACATACTCGTCAGTTCTGAACATAAATTATTCCAGATCTGAAATACTTTGATCGTGTCTTGTATATTGCTTTTTTAAACAAATTGTTGATATTTTGTTTACAAAGCTTACTATCAAGAGTAAAATATACTAATCATAGCGTATAGTAGTGTGGTCACCGTAGCCGAGTGGTTGGATGGAAGTTTTGAAAATCAAAATAGACTTTGAAAAGCCCAGCGGTGGTTCGAGACACGGAAGACCAAAAATAAGTAAAACGCGTTTTTAAGTCTAAAACAGTAAAAGGTTAAAGTTCATATATTCAAGAACAAACTGTAGATTCTTGAAAATAATCCACTGTTCGTACAATAGTGTGACGTAAACGATATCAACCTTGTCCCAAAAATGGGTCAAACTATTAAAGTACAGCGGCCTGTATCATCGGCCCCTATTAACGGCCTGTATGTGATATTAGATGCCGCATTTACAATAGCTTTGCTAGGGGTATTATTGTACAACTATATTTATAAACCATGTAATTTTCTTCCTGCTTGAATGGTAACTAATGCCAACAAAGCAAAATAGGTAGGTTGTCATAATACTCTTGTAAAAATTTTGTAATGAAGATTGGTTTGAACTGAAAATCAATTAATAATACCGTAAGGTGTCTCTGTTTTATGTGTTCACATGATAATGCCGGAGTTAAAAAAAAGATCAATTGTTCTACTTAAGGGGACGGTTAACACAATGAACATATCCCATTTTCGATTTAACAATGTTTACGCACGATCCAGGATTTTGTGTTAGGGGGGACGAAAGTCAGCGAGGGGTCTGGGGACCGTGTAAAGTCCCCAGCGGGTCGGTAGGGGGCCCCCGGAAGCTCCTGGGTTTTGAGTATTTAGGAAGCTTTTCCGTCAACAATTTTGAAGCATTTTGTGAATGTGATGAAGTGTATTAAAACGCATGAATCTTCTCCAAAAGGTTTCAAATAGTTTCTAAGCAGTGAGTGTAAATTAAAGGGAGATATCACTTGAAATTATCTATCTGGAGCTGTGACTCCCCTGATTTCCTTATCACGCCGGCTATTCGTATACTCGGAACAGGTGCGGACACTTTGAACTCGGTGCAAGCTAGTTATTTTGAACGTTTTCATTGGCCAATTTTGAATTTTTGGACACTACAGACCGTGGAGCATGACACAGCCAGAAATGATGGGTACTTTGCTCATTTGCATATCTAAGATGGCGACGCCGGGACGTCTGCAATTGCCAAATTTGTATTAGGAGTTCATATGTCAGCAACAAATATTGCTGTATTATCGGAACTTGGGTTATTCCCCCTTTCATTGTGTACTATAAAAGCTACTATTAATTATTGGCTTCATCTTTTGAGCGCAAATGCAAATAGCTTAATTTATCATTCATACCAAGAAAACACCTTACGTAAAGATGGCTTATGTTCTAAAATAAAACTTTTACTAGCTGATATTGGGTTTACTCATGTTTGGGTGAATCAAGGTACTTTTTCTAAGTCTAAATTATTACACTCTTTATCAATCAAACTAGAAGACAGATATATTAACCATTGGAAAAAAATTATTGTTTAATGATGATAATAAAAATGGTGGTAATAAACTGCGAACTTATAGGAAATTAAAAAATAGTTACAAAATGGAGAAATTTTTACATTCTGATGTGGATAAATTTGCTTTATCTATATTTGTTAAAATTAGAATAAGCAACAGTAACCTGAATATTGAAAGGGGTAGCTACATTAAACTTCCAGTGGAAAAGAGAATATGTCCTCTCTGTAATATAGAACCAGAGGATGAAATACATTTCATTTTAAAATGTCCCAAATTGGATAAGTGTCGTAAAGAATTATTTTCTAATATAAGTTCAGTGGTTCCTTCATTTAATGATATGGATGAGTTTCAAAAATATAAATTCATATTGAGTAGTAATGTAATGATCTTGATATATTCAAAATATGTATTTTAGGTGTGAATAAATTGTATTCTATTAATCAAGATCTGAAAGGGAAGTTATAACTTAATTATTATGCAAAATTATTATTACAGTATACAGAAATATTTAAATATTTTTATATACATTGAGTGACACTGTTGTGTACAATGGGAGATAATCCTTATAAATATTGTAATCTTCAATGGGAGATAGTTCATACACTCCTCAGCTGTGATAACAGCTTCTTTGTACATGTATTGCATGCATTTAGCTTAGTTCTGTTTTGTCTGTTGATGATTGTTCAATGTTTGGACTTTAAATCAATAAAATTAATATGGATTAGGCACAGCCTACAGGCGAGCATCGCATCTACGCATAGACATGTACATGTATTTTACTAGTCTATGATTATGAGTCCACATTTTTTCTTATTTTTTTTATTTTTGAAACTTCAAGTGACTGTGAAGAGTCAAACGTCTATCATTTAAAAAAGTATCCTTTTCATCCGGGGGTCGTGCACAGGCCCTGTGGGTCGTGTTGCTCGTATGTGTTTATGTACATGTTTTGTAAAATAAATGACGAAAGTTCATAACGTTAAATTTCAAGCTGAATTAAATGAAATAAAAAATTAATGAAAACAATTAAATATTCGAGGTTCCTGGACTAAGTGAAAATCCGAGGCGACGAACCCTTTTTTGGCCTCAAGAGTCTATGTAAAAATGTCTGAAATACATGAAACTGGTGGCGTGCGACACAAAATTTACCATCGTGTTATCGGTTTTCGTGCTATTATCGATTTTCAGATATAGCGATTAACAGTGTTAACCCTCCATTCATATGACGATTGGAATTTTCAAAGAATGGCTAGTTAAATATTTCTTTGTGCATAAGATTGTTTTTAAAGCCATTCTTGTATTTTAATATACTCTCGATTACCTGGCAACTTTTGTTGTCAGTAAAATGGCGTCATCTGTTTCCGTGGCAAATAAAAACAAGGCCAATATACGGGATGGAAACGAATATAAAATCCGGAAATGGCTGGTTTTAAAATTTCATGGTTCTGGTCATCTACCAAATCATACTACATCTAAATAAAATAACAGAATGTTTGAAAATTACCACTTTAAAAATTGTGTTTACTTTTGATGTTTTTTTTAGTGCTGAAACCACAATGCACTGCAAAGTGACATGTATTTTATATAAGAAACAGGCACATTTCAGTCGGCTCTTTTGTTTACAAATACGATCGGTGTCCCCATGATAGTTACATGACAGGAAGAGCAGGTGTCTGAGAGGCAGACGACATAGTTAAATTTTATATAGCCCTTCTGGATTTTTTTCCAGCTACTTTATAAATGAAGTACATTTTTGGCATTACAAAAGTATGGTTCAGTAGGTAGGTTCACTGTTTTTGGTACTTACGTCTTTAAAAGTAAACTTTATCATTTTTTACAAATGTCAGCTTTCGTATTGTTTATGTTCCATAAATAGAAACCGGAAGACACGTTAAAAATAATGCGTGCACTGTGGAAATCAAAATAAAATGGATACCACGAAAACAGATGACGCACGAAAACACATACCGTGACGATAACAATGAATGACATTTGGCGACATATTTTCTGAAATTAATTTAGATTATATTGACTAACCTTATATTTCTAGCTTCTAAACTCGGGGTTCCCACATTAAATATAATATGATCATTTTTGCATGATCGCGATATCAAAGACATGTCTAAAATCTTTACAAAACAAAAATATTTGAATTTTGACAGAAGAAAAACTTTGCGGAAATAAACAATAACTTTTAATTTTCGAATCATTGGCGGACACATTGAATTTCCGTACTGTTGGCTATTTTTTGACGAATCTAATAAACGATTCATCAAGCTTGAAACTGCAGTCACGTGATCAAAATATAATTTAAATATGATGAATATTTATGAGGAAAGTACCATCAATTTCTGGATATGACGGCAACGGAACACGGAACAGCATGCTCCGCGGTCTGTAGTGTCCAAAAATTAAAAATTGACCAATGAAAACGTTCAAAATAACTAGCTTGCACCGAGTTTCCGAATACCCAGCGTGCTATATTAGCCAATTTTCTCATGTTTCACTGTTGAAAATGGGGTAATTTGTATTGAAGTGTTTGTAGAATGGATGGATTTTGATAAGATTAATGTCTAGGGGATTATAATATCACTTTGTTTTCTAATTAATCGTCGACTGCTGCAAAAGTTCAAAAGTAATTAGATAAACTAAAAGGGCAATGCAACGGGTAAAAATATATAATGATTTAATACATTTAACAGGCGAATGAATGAATGCTGATATGCTTAATAGAGGGACGGAAGACCGCCCCCCCCCCCCCTCTCTCTCTCTCTCTCTCTCTCTCTCTTTTTTTTTAGGGGGGAGGGGCGAACGTTCCCTCCGCCCCCTCTGGATCCGCCACTGATAATGATACAAAGATATGAATTCTGAATGAACAAATACTGGTATTTAACATTTATAACTCCTACGTGCCCCCTTTTTTAAAGATGTTTTTTATGTGTACTAACTCTCCGAATGCCGATGTCCGCCTAGGAATTCGTTCTTTGTTTATAGTAGGTTTTTCCTACATTTTCAGTTCATTCCTTTTCACTGATGTCTAGTGTTTATTTAAACACTTCGCAAGTCTATAACACTAGGGTGTTATGTAATTGTTTGTTTGTGTAAGAGTTGTCTCCGTTTGTACTTTATGTTTTATCTGTCTGTCTCTCTAATAAATGTGAAAAAATGGCAGCAGACGTATTTTGTTGTTTTTATAATGTATGACTGTGGCATGACACGCGTTGGGTCCTGCTATGCATTATTACACATGCTAGTAGACCGTCACATCGCTAGTCTGACGAGCATTTATTTCCCGCCGACTCGCTAATCACCCATAAAGCCAACAATTGTTTATTCACTGACGAAAAATGGATTTGATGATACTCTTTCAAAAAATTATGCAGAGTGGCTATTCATCAGGCCATTATAATACGTATGTCGTTGGACATAAACATCATCGTCAGTGTCGAATTTAGGACAAATGAGGCCCTGTGCTAGTTAAGTTATGAGGCTCCTTACTTGTGCCCTGAAGGAGGTAGACCCGGTAGTCCTACATGCTCAGGAAATGTAGGAACAGTTAAAATTTTAAAATTGCACCACATAAGCAAAAATCCATCGTAATTTTTTTTTTGGCAGGAAGATGGCCCTCCCCCCCCCCCCCCCCCCCTCCCCACTAACCAATGGGGCCATGTGCTTAAGCACACCTAACCACAATGGTAAATCCGACACTGAATACATCAACTATTGTTTCTGTTTTGAAGAGGCAAACCAAAAGACCAATAATATTCTATCACATTCGTTAAATTTCTCTATACCAATGTTGGCAAATAATCCTGTTGGTGATGATGTCAAGCGACATAAGCCATACAATGATCGGGCTTACGTCCACTTTAGTCACACACTTTCGATGCTCCACTAAATGACCAGCATTTTATTCAGTTTGGGGGTTTAACATCTCTAGTATGACTGTCATGTATGTGTCTGTATTATACAGTGGCATGCAGAAAAAAGGAGGAAGATGGCACAACGTCCCTGGGCATCCATTTCAGGTGGGCATCCAAACAAATAGTGAAATTAAAATGAAGTTTTTTGAAAGTTGAAATTATAGCTGATAGCTTCGTTATACAAGGTACCAATGGAATCACAGGGGTCGGTAGCAATCACAAAATGATCCAAATCCAATTTGAAAAAAAAGTTGATTTCAAGTGTTTTTACATATTTTAAAAAATGTTTTCCTATATCACATTTCTATTACTTGAGTCTTCGGGAAAAAAACATACAATTAAGGAGCTGGCTTCGGCTCGCCACTGATTATATATTTATTTATGTATGTTTATCCTTCAGATACCATAAGTATGTGTAACACACTGATGGTTGTCGCAATAGATTTAGGAACTACCTTTTCTGGATATGCTTACTCGACCACAGCTGAATTTAAAGATAATCCATTGAATGTCCACTCCAATCAAATATGGAAGATGGGGTCATGTTCGTTGAAATGCCCGACATGCATTTTATTTGACCAAGACAAGACTTGTGACAGCTTTGGGTATGAGGCGGAAGCTCAATATGCCGATGTGGTCTTGGAGAAAAGTGAAAACCAGTTTTATTTCTTTAAACATTTTAAAATGAAAATTTCGACACAGCAGGTGAGACTAAGTGCTGATCGCTATAAGTACAGGTGAGACTAAGTGCTGATCGCTATAAGTACAGGTGAAACTAAGTGCTGATCGCTATAAGTACAGGTGAGACTAAGTGCTGATCGCTATAAGTACAGGTGAGACTAAGTGCTGATCGCTATAAGTACAGGTGAGACTAAGTGCTGATCGCTATAAGTACAGGTGAGACTAAGTGCTGATCGCTATAAGTACAGGTGAAACTAAGTGCTGATCGCTATAAGTACAGGTGAAACTAAGTGCTGATCGCTATAAGTACAGGTGAGACTAAGTGCTGATCGCTATAAGTACAGGTGAGACTAAGTGCTGATCGCTATAAGTACAGGTGAGACTAAGTGCTGATCGCTATAAGTACAGGTGAGACTAAGTGCTGATCGCTATAAGTACAGGTGAGACTAAGTGCTGATCGCTATAAGTACAGGTGAGACTAAGTGCTGATCGCTATAAGTACAGGTGAGATTAAGTGCTGATCGCTATAAGTACAGGTGAGATTAAGTGCTGATCGCTATAAGTACAGGTGAGATTAAGTGCTGATCGCTATAAGTACAGGTGAGACTAAGTGCTGATCGCTATAAGTACAGGTGAGATTAAGTGCTGATCGCTATAAGTACAGGTGAGACTAAGTGCTGATCGCTATAAGTACAGGTGAGATTAAGTGCTGATCGCTATAAGTACAGGTGAGATTAAGTGCTGATCGCTATAAGTACAGGTGAGATTAAGTGCTGATCGCTATAAGTACAGGTGAGACTAAGTACTGATCACTATAAGTACAGGTGAGACTAAGTGCTGATCGCTATAAGTACAGGTGAGACTAAGTGCTGATCGCTATAAGTTACATTTTGTTTATGTTAGTATTTGATGATTTGGCTTCCATTCCTTTTCAATTTGTTCAAATTTTGTTCAAATTTTGAGAACCGCATCGGTATAGTAATGGTTAGCTTGTTCTCCTCGAGTGCGATATAATGTGGATTCAAGTCCCAGTCGGGTCAAAACAGACTATGTAATTGGTATTTATTGTTTTTCTGCGGCATCTAGGAAAAGAGCAAAGACTTGTTGGCTCGGGATCAGGATAATGTGTCAGAGTGGAGCGACATGTTTACCCCGTGGACTTGTTTCAGTGAGCCAACACTAAGGAAATATACAGCGGACATCATAATCATATCATCCATATAGCATGTTTTCGTTCACAATATAGCTGAAAAATAGCTCATTTGGCGTTAAGCAATTTTACCACTCACTCACTCACTCAAATTTTGAGTTTCTTACAATATACAGTCAATAAGTTATCTCGCTAGCTAGCAGCAATGATTTATTTTGAACAAATAAACATACGTTGCAGTGGGAAAAAAACAAGGAATCGAAATATATATTAGATATGTTTTTTGTTGCTGTGTTGCACGAAAAGGTTTCAAAATATAATCAGATTGTGATAACAGGGGAAGGGGTAATTTTATTTTTAATTGTGATAATAAAAGTGCAATTGGTTTTTAATGAGACTAACAAATATTCCCCTATATTATGTCTTGTTTGTTCGAGAACCCACCTTAGACTTACTACTTGATTTATTTTTAAGGATATAGACGATGATTTCCTTATAGAGGATGAGAATGGAAAAACTCTTCCAGCAAAAATTGTTTTCACTGGCTTTATAAAAGCTCTCATGTCTCATTTTCTTCTGGAACTTACAAACAGAGGAATTTTAGGGAGCATATTGGAGAAAAATAATATATCTTGGGTTCTAACTGTGCCGTCAATATGGACGGAATCAGCAAAGAAATTCATGCGCAGCTGCGCCATTGAGGCAAGTATAGTCCGAAAATATTTTGTCGTCCAACAAGTTGTTTGTGATAGACTTTACTCACTCCACATCGAGGTTTATTGGTATAATGTCATTATGGTTATTCATTCGAGAATGGATTGAATAACTTGCATCAAAAAGCAACAATGTCATGCACATTATATCACATTAATATTTCCAGCATTTTTGTCACAGTATCTAGGACCACCTAATCATTACAGAATCGTTACTGGTCTTCCAATATTTTCTAGTTCAATTTTAATTTATAAAGAGTTAGGTTGGGAATCATTGGCAGAAAGAAGAAAAAGGAGAAAATTACAAATGTTTTATAAAATAATAATGCACCCAGGTATCTTTGTGACTTAATTCCACCAGCAATTCAAAGTACAACCGTTTATCCATTGCGTAATGGAAGTGATATTATAATACCATTTTGCAGACTATCGAATATTTATGACTCATTTATTCCTTCAACTATACGTCAATGGAGTATCTTAGACCCATCACTTCGAAATGTGGATTCTATTGCAAAATTTAAAGTTGAATCAAGAAAACGGAAAGATAGTAGTTCCTAAACATTACGAAATTGGACCTCGAAAACTTAATATAATATTATCCCAACTTCGATGTTTCGCTTCTTTTCTGAATAAGGGAACGACCATTTAACTTGAAGGGGGATTATGGTTTTTTTTCTAAAAAAATATTCTGATTCCCAATGTAGCTGAAAAAAATATTCTGATTTTGGTGGAGGAAAAAAATAATCTGATTCAGAGTTTTTGTCATTTAACCTAATGTTATATTCTGGAAAAAAAAATTCGCGCTTAGCGCGACAAAAAAAATAAATATTCTAACTTTTGTTTTGTCCGAAAACAAAATTCTGAACGAAACAAAAAACCATAACCTCCTTTTTGCACATTTGAGCAAATAAAATATGTTTAAGCTAAACCACCTAATCATGTTTTCAAGCTTGATTGACGTCAACATAAAATATCGTCCACATATTAATTAAACTGTAACAGAAATTCTCAAAGGTGTAACACACAATCGAAAGGTTTGGACAGCGCTGTCTTAAAGAAACACACAATAATTACTCTGAAAAATAGTTTCATTTCGTTTAAAGGTGTGCAAAAAAAGGGGGTTTCAACCACACAACACTGGACTGCATCAAATAATATTACAGCGAATTTGCTTTAAGACCTTTTCTAAACAGCTTTCCTTCCCTTTTTCAGTTGAACTACATTGTAAAATTTTTTTAATTTTTTTACAATAATATTGTATCATCTGCCAGCTGTGATATTTTTTGCTGGTTTTTTTTTCTTCATCTAAATTTGGATAGATATGACAAATAGTAAAGCAGGTAAAGGGCATAATTGTGGAATCCCACGCATATTTTCTTAATTTCAGATACACACCCATTATTAAAAACACACAAGTTTGAGAACTAGCGTAAAGAATCGCTAATGCCAAAATGTTTTTAAGTTGCATAAATATAATCCGATTGATTTTGGAATCGTTTCGACAGTGTGGGATTTTTTGTTTGTCATTTTATTATAAAGAATCAAACGATTTGATAAAATCTTCAAAAATAATAGCTCCATTTCCTTTATAAGAATCAGCGTTATGTATTGTGTCTTGACAGTAAAATATTTGATTTGATTTTGATTTATTACAGACTGGCATTGGGGAGAAATTGAGTATTGCTTTAGAACCCGAAGCCGCCTCCATTTACTGCCAATGCGCACCACTTCTATCAATACTGAGGGGACAAAGGCAAACGAATTTGATTGACGTGGGAACAAAGTTTATGATTGTAGATATCGGAGGTGAGCTTAAATGCCTTTAAATGTTCCACCATGAAAAATAAACACATCAATTCTTTACCTTCAAATTCACCAATCTTATTACATTTTAGACGCATCGTAGATCTGTATGCAATATTCCGTAGCTACCAAGCATATTGTGGAGAAAAAAGCCCGAACAGAAGAGGGTAGATATTAAAAACATTAGCTTAATACTGGCATCGTCACGAGAAATTACGTGAAGAGTCATGAGACAACTACCTTAATCACCCGGCCACCAAGGTCTCTGGCTTCAAATGGAAGATTCTCCAATCAAACTGAATCAATTTCAATAGGCCATAAAAGGAAAACATTGTTCTTTCACCATTGAAATGGTATTCTTAAACGTTGATTGACAAGCAGTCAGATGGAAAACAAAAAATACCACACTGTCTGAACAATTCCTAAATCAAATATCAAAATCGTAGAAAGAGGCAAAATCCATACCCCTGACACACAAATACATGACCACTCGCTTTCCAGACTTGGTACAGCTACTTCAATAAAATGTGGTGGAGTTAAGCTAGTTATATGAGCCCAAACCTCCACTCTTAGTGAAATTATCATTTGTATATTCTTTAGACGTTTATTTTACCCAAGTTGAGTTACTGTGCGTGTACATATACCGAATTCTTAATGAGTCAAATAATGTTTTCTAGACTGATTTTACAATTGTTGATTATCGCTTTGGTATATTCAAACATCTCTTAGTTATAGTAAGCCCTATAATTTTTATATGAATTATTCACAATTTTTATTTTACCTAGGAGGAACTACCGATATTGTCGTTCAAGAGAAGTTAAAGGATGGAAAATTAAAATATTTATGCAAGTCATCAGGTGAAAAATGTGGAGGTACAAATGTGGACGAAGAACTGCTTCAATTGATTACAAACGTTTTAGGACAGACAGTGATTACAAGTTTCAAGAAAGACCATCCAATGGAATATTTCGACTTACACAGAGAATTTGAAAATCTTAAACAATGTAGAATAGATGGAAAACATAAAACAATCAGTGCTCCCATAGGTGTATTTGATGAACTTTGCAAAACAAATTATAACAAAAGTTTTGTTGAGGTTCTCAAACAGTCTAAACATAAAGATAGTTTGGTGCTTGTAGGGAACAAATTACGGTTGTCTAACGAGTTATTTTTATCAACGTTTAGTACAACTACATCGAAAATAATAACATTGATACAGGAAAATCTCAAAAAATCAGAATGTTTGGGATTAAATTTGTTCTTATTAGTTGGAGGGTTTTCAGAATCTGCTGTGATACAAGACGGTATTAAGAGAGCTTTCTCTGATAAACAAATTATAATACCACCCGAAAGTGGTATTGTTGTTTTAAAAGGTGCAGTAATATACGGTCACAAGCCAGACATTATTGCTTCACGGGTTGTAAAATATACATATGGAATTTCAAGTACAGAAACATATGATCCGTCCATGCACGATAAAAGCAAAAGAGTCACAATCGACGGTGTTTTACGTTGTGAGAAAAATTTTCGAAAATTGATTACAGCGAATACATCAGTAGTGGTTGGAGAAAAATGTTGTCACCATTTCCACACTACAGATAGAGATCAAGATTTTGCTAATTTTCGTCTGTTTTGTTCGTCAAGTGAAAATCCAAAATACGTTGATGAGACCGGTTGCAAAGAACATGGTAAATTCAGAGTAGAAATTCAAAAACATTCACGAGACATTGTTGATATTGAGGTAACTTTTCAGTTCGGTCTCACAGAATTGATCGTTTCTGCTAAGCAGAAAGGGACAGAAAGGGAATCGAATATAACGGTGAAATACAGTTAGATACAAGTGTTTTAGAGCTCAGGAAATGAACTTCTATACTTATAACATCTGTAATACATATGATTATCAACTATTTTTTGTTTTCTGCCTGTATACTGAAATATAATAAATGTTAATGAGAACATTCAAAACTGTATGGTGGAATACGGGTTTAATGACGTTCTCTAGTCACAATCTTACATATACAAAATGGGGAAAATGTACTAATATATATCTCCGTTGATCCAAGATTCCATAGCGAATGATTCCTATCATGATTTCCTTGATATAGTGTTGCTGCTAACAAAGAAGCTACTGAACCAAGGGTTCCTAGTGGTTAAGTTGAAGTTATCGCTTTGAAAGTTTTACAATCGCCACCATAACTTGGCTAACCGTTACAGAGTATATGTGTCATATATGACCATGGATATGTTCCGTTTGTCGTAATCACAATCCGGTCCTTTCTTCATTCATGACTTATCACCAGGTTTGTAACAATAGTAACGCGATGGGTGCCACATATGGAGCAGGAACTGCTTACCATTCGGAGCACATGAATTTAATCCCGGTTTTTAGTGTGGTGCGTGTTGCTCAATGTTTAGTTTTCTGTGTAATATTTTATAGATCATTGTTTGATGTTTCGTAATTTTGTCTTTTGGCCATTGTATTGTCTGTCATTCGATTAACGGCTTCTGATTACCCCTTTGGTATTTTCAAACTTTTCTTTCATCAAACCAGGTGTGTTGTCAGTACATATTTTTGTTTCAAAAATCCAAAGCTTACATTTTAAGCCACAACAGGCTGAAATTTAAAATATAGCTGGAATGGCAATAAAAGTGATGTTCCTGTACTTTAATTTGTGTTTAACTAATGGAGGATAGCCTCTCGTGTTCATTTACATCCATATCCTTTCTTACTGAGAAAATGGACGTCTTTTAACATATATTCCAGTGCCAATTTTTCTGTGAATATCGTCTTTCTTAAGGATTTTTTGCAAATGTTTAATTTATCAAAAACAAAAACAATTCAAGATGAAATAATTAAAACAAAACATTCTTTTTGTAAAACGCGTCCAATAGTGTAAAATATTAAATAACCTTGTGTGGTGAAGTGAGATGTTCTTACATGTTATGCTCTAGGAGGAGATTATCATGGTTTGATATTCGTATTCGAGTGTTACTATGCAAATTATTAAGTACATAGTATTTACATTTTAAATTCTTTATTCTATAAAAATATACCTTTATACAAAAATATTACATACAATAAAATATCACAGTGGTTTCAACATCCAGTCATTGCTTCCCAATATCGAAAGGCTTTGCCACTATATTCCCTATTTCTATGTTTCTTCCATTCAATATCACTAACAAACATGGTTAGTACTAACAATTATTCTGGAAGGCAACGAAATATAGAAAAAGGGGATCATGCTCTACTTCGGCAGTGGTTGACCCCAATTACAAAGGAACATATAATATACTCATTGAAGTTGTCTCCCCTGACCTTGAGTATAACTCATAGCTTCAAAATAAATGAATATTTGATTAACAATGTTGTGGAAATACCAAGTCTATTAAGTCCAATGTTCCTGATATAAATAGATTATTTGCAATCATTAGCCCATGGTATGTATATACTATGATAGTATACCAAGGTCAAATAAATAACATTTTCCTCTGAACAAAGTTTTTTTTTCCTTGATTCACTTGACCGAGCCAATAACATTTTTTTCCTGCATTTGCATAGAATACAAGAGTATACAAAGCTTGTTTGTATGATCAAAAGTCAGCGAGAGTGCCAGGGTCAAGTGCTTTTGTAGTGTGACATAGGCCTATTCGGGCTCCTATGCATAAAACAAAATGCATCAGATATTTACGAGAGAAAAAAAGAAACCATTACAATTTAACAATATACAAGTGCATCAATATTTTGTAAATATGTATTTACAAACGACTAGAATATTCTCATCCGTGTATGGAACTAGTACTAGTTCAAGCACACAATCTCCTGTAATACAGTGTTATTCTTCTGTCTAAGACATAATTTATTACCTCCCTTTGCAGTATGTTTTTTTTTCTGTTTAAATTTTCATAGACCTATTCTTTTCTGTCTCACCAGATCCTTCTAAAATGCCAAAAGTCTGCTGTACAAAATATATCTAATATAATAATATATGATAAACATAATCACTACCGGAGACGTACAAAATGTATAACTGTTTATGTCTCTCACAACCAGAGTGTTTAACTATTGTCCTAGTTTATGACTAATATATTGGGAAAACTCATATATGTCGTCTGCAGTCTTGTAGAATGTTTATAAACTCTGGATTACGGCAATCATGATCACCATGACAGCTGTAGCCAATCCATGTATTCTAATTGATGAACCTCCATCTGAAATAAAAATTTGAACATGGAAAATGGTTAATTTTAAGATGCAAGTAATTAATACAAACATTGCGATAGTTTTTACCAGAATATTTAGAGCGAAACATTAATCAAAATTAAAGCACATGTATAAAAATGCAATAGAAAATAACAAAACATCTCTAGCAGTACAAGTTAGAGGGGGAAACAAGAACAATTTTAGAGACCACTGTTTACTTGGCTGGAAGACTCATTTTAAGTACATTTATTTTTACAGGACTGCTATATGATATATGTATCAATAGTAGATTAATATTTGTTGTCATATTAGTACTGTGTATTATATTATATGTCTATACTATGATTTACTTTACTTACTAAGATTTGTGTTCATTGTGTAATTCATCACGTTGTAAAGTCCGTCGTATTCAACTTCACATCTGATATCTTTGTTTATGTCATTTGATGTTAAAACAAGTGCAGCACTAGCAACAGCATCACCATAGCCTAAAGTAAATTGTAATTGTTACATGTGTTCCGTGGCAGGATCAGTGATCTACCACTGGACCTAAGTTATTACCTGTATTATGTCACTGGA
Organism: Bathymodiolus septemdierum; assembly: GCA_963383655.1. Lineage (NCBI taxonomy): Eukaryota > Metazoa > Mollusca > Bivalvia > Mytilida > Modiolidae > Bathymodiolus > Bathymodiolus septemdierum. The sequence goes on along the minus strand of OY726518.1, from coordinate 123,927,093 downwards.
GTAAATTGTTGTACGTACTCCGAAAGCTGACATAAATTATTGTGTGTGCTATATATAGCATTGAGTAATTGTTACATGTGTTCCGTGGCCGGATCTGTGATCTACCACTGGATCTAAGTTATTACCTGTATTCTGTCACTGGAGTAAATTGTTGTACGTACTCCGAAAGCTGACATAAATTATTGTGTGTGCTATATATAGCATTGAGTAATTGTTACATGTGTTCCGTGGCCGGATCTGTGATCTACCACTGGACCTAAGTTATTATCCGTATTCTGTCACTGGAGTAAATTGTTGTACGTACTCCGAAAGCCGACATAAATTATTGTATGTGCTATTTATAGCATTGAGTAATTGCAACATGTGCTCTGTTAAATCAGATTAATTGTTGTGTATTTACTTAATAATGATTTTTATGTATACACTTGGATTGGGAACAAGTTTTTACGTGTTACTAGTTCCTCTCCATGTAAATGCTGTGCAATCCAAAGTAAATGGTTATATGTTCATACTGAAGTAAACTGCTATGTGATAATAACATAGATAGAATTATTATGACACTGTAATATAACATTGATGTTTTCTTCTCTTTCTACCATTTTCCCAAAGAATTTTAAAACTGTTCTGATTGTGTGGTACTATTTGTTTTCATTTTACTCCTTACTTTCATGTTCATTACATAATGATTATCATAACTTGTCAAAATATTAGTGTGTATGTAAGTAAGAGATTGTTGTTTAACCCCAAATGAACAAGTTATATTTCTATTAGATGATTATTGTGTCCATCTTGTACTAAATCAACACGCTTAGTTGGATGTCTATAGTGCTATCTCACTAAAACAACAGCCAGCTGATAGACAAGACGCACATCACCCTGATTCCGAATCAACCCGTCTTTGCTCTTAGACAAGACGCACATCACCCTGATCCCGAATCAACCCGTCTTTGCTCTTAGACAAGACGCACATCACCCTGATCCCGAATCAACCCGTCTTTGCTCTTACTGCTTAATGCTGCGTGCTTAGCGAATAAACAGCAAATACCAATCTTATATTCTTTGGTTTGACCCGACGGGCGATTAAACCCACGGTCAACCGCACTCGAGTTGAGCACGCTACCCGTTATGCCACCGATGCGGTGGTTTATTAGTTGACGAATACAATTCTTCTGACAATTACTTACCACTACTTCTCATATTTTCAGTGTAGTAATAGGTTAGATGGGTGATATCAATGTTGTCCTTGTAGACCCTCAAATAAGGTGGTGGCTTGCCGTAGGTTGCTCGACATGTGATGTTGACAGGATTTGGACCAATGTTTGGAGAAGTTTCCCAATAAGTCGATACATTTGTGGGTAAAACTGAAACACATAAATTTATAGGAAATGTTTTTATGCAAACATGTTCATTTTAAGGTCTTTTATTTTATATACAAACATATGCCTGGTCCACATGGCTTAGTAGTATCAAAAATATAGAATTGGCCAACTACCTCCTCTTCAGATATGTAAATGTCTGACAATTCACAAGCCGCAGAAATTCTTCATGAGTGAGATCTGGTTCAGAATCAAGAGTTATGTTGTTTACGAAATGTCTCCACGATTAGCGCGTCGATTGGATCTCATGTTCCGACATCTGGAGTCCAGATTGTAATCATATCTATGCACATTTTAGAATTGAGATTTATTTACCTTTATTTCAGTTTTGTATAGTATTCAGTGATTTCGTTGTATGAGATAGTATAACATATCTTGTATTTATAAGCACAGTTCTACAAACAAATCACGACTAACAAGTATTAGGTCAAAGAAACCACTGGCTTCTTACACTTAAGAATAAAGAACTTACCGACAGATTGCAATGATGCTTCCATTGTAGTGGCTCCTACAGCACATTGATAGATCCCTTCGTCTGAAGTTTGAACGTTGACCACTGTTAGATTGTAAGTACCGGTAACGGCATACTTAGAATGATCGGTGGCCAAGATGGTGGTTCCAAGGGTCAATGAGATTATGGTACTTCCAGATTTCTGTCAATATAATGAATAAAGATATTCTCAATAATTCATCAACACAATATAATACATTTTCAGTTTCATGTTTGTCATACTTGCGGGAAAATGACTTGAATGCCTTCCAAAGCTGTGTTCATCATTCGACGTTTTAATAACCCTACGAAAACTAACTCTTATCTATTACTTTAAATGTAGCGTATTGAAACACTACGAGTAGTAAATTCCATTATTGAAAAAACGTTAATGTGGGGTCTTAAGAATTTAAAAATTTGAGTTCCAAACCTGTAGCATCCAGTGTATGAGTAGATGTAACAATACCATTACATACCTTCTTCCATTGTACATTTTCTCCTTGTGCTAAGGTGACAATACATGCCAAGGTTCCATTTTCACCGACCACAGCAGATGTATTGTATGGTGCTATGTTAAAAGTCACTGCCTGACAAGCTGTAAAAGTTATAAACTTCTTCTTAAAGTGAACTAATGTCCGACATTAAACAAAAATACGATACAGAAATGAGAAAGATTGACATATTTTAATGAAATTTTGTGAAAACTTGTGAACCAAAAATAATTTAATTAGTTCTCTAAACAATAAAAATGTTTGTCCTGTAAAGATTCATTTTAAAATAAAAGCTCGATCATACCTATTACAATTTTTTTTAACAATAAAACAAAATTGTCGAATTTCCATATATGAAAACAAATACTAAAACAGACAAACTGTTTATGATATATCAAAGGTTCAATTCTTTTTTTGTTTATTCAACCTTCGTATTTTTTTTAATTTAAGTGTAAAAAAAAGTGAGAACTTACCCGCCAAGCAAGATAAAAGAGTTATTATGACAAACATAGTTCTGATTAATTCTCGTTTATAAGTCACACAGATCAAGCTTTATTTTCACTTATAAAACACTGGTCCATGTCTCCTCTATATATACCAACAAGGTAATTTGTTTTGTTTTCAACTCCCTGGTCACCAGACCTATAGTCGGGACACTGGACCACATTTATTATTAAAATGGTAAAATTAGTTAGCTCAGTCTATTTTCATTAACCTATTTTGGTATTAGATTGCCGAAGCATTGGTCGAGAGACGTTTATTGCGCCATATTAACCTAAAATTAGCCAAAGTGGCTGGTTTAATACATTTTGGTCAGAAATAAGCCAGTCGTTGTATGTGTTATCATGGTAATTAAAAGGTGTTTTCTATTTGAATTAATCCTTTGTCTTATATCTAACGAAATTTCTTGGTAATAAGAATTGTATATTACATAGTCATACGACCACAAATATATATACATATATAAATATGGCTCATGATAAAGTTGATTGGCTATAAAGATGACATATAAGCAATACTAATCTATTGGTTAGAAATGTTTAAAACTCTACGATTCATTTTTTTTAGAGAGGGGGTTGTTACAATTGATTTTTAAAAATTAATTATCACAATAAGGAGAGAGTAGACTTACAGTTGTCCAATTTAATTCAAATAAGATGTTTGTATCCAATAAATATTTTCTAATTTTGCAGTGGTCATACCATATATATTTATGTAAAGTTACACGATGGCAGCAAGAGCAAATTACATTGTATTGTTTTCTTAACATCAAAATAGAAAAAAAAGTTTGAATAATAAAGCTGTTCATGTTTATGTTGTCATTCAATTTTGTGATCGTGTGTTGTCTTTTTGAGTGGAATCAGTTTTTCATCGTTTGTATCTGTATAAATTGAAGTTGAAAATCCAGTTATATATCTTAGCATTACAAAGTTCCGGTACCATGCCAATTTTTCAACATATATTACCGTTTTGGTGTTATGCAGATAACAATTAAAAGGTCAAAGTGTATCACGAAATCTTGAGTGAGTGAGTGATTGTTGTTTTTTTGTAATTTTCAATGAGATAAAGATGAGGTCCACTTTGAACTAGACCAACACGCTTAGTCTTAGTTGGATTTTTCTAGTGCTAGCTCACTGAAACAACAGTCGGCGGTTAGACATATCACCCCACTCGGACACATTATCATGATTCCGAGCCAATCAGTCGTTAATCTTTCTCCTTAATACTCCGCCTTGCTTAACGGAGAAGCAACACATACCAATTCAATAGTCTTTGGTTTTGCCCGATCGGGGCTCGAACCCATGATCTACTGCACTCGAGGCGAGTACGCTATCCATTACACCACAGATGCGGTTTATAAGATCTTGAATTTGTTACCATTTGAAATATTTCAAGATTACATGACCCTAGTTTGGAAGTCGAAATGTGGATTATATTTCAAAATATAAAACTGAAGCTATGAAAACAGAGTGACATTAGCAAAGTTCCTAAATATTTAAATATTACGAAACTGGGCTTCGAAAATTTAATATTTTATTTTATTAAATGATAAGGAATTTTGCTTTTCGCTGATTGGCCTAAACAGCATTTTCTCAACTCTACCTCAGAGTGAGTATACCTCGCGTTCAGTGAGTACACCTCGCGTGAGGTATATTCGGGCTTGTGTCTATTTTTGTCTATTGTCTATTCGGTGTTTCAACGTTGTCCAACCAGACGAGATTTCATTTCCAGTCGGCCAATCAACTTGCAAAAAATTTAAAAATTTCAAAAATTTCATAGGAATTTTTTAAATTCTACAAATTTCAAAATTTATAAAATTTCAAAACTTGATAAAAATGATAAAACAATTGTAGCCTATTTTGTTGAATATACGGTTGAAAAGTTTGAAAAATTCCTTGTTATTTAATAAAGCAGTTATTGACTTTTAATTTCAGTCTACTCATGACTATACGGACCTGGTCAATGATTGATTAACCTCGGCCGTTGGCCTCGGTCAATCAGTCATTGACCAAGTTCGTATAGTCATGAGTAGACCTCATTAAATATAGTAAATATAGTCCCAAATCCATCGTGTTGTGGAGACTACCAATTCCTTCTCCGACTGTTCCAAGTACAAAAATATATTATATACATTGTTTCACAGTCTCAGCTGACTTTCTTGTGATTTGTTATTTAACTAATAGTTCATGACACTAAGGGCCATATGGCAGTATATGGACCGGGATGTCACCCACAAAATATTATTTTTAAAATATTAAATTATTTGAAAATTTAGAACTTTTGAAAAAAAAATTAATTTATTAAAAAAAAATTAATTTTATATGAAATTTTTGATTTTTTTTTAAATTTTGTAAAATTTTGACCTTTTTTGCAATTTGATTGGCCGACTGGAAATGAAATCTCGTCTCTGGTTGGACAACGTTGAAACACCGAATAGACAATAGACAAAAATAGACACAAGCCCGAATATACCTCACACGAGGTGTACTCACTCTGAGGTAGAGTTGAGAAAATGTTGTTTAGGCCAATCAGAAAAAAGCGAAATTCCTTATTATTTAATAATATACAGATATATCATGCTTGGGAGGGGGTATTTGCGAAAAATACCAGTCGAGAAACGAAAAATTTTCCGAGCCGAAAGGCGAGGGAAATTTAGTCTCAAGACTGGTAGACCAACACGCATTGGATTTTTCTAGTGCTAGCCCACTGAAACAACAGTCCGCGGATAGACATGTCGCCCCACTCGAACACATTATCCTGATTCCGAGCGGAGAAGCAACAAATACCAATTTTATTGTCTTTGCTTTGACCTGACCGGGGCTTGAACCCACGATCTACCACACTCGAGGCGAGCACTCCAATCATTACGCCACCGATGCGATATATATACTTATATATATATGTGATTTGCTCAAATCACATACTAGTATACAGCAACGAACGGTACATAGCATATATATTTCGTTTCTTGCTGATTTGTTCGGTTCTGTTCACTGCTGCATATGTGATTTGTTTAGTTCCCTTTCTTGTTGTATATGTGATTTGCTCAGTTCCGTTTCCAATGGTATATTCGATTTGCTCAGTTCCGTTTCCTATGGTATAGGTGATTTGCTCAGTTCCATTTCCAATGGTATATGTGATTTGCTCAGTTCCGTTTCCAATGGTATATATGATTTTCTCAGTTCCGTTTTCTATGATATAGGTGATTTGCTCAGTTCGGTTTCCTATGGTATATGTGATTTGTTCAGTTCCGTTTCCTATGGTATATGTGATTTGCTCAGTTCCATTTCCTATGGTATATGTGATTTGCTCAGTTCCGTTTCCTATGGTATATGTGATTTGCTCAGTTCCGTTTCCTATGGTATATGTGATTTGCACAGTTCTGTTTCCTATGGTATATGTGATTTGTTCAGTTCAGTTTCCTATGGTATATGTGATTTGTTCAGTTCAATTTCCTATGGTATATGTGATTTGCTCAATTCCGTTTCCTATGGTATATGTGATTTGCTCAGTTCCGTTTCCTATGGTATATGTGATTTGCTCAGTTCCGTTTCCTATGATATATGTGATTTGTTCAGTTCAATTTCCTATGGTATATGTGATTTGTTCAGTTCCGTTTCCTATGGTATATGTGATTTGCTCAGTTCCGTTTCCTATGGTATATGTGATTTGCTCAGTTCCGTTTCCTATGGTATATGTGATTTGCACAGTTCTGTTTCCTATGATATATGTGATTTGTTCAGTTCCGTTTCCTATGATATATGTGATTTGCTCAGTTCCGTTTCCTATGGTATATGTGATTTGCTCAGTTCCGTTTCCTATGGTATATGTGATTTGCTCAGTTCCATTTCCTATGGTATATGTGATTTGTTCCGTTCTGTTTCCTATGATATATGTGATTTGTTCAGTTCCGTTTCCTATGGTATATGTGATTTGCTCAGTTCCATTTCCTATGGTATATGTGATTTGTTCCGTTCTGTTTCCTATGGTATATGTGATTTGTTCAGTTCCGTTTCCTATGATATATGTGATTTGTTCAGTTCCGTTTCCTATGGTATATGTGATTTGTTCAGTTCCGTTTCCTATGATATATGTGATTTGTTCAGTTCCGTTTCCTATGGTATATGTGATTTGCTCAGTTCCATTTCCTATGGTATATGTGATTTGTTCAGTTCTGTTTCCTATGGTATATGTGATTTGTTCAGTACCGTTTCCTATGGTATATGTGATTTGCTCAGTTCCGTTTCCTATGATATATGTGATTTGCTCAGTTCCGTTTCCTATGGTATATGTGATTTGCTCAGTTCCGTTTCCTATGGTATATGTGATTTGCACAGTTCTGTTTCCTATGATATATGTGATTTGTTCAGTTCCGTTTCCTATGATATATGTGATTTGCTCAGTTCCGTTTCCTATGGTATATGTGATTTGCTCAGTTCCGTTTCCTATGGTATATGTGATTTGCTCAGTTCCATTTCCTATGGTATATGTGATTTGCTCAGTTCCGTTTCCTATGGTATATGTGATTTGCTCAGTTCCGTTTCCAATGGTATATTCGATTTGCTCAGTTCCGTTTCCTATGGTATAGGTGATTTGCTCAGTTCCATTTCCAATGGTATATGTGATTTGCTCAGTTCCGTTTCCAATGGTATATGTGATTTTCTCAGTTCCGTTTTCTATGATATAGGTGATTTGCTCAGTTCGGTTTCCTATGGTATATGTGATTTGTTCAGTTCCGTTTCCTATGGTATATGTGATTTGCTCAGTTCCGTTTCCTATGGTATATGTGATTTGCTCAGTTCCGTTTCCTATGGTATATGTGATTTGCACAGTTCTGTTTCCTATGGTATATGTGATTTGTTCAGTTCAATTTCCTATGGTATATGTGATTTGCTCAATTCCGTTTCCTATGGTATATGTGATTTGCTCAGTTCCGTTTCCTATGGTATATGTGATTTGCTCAGTTCCGTTTCCTATGGTATATGTGATTTGTTCAGTTCAGTTTCCTATGGTATATGTGATTTGCTCAATTCCGTTTCCTATGGTATATGTGATTTGCTCAATTCCGTTTCCTATGGTATATGTGATTTGCTCAGTTCCGTTTCCTATGGTATATGTGATTTGCACAGTTCTGTTTCCTATGATATATGTGATTTGTTCAGTTCCGTTTCCTATGATATATGTGATTTGCTCAGTTCCGTTTCCTATGGTATATGTGATTTGCTCAGTTCCGTTTCCTATGGTATATGTGATTTGCTCAGTTCCATTTCCTATGGTATATGTGATTTGTTCCGTTCTGTTTCCTATGATATATGTGATTTGTTCAGTTCCGTTTCCTATGGTATATGTGATTTGCTCAGTTCCATTTCCTATGGTATATGTGATTTGTTCCGTTCTGTTTCCTATGGTATATGTGATTTGTTCAGTTCCGTTTCCTATGATATATGTGATTTGTTCAGTTCCGTTTCCTATGGTATATGTGATTTGTTCAGTTCCGTTTCCTATGATATATGTGATTTGTTCAGTTCCGTTTCCTATGGTATATGTGATTTGCTCAGTTCCATTTCCTATGGTATATGTGATTTGTTCAGTTCTGTTTCCTATGGTATATGTGATTTGTTCAGTACCGTTTCCTATGGTATATGTGATTTGCTCAGTTCCGTTTCCTATGATATATGTGATTTGCTCAGTTCCGTTTCCTATGGTATATGTGATTTGCTCAGTTCCGTTTCCTATGGTATATGTGATTTGCACAGTTCTGTTTCCTATGATATATGTGATTTGTTCAGTTCCGTTTCCTATGATATATGTGATTTGCTCAGTTCCGTTTCCTATGGTATATGTGATTTGCTCAGTTCCGTTTCCTATGGTATATGTGATTTGCTCAGTTCCATTTCCTATGGTATATGTGATTTGCTCAGTTCCGTTTCCTATGGTATATGTGATTTGCTCAGTTCCGTTTCCAATGGTATATTCGATTTGCTCAGTTCCGTTTCCTATGGTATAGGTGATTTGCTCAGTTCCATTTCCAATGGTATATGTGATTTGCTCAGTTCCGTTTCCAATGGTATATGTGATTTTCTCAGTTCCGTTTTCTATGATATAGGTGATTTGCTCAGTTCGGTTTCCTATGGTATATGTGATTTGTTCAGTTCCGTTTCCTATGGTATATGTGATTTTCTCAGTTCCGTTTCCTATGGTATATGTGATTTGCTCAGTTCCGTTTCCTATGGTATATGTGATTTGCACAGTTCTGTTTCCTATGGTATATGTGATTTGTTCAGTTCAATTTCCTATGGTATATGTGATTTGCTCAATTCCGTTTCCTATGGTATATGTGATTTGCTCAGTTCCGTTTCCTATGGTATATGTGATTTGCTCAGTTCCGTTTCCTATGGTATATGTGATTTGTTCAGTTCAGTTTCCTATGGTATATGTGATTTGCTCAATTCCGTTTCCTATGGTATATGTGATTTGCTCAATTCCGTTTCCTATGGTATATGTGATTTGCTCAGTTCCGTTCGTTGCTCTATATATGTGATTTGTTCAGTTCCGTGCATTGCTGTATATGTGATTTGTTCAGTTCCATTTTCTATGGTATATGTGATTTGCTCAGTTCCGTTTCCTATGGTATATGTGATTTGCTCAGTTCCGTTTCCTATGGTATATGTGATTTGCTCAGTTCCGTTTCCTATGGTATATGTGATTTGCTCAGTTCCGTTTCCTATGGTATATGTGATTTGTTCAGTTCCGTTTCCTATGGTATATGTGATTTGCTCAGTTCCATTTCCTATGATATATGTGATTTGCTCAGTTCCATTTCCAATGGTATAGGTGATTTGCTCAGTTCCATTTCCTATGATATATGTGATTTGTTCAGTTCCATTTCCAATGGTATAGGTGATTTGCTCAGTTCCGTTTCCTATGGTATATGTGATTTGCTCAGTTCCGTTTCCTATGGTATATGTGATTTGCACAGTTCTGTTTCCTATGATATATGTGATTCGTTCAGTTCCGTTTCCTATGATATATGTGATTTGCTCAGTTCCGTTTCCTATGGTATATGTGATTTGCTCAGTTCCGTTTCCTATGGTATATGTGATTTGCTCAGTTCCATTTCCTATGGTATATGTGATTTGCTCAGTTCCGTTTCCTATGGTATATGTGATTTGCTCAGTTCCGTTTCCAATGGTATATTCGATTTGCTCAGTTCCGTTTCCTATGGTATAGGTGATTTGCTCAGTTCCATTTCCAATGGTATATGTGATTTGCTCAGTTCCGTTTCCAATGGTATATGTGATTTTCTCAGTTCCGTTTTCTATGATATAGGTGATTTGCTCAGTTCCGTTTCCTATGGTATATGTGATTTGTTCAGTTCCGTTTCCTATGGTATATGTGATTTGCTCAGTTCCGTTTCCTATGGTATATGTGATTTGCTCAGTTCCGTTTCCTATGGTATATGTGATTTGCACAGTTCTGTTTCCTATGGTATATGTGATTTGTTCAGTTCAATTTCCTATGGTATATGTGATTTGCTCAATTCCGTTTCCTATGGTATATGTGATTTTCTCAGTTCCGTTTCCTATGGTATATGTGATTTGCTCAGTTCCGTTTCCTATGGTATATGTGATTTGTTCAGTTCAGTTTCCTATGGTATATGTGATTTGCTCAATTCCGTTTCCTATGGTATATGTGATTTGCTCAATTCCGTTTCCTATGGTATATGTGATTTGCTCAGTTCCGTTCGTTGCTGTATATATGTGATTTGTTCAGTTCCGTGCATTGCTGTATAGGTGATTTGTTCAGTTCCATTTCCTATGGTATATGTGATTTGCTCAGTTCCGTTTCCTATGGTATATGTGATTTGCTCAGTTCCGTTTCCTATGGTATATGTGATTTGCTCAGTTCCGTTTCCTATGGTATATGTGATTTGTTCAGTTCCGTTTCCTATGGTATATGTGATTTGTTCAGTTCCGTTTCCTATGGTATATGTGATTTGCTCAGTTCCATTTCCTATGATATATGTGATCTGCTCAGTTCCATTTCCAATGGTATAGGTGATTTGCTCAGTTCCATTTCCTATGATATATGTGATTTGTTCAGTTCCATTTCCAATGGTATAGGTGATTTGCTCAGTTCCGTTTCCTATGGTATATGTGATTTGCTCAGTTCCGTTTCCTATGGTATATGTGATTTGCTCAGTTCCGTTTCCTATGGTATATGTGATTTGCTCAGTTCCGTTTCCTATGGTATATGTGATTTGTTCAGTTCCGTTTCCTATGATATATGTGATTTGTTCAGTTCCGTTTCCTATGATATATGTGATTTGCTCAGTTCCGTTTCCTATGGTATATGTGATTTGTTCAGTTCCGTTTCCTATGGTATATGTGATTTGCTCAGTTCCGTTTCCTATGGTATATGTGATTTGTTCCGTTCTGTTTCCTATGGTATATGTGATTTGTTCAGTACCGTTTCCTATGGTATATGTGATTTGCTCAGTTCCGTTTCCTATGGTATATGTGATTTGTTCAGTTCCGTTTCCTATGGTATATGTGATTTGCTCAGTTCCGTTTCCTATGGTATATGTGATTTGTTCCGTTCTGTTTCCTATGGTATATGTGATTTGTTCAGTACCGTTTCCTATGGTATATGTGATTTGCTCAGTTCCGTTTCCTATGGTATATGTGATTTGTTCAGTTCCGTTTCCTATGGTATATGTGATTTGCTCAGTTCCGTTTCCTATGGTATATGTGATTTGTTCCGTTCTGTTTCCTATGGTATATGTGATTTGCTCAGTTCCGTTTCCTATGGTATATGTGATTTGCTCAGTTCCGTTTCCTATGGTATATGTGATTTGCTCAGTTCCATTTTCTATGGTATATGCGATTTCTCAGTTCCGTTTCCTATGGTATAGGTGATTTGCTCAGTTCCATTTCCAATGGTATATGTGATTTGCTCAGTTCCGTTTCCAATGGTATATGTGATTTTCTCAGTTCCGTTTCCTATGGTAGATGTGATTTGCTCAGTTCCATTTCCTATGGTATATGTGATTTGTTCAGTTCCGTTTCCTATGGTATATGTGATTTGTTCAGTTCCGTTTCCTATGGTATATGTGATTTGCTCAGTTCCGTTTCCTATGGTATATGTGATTTGTTCAGTTCCGTTTCCTATGGTATATGTGATTTGCTCAGTTCCGTTTCCTATGATATATGTGATTTGTTCAGTTCCGTTTCCTATGGTATATGTGATTTGCTCAGTTCCGTTTCCTATGGTATATGTGATTTGTTCAGTTCCGTTTCCTATGGTATATGTGATTTGTTCAGTTCCGTTTCCTATGGTATATGTGATTTGCTCGGTTCCGTTTCCTATGGTATATGTGATTTGCTCAGTTCCGTTTCCTATGGTATATGTGATTTGCTCAGTTCCGTTTCCTATGGTATATGTGATTTGCTCAGTTCCGTTTCCTATGGTATATGTGATTTGTTCAGTTCCGTTTCCTATGATATATGTGATTTGTTCAGTTCCGTTTCCTATGGTATATGTGATTTGCTCAGTTCCGTTTCCTATGGTATATGTGATTTGTTCATTTCCGTTTCCTATGATATATGTGATTTGCTCAGTTCCGTTTCATATGGTATATGTGATTTGTTCCATTCTGTTTCCTATGGTATATGTGATTTGCTCAGTTCCGTTTCCTATGGTATATGTGATTTGCTCAGTTCCGTTTCCTATGGTATATGTGATTTGCTCAGTTCCATTTTCTATGGTATATGCGATTTCTCAGTTCCGTTTCCTATGGTATAGGTGATTTGCTCAGTTCCATTTCCAATGGTATATGTGATTTGCTCAGTTCCGTTTCCAATGGTATATGTGATTTTCTCAGTTCCGTTTCCTATGGTAGATGTGATTTGCTCAGTTCCATTTCCTATGGTATATGTGATTTGTTCAGTTCCGTTTCCTATGGTATATGTGATTTGTTCAGTTCCGTTTCCTATGGTATATGTGATTTGCTCAGTTCCGTTTCCTATGGTATATGTGATTTGTTCAGTTCCGTTTCCTATGGTATATGTGATTTGCTCAGTTCCGTTTCCTATGATATATGTGATTTGTTCAGTTCCGTTTCCTATGGTATATGTGATTTGCTCAGTTCCGTTTCCTATGGTATATGTGATTTGTTCAGTTCCGTTTCCTATGGTATATGTGATTTGTTCAGTTCCGTTTCCTATGGTATATGTGATTTGCTCAGTTCCGTTTCCTATGGTATATGTGATTTGCTCAGTTCCGTTTCCTATGGTATATGTGATTTGCTCAGTTCCGTTTCCTATGGTATATGTGATTTGCTCAGTTCCGTTTCCTATGGTATATGTGATTTGTTCAGTTCCGTTTCCTATGATATATGTGATTTGTTCAGTTCCGTTTCCTATGGTATATGTGATTTGCTCAGTTCCGTTTCCTATGGTATATGTGATTTGTTCATTTCCGTTTCCTATGATATATGTGATTTGCTCAGTTCCGTTTCATATGGTATATGTGATTTGTTCCATTCTGTTTCCTATGGTATATGTGATTTGTTCCATTCTGTTTCCTATGGTATATGTGATTTGCTCAGTTCCGTTTCCTATGGTATATGTGATTTGCTCAGTTCCGTTTCCTATGGTATATGTGATTTGCTCAGTTCCGTTTCCTATGGTATATGTGATTTGCTCAGTTCCGTTTCCTATGGTATATGTGATTTGCTCAGTTCCGTTTCCTATGGTATATGTGATTTGCTCAGTTCCGTTTCCTATGGTATATGTGATTTGCTCAGTTCCGTTTCCTATGGTATATGTGATTTGCTCAGTTCCGTTTCCTATGGTATATGTGATTTGTTCCATTCTGTTTCCTATGGTATATGTGATTTGCTCAGTTCCGTTTCCTATGGTATATGTGATTTGCTCAGTTCCGTTTCCTATGGTATATGTGATTTGCTCAGTTCCGTTTCCTATGGTATATGTGATTTGCTCAGTTCCGTTTCCTATGGTATATGTGATTTGCTCAGTTCCGTTTCCTATGGTATATGTGATTTGCTCAGTTCCGTTTCCTATGGTATATGTGATTTGCTCAGTTCCGTTTCCTATGGTATATGTGATTTGCTCAGTTCCGTTTCCTATGGTATATGCGATTTGCTCAGTTCCGTTTCCTATGGTATATGTGATTTGTTCCATTCTGTTTCCTATGGTATATGTGATTTGCTCAGTTCCGTTTCCTATGGTATATGTGATTTGTTCCATTCTGTTTCCTATGGTATATGTGATTTGCTCAGTTCCGTTTCCTATGGTATATGTGATTTGCTCAGTTCCGTTTCCTATGGTATATGTGATTTGTTCCATTCTGTTTCCTATGGTATATGTGATTTGCTCAGTTCCGTTTCCTATGGTATATGTGATTTGTTCAGTTCCGTTTGTTACTGTATATATGTAATTTGTTCAGTTCCGTTCATTGCTGTATATGTAATTTTTTCAGTTCCGTCCGTTGCTGTATATGTGTGATTTGCGCAGTTCAGCTCAATGTTGTATATATGTGATATGTTCAGTTCAGTTTACAGCTGTATATGTGATTTGTTAATTGTCGTTCATTGCTATATATGTGTGATTTGTTCAGTCCCGATCGGTGTTGTGTGTGTGATTTGTTCAGTTCCGTTCACTGATGTTATGTGATTTGCTCAATTCCGTTCATTGATGTATATGTTGGCTTTGTTCAGTACCATTCGTCGCTCTGTATATGTGATTTATTGCAGTTTTTGTGATTCGTCCACTCTCTGTTGCTGTATACTAGTATGTGATTTGTTCAGTCCCGTTTGTTGGGGTATATGTGATTTATTCAGTACCCTTCGTTGCTTCATATGTGATTTGTTTATTTCCGTACGTTGCTGTATATGTGATTTGTTCGCTTCTGTTCGTTACTGTATATATGTGGTTTGTTCAGTTCCGTGCATTGCTGTATATGTGATTTGTTCAGTTCCGTTCGTTCCTGTATATATGTGATTTGTTCAGTTCCGTACATTGCTGTATATGTGATTTGTTCAGTTCCGTTCGTTCCTGTTTATATGTGATTTATTCAGTTCCGTTTCTTGCTGTATATGTGATTTGTTCAGTTCCGTGCATTGCTGTATATGTGATTTGTTCAGTTCCGTTCATTGTTGTATATATGTGATTTGTTCAGTCCCGATCGGTGTTGTGTGTGTGATTTGTTCAGTTCCGTTCACTGATGTTATGTGATTTGCTCAATTCCGTTCATTGATGTATATGTTGGCTTTGTTCAGTACCATTCGTCGCTCTGTATATGTGATTTATTGCAGTTTTTGTGATTCGTCCACTCTCTGTTGCTGTATACTAGTATGTGATTTGTTCAGTCCCGTTTGTTGGGGTATATTTGATTTATTCAGTACCTTCGTTGCTTCATATGTGATTTGTTCATTTCTGTACGTTGCTGCCCAGCTAGCACACTACGTATTCAAAACGTTGCAGTTTGGTTGCTGTTTGGTCAGGTCCCTTTCTTACGTGAAAATTACGTTGCCACAACGTATTTTAGATACGTGATATGCAAGTCGTTGTGACAACGTATGTTCCAACGTTTTTGTTACGTACGGATATGGTCTTGATGCTAACGTAAAAGCTCAAACGTAATGTGTACGTCCTGGTAACGTATTCAGAATACGCTATATCCAAGACGTTGTGACAACGTACTTTCCAACGTCTTTGTTACGTACAGATATGGCCTTGATGCTAACGTAAAAACTCAAACGTAATTATTACGTCCTGGTAACGTATTCAGAATACGTTATATGCAAGTCGTTGTGACACTGTAGTTTGAACGTTTTTGTTACGTACGGATATGGTCTTGATGCTAACGTAAAAGCTCAAACGTAATGTGTACGTCCTGGTAACGTATTCAGAATACGTTATATCCAAGACGTTGTGACAACGTACTTTCCAACGTCTTTGTTACGTACGGATATGGCCTTGATGCTAACGTAAAATCTCAAACGTAATTATTACGTCCTGGTAACGTATTTCAGAATACGCTATATATGCAAGTCGTTGTCAAACAACCGTACGTACTTATCACCAATATCATTAAGGTATTTCCCTGGAAAAGGGAAAGGATCTTAATTAAAAAGTGAAGTTTTCAAATTGGAAAGTATTCTCTATACATGACTTTGAATTTGATAGTAGTTGATCTCCTGATTCTAAAAATGCATGGTTGATAAGGACTTTTTGCATTTCCAGGTTCATCAGTAAAAAATGTGACTAAGTTGTGTTGTAATAACAATAACAATAGCTACATTTTTGCGTTAAGATGATACAACTGGCTATAGTTGTATATCAATGGCAATAAAAAAAAAACATAATAAAAACGCCATGTACGAGGATCGAATCGGTGGCCTCTTGATCGTTAATCGTTCTTCTTTCCACTGAACTTAGTAGGACGTGATGAAGAAGGCAATATACAAATGTATCTCCAAGATTTAATTATTTGCAATAAAATTACCATTATCCAAAAATTAGAAGTACTTTTCCTCATAAATATTCGTCATATTTGAATTAGATTTTGATCACTGCAGTTTCAAGCTGAGTGGATCGTTTATTAGATTTGTCAAATAATAGCATACAATGCGGAAATTCAGTGTGTCCGTCAACGATTCGATAATAAACAGTTATTGCTATTTCCGGAGTTTGAATTCCTACCAAAATTCAAATCATTTTGGTGTTTTGTGACAATTTTAACAATTTCTTTGATGTCCCGAACATACAAAAACCTCGAGTTTAGAAGGTAGAAATATACAGTAAGGTTAGTCAATAGAATTACATGTATGAATGAGCAATCCAAATTGATTTAAGAAAATACTGTGAGTGTGACGCCAAATGTCATTCATTGTTAAATTTTGTGTCAAAAACAAACAAACAAACAAATACTTTATTGTCAATCAAGACGCCCCGAAGAACAGAAAAATCATCATTAATTTGTTACAATGATTAGCGTGATTTAAGTGATTTTCAAACATTGAAATAAAATAAAATAACACAATAAAGGTTTACACTAATTTACAGCAAAAGTTTATAATCATACATACGTTGACGTTGTACATGTACAATACAATACAATATTTTTTATTCCAATTAGGGTCCCTCAAGGGCCAATAACAAATATACATTCATAATTATATCAACAGTTACAACAATACAGAATGGAGATATGTTTTTAAACAAGACAATTCTAACTATTTAAATGATATATGTTACAAAAAATATATAAATAAATAGGCCGTGTTCGGCAGCACGACCCGATGAGAGGCAATGAGTAATGTATAGTTGCAGTGTATCATATTGGTTGAAGAATGGACTACATGAATGCGATTACTTAGCTGGAGGAGACACCAGGGGACGATGCTTAAGAATTGTGTTTTGATTCTCCCCGTGTCTGATCCAGCAAAGCAAGCGGTTCAAGTAGTAAAACATCATGTGTTTGATGAAAGGACTGTGATTACTTAGCTGGAGGAGACACCAGGGGACGGTGCTTAAGAATCGCATTTCGATTCTCCCCGTGTCTGATCCAGGAAAGCAAGCAGTTCGAGTAATAAACTAAATTGGGAATAAATAGATGTATCGTTTATCTACAAAAATGTAGTTATGTCAGTAACCAAAGCAATGAGGTGCAGAGATGTGCCAAAAGTATTCGGTCACTGTGATTTAAACACAAAACTAAATTTTTAACGTCAAAAATACAATACAATGATAGTACATTTGAAGCGAGCACGTATGTAATTTTCTGTGATTATTTTTAAATACTCTTTGGAAGCACAGATTTTAAATATAATATTCATGATTTAAATGCAAGCTTAAATTATTTGTCTTCAAATGTACTATCATTGTATTGTATTTTTGACGTTCAAAATTTTGTTTTGTGTTTAAATTGTGAATTCATAAAAATTATGGATTATAAAATTATGCTAAAATCACTTTGTAAAACTACATTTAATTCTGTTTTTGTTGGTAAAAAAATCATCAAAATCGAACAAGAGTTGACTTTGGAATAATGTTTTTAAAAAATGTGGTTTCATATGAAATATATAGTAAAACATCACAGTGACCGAATACTTTTTGCACGTCTCTGTATTACAGACATTTTTACATACATATGTAGACTCTTAAGATCAGATAAAGGTTAGATGCATCCGATTTTCATTTTGTCCAGGAACCTCGAACATTTAATTGTTATTTCATTTATTATTTAGCTTGATTTTAGCCAAAGGTATATAATTTTCAAGTTCAGAAAATAACATGCATGCAATTAAAAATTATATCTTTAATGTAGATCATATGAAAATTGCAGACTTCCTCATGATGTCCCCATCTTAGATATGCAAATTATCAAATGGTACCTCATTTCTGGCTACATGTATATACTTAGGAGGCAGGGGGAAGTAGCCTCTTTTTTTTATCATTAAGACAGTATGATCATTGATGATACCTGTACATTGTGTATATAAATGAGACTATGAATAAACTAGTTTAAGTTTAAATTTCTTCATTATAATTTCAGAGCTGGTTCATATCTGTAAAAGTGGTAAACAAGTACAGTTGGATTTGAGGTTATAGCTGTTATAGGCACATAGCTGACCTTGTGACTTTTCAACATATGGCAATCCAGTCGAAATAATTCCTGGCCCCATGTAATATTGGAAGCCACAGATGTCACCTGCTTCATGTCCTGTAATGTCAGACCGATCAACACATAGCTATAGCTAGACAACAGCAAATTTCACCATCATCTAATCAGAGGTATTCAATTTCATGTTCTTCTAGCTATAGGCCAGACAAGTCAACAACATTATATTTTACATTTTACTATCAACTAATCTAGTCCTGAGGCAATTTTATAGGGATTAAACTCAGATCACAAAAGCTACCATGATGATTTATTGATGAACCAGAAATTAGACTTCATGCACAAAGCCTACAAAATAAATGTATAATGATACATGCATACACTTATACCAAGTTATACCAATAGAGCTCCTCCCATATTTACAGTGTGTGGCTATCACAGAAACAAAGGGTTCTTTAGATGAACTTGTTACATTTAATTACATGTATGCAATCTACTTCAAATACAGAACATTTCTTAAGAAGAGATTTATGTTAAATATCATCAGTTACAGTTGACGATAAAATGAAAATAAACACATTTTGAAAAGATCAACCTATCTGATAGAGATCCAATCCCAAAGACAAATTAACTGTACCTGTAATGAAATTTTGAGAAATCAATTAATAAGGAATATAGTTATGTAAAAAAAACTGCAGAAAAAAATGCCTAAAATTCCCAAGAGTAAATAATTATAATATGATCCTTTGTCAGAGCTTTGTAACATGGACTTCATTTTTTGGTTCATTTCTACTTTTCTTTTTAAAGTTTTCTATATTAAGTGTAGAAATAATAAAAGTGTAATAAATGAAGATAATATTGGTCAGTAGAGAAGTACTGGGCATAGGTAATTATGCTATTTAATTAGGTCACATCACTGATTGATCGATATTTATCTCCTCCCCACTGATTGTTTATATGTGATTTTCGTAATTTCTCATTAATGAAATGAGTTCATGGAAAACATTTTACGGGATATGTTTATATCAACAACAAATATCAAAAACTGCAAGATAAGTGCTGTCTTAAATCAATTTTTAATCTAGAGATATAAGTTTCTTGCATATTAAGTGTAAGTTCCTCTCCGAGTCTAATGTTTTACATACTGCAAATGCTTCTTCTAAAATTAAGTATTAATTTTGATAATATTGTAGTCTTGCAATAGATCTAAATGTTTGAACTGCACTTTTTTTGTACTAATTCTGTTCTGTTCTCATGGTTTTTTTTTTTTTTACATAAATGGAGATGTACCTGTATCTTTTCTAGATTTGTCCTATCAATAAAATTTAACGTATATATTTGGTCACTGTTTTTGGATTTCTTTCTTTAGCTCTGTAATATATATCCATGCAATATATTTCCGAGTTATAATCAATTAATTATAGGTTTTACAATGTGTCTTCACTTACAGTCGCAAATATCTGTTTACCTAGCTACGATATGCGTCGCTAGGTAAACTCATTTTGCGACCGTAAAACCGACGATTTACATCCGCAAAGCTTAAAATACAATACAGTTATCTCCTAAATATAATAATTTCAAGCTTCTGATCATGATCAAAATAGTTACTAAAAATATGTTCACCCCTAAAGTTGTTCCATTTAGCTGAAAATATTAATATCATATTATTTTTTTCAGAATCAATCCACCAATGAAGGGAGCTTTCCAGATGCTTGATGGAGAAAAAAACTTTATAGTTGAAGGAAACCTTTCATTGTTCATTTAACTTTGTTGTTTTTTTATATCTTTCATTTTTTTGCTGACCAAATGTTAGAATTTGTATGTGTTTTTTTTTGTATGCAAGTTTTGTGATTTATATATATCAGTATCAGTATGGTTGAGATAATGTGGGTTTGAGTTAATTATAAGGTTATGAGTGTTTAACACCACTTTCAACAATATTGCAGTTTATAAAGGTAGAAGAAACCGAAGTACCCAGGATAGTATTATATAATATAATGATGAATGAAAGTTGATTGGTTGAATGAGAATCATGATTTGTATGCCAGTATTTTGAATTCTAATATGACATACTGTTTTGGCCTTGTAAACAAAAGGGTATAAAAATCCCCTGTTTATTATGGCTTACACACGCTAATGATCATGACGTATTTGGCTGTTTTATTATACCCTTTTGTTTACAAAGCCAAAACAGCACGTCATAGAAATAATTTATGGAAGGGGTAAGTTTGTTGGAGATTTTAATATGGGTACACTATTGAGGAATATGGATTAAATATTTACCGTATATGCCCTATTAGAATAGAAATAATTTATGGAAGGGGTAAGTTTGTTGGAGATTTTAATATGGGTAACATTATCTGTGCAAATTTTACCTCTCGCAACTCACAACATTAGTGGTGATGTGCATTGATTGCATAGGTAGTTATAAATCCAACTACCATACGATCATGACTGTCCCCATATTTAATAATATATATTTTTTCTTTAAGAAAGAGAGAAAAATTAGGGTTATATTTTTTCTCTGTAGGGGATGTGATATATTGGTTTTGATATTTTTATTTTGAATTGCTAAGCTTAAAATATTATTGTTCTTTGTTATATTTTTATATACATTAACAAGAATATTTTGGGGTTACAGCTTTCTCAGGATTGGGATGTGTACACTGGTACATTTGTAGATCTTACTATGAAACTAACGAAGCTTATGCTTCAGGCCTGGGGCCCCTTATATCCTGGAAACAACTTTTTTAATGAACTAACTTTTCAACAAAATTAATGGAGTTTTTTTTTAATGTTTTTGTTATTAGAATAAGGCTATTTTAGTAATAGAATCATATGTCAATGGCTTAAAGTACTTAATATTGACCTTAGAATATGCTCCAATTTCATATGGCCTCAAAATGTCCCTGCAATTAGTAAAATTATCCAAATTTGTACCTGAATCCCAAGCTGTATGGACTCCTTGACTTAGCCAGAATCTATTCATAGCCTACATTTTGGGAGTTGGATCCTCGAATCCTTTGTTGGTGCACAGCTTAATAGTTTGACAGCTCAGTCCTTATGTTAGAACCAATCGGAACCACAAACGGACATGAATTCTTAATTCAGGCTTGTGCATTCAAACACCAAAAATCATGACTATCACCTGTTTATCCTAATGATCCCTCTCTAGTAATTTAAAGAATGAAAAAAATCTTTTTTCTGTGCATTGATGATCCTACACATTTTTCTTCGTTTTTTGGTAATTTTCGATTATATATTTTTTAGTGTTTAATTTTAAACTAAAGAATAGATTTATAGGTCAAGTTGTTCTTATAAGTTTGGTCCATTGTTAGCAGGGTGATATTTTTATATGTATACATGTATTTCTGCTGTTTCCTTAGCCAGCAACTAGTGCTTCAGTTCCCATATTTATTGAGATATTTCTGTTTTCTAGCATAAAATGCTTATAACCCAGTACAGCAATTTTAATAAAAATCTGAGATATAGTGGTTAAATTAAAAACAAACAATTATCAGAATCTCCCATGGAACAACACCATTGAAGAAGATACCATCCGTTACTCAGACCTCTTTGCTGGTGGGAAAGGGATCAATGTTTGACCCATTGTCAAGGACTCCACTCCAACACCCTGTTCATGGCCCTTTTGACCTTGTTGGTTATTCTTGCTGGCTGCAAAAGGGCCCACATAATAGTTCAGGGACCTTAAAATGTAGGTCCTCCACTGGATGTATACCTATTCATTACTTCTATAGATGTTATCTATATACATTTGTACATCTTTAATTTAGTCAAATGCAACTTTCACAAGATAAAGATTTTTAGTACATTTATTTTACATGTTTTTTAATCTGATATATTTATTATTACATGTACCTGACATATTTGTATAATAATTACATCTAAACATTTTGGCATCTTTAAAATAGATTATGATGGGATGAGTCTGAGAGTAGAAAGAGTGTTTCATCATCTGTAAAACTTGCAATAATTTGGATTAATAAATGTTTAGAATTTTATATTTTATTAGTTAACTCAAAAAAATTAAGAACATCACAAAAGGTTCTTAAATACACAAAAAATAATGTACATTTTTGTAGTTGGTACCGGTAGTTGCATGGTGGAACGGTCTTAATGCGATTATAGTTGCCCTACTCTCCAAATTACGTTGTCACAATGTTTTGACAACGTAATTTGGCTATACAAGTCCTTTTAGGGTTGTACATTTTTTGTAGTTGTATAACTATATAGAGATGGTTGTAGTTGCGTCGTCTAAAGGTATTTAGGTGGTCGTAGTTACATTGTATAAAGGTCCCTAGGTGGTCGTAGTTATGTTGTGTAAAGGTCCCTAGGAGGTTGTAGTTACGTTGTCTAAAGGACCCTATGTGGTTGTAATTACGTCATGTAAAGGTCCTTTGGTGGTTGTAATTACGTCGTATAAAGGTCTTATAATGGTTGGTAGTTACGTTGTGTAAACGTCCTTAATTAGTTGTATTTACCTCGTATTAAGGTCCTGTGATGGTTGGTGGTTACGTTGTGTAAACGTCTTTACATGGTTATGGTTGTCGTTTGGTTGTAGAAAGGTCTTTTACTACGTAGTACCACAACGTGGTAGTTACGCTTAGGGGAGTCTACAAATCGGCGTAGTTAAAACGTAAAATTCTTACGTTGTAACAACGAAAATGTTACGTTGTCACTACGTTTTGACAACGTAATTTGGTTAGTAGGGTGTATACTTAGTATGTGATTTGTTCAGTTCCGTACGTTGCTGTATATATGTGATTTGTTCGGTTCCGTTCGTTCCTGTTTATATGTGATTTATTCTGTTCCGTTTCTTGTTGCATATGTGATTTGTTCAGTTCCGTTCATTGTTGTATATGTGATTTGTTCGCTTCCGTTCGTTGCTGTATATATGTGATTTGTTCAGTTCCGTGCATTGCTGTATATGTGATTTGTTCAATCCGTCGGTTGCTGTATGTGATCTGCTCATTTCCTTTCATTGTCGTACATGTGTGATTTGCTCAGTCCTGTTCGTTGTTGTATATGTGATCTGTTCGGTCCCGTAAGTTGTTGTATATGTGATTTGTTCGGTCCCGTAAGTTGTTGTATATGTGATTTGTTCGGTCCCATTAGTTGTTGTATATGTGATTTGTTCGGTCCGTTAGTTGCTGTATATGTGATTTGTTCGGTCCCGTTAGTTGTTGTATATGTGATTTGCTCAGTCCTGTTCGTTGTTGTATATGTGATTTGCTCAGTCCTGTTCGTTGTTGTATATGTGATTTGCTCAGTCCTGTTCGTTGTTGTGTATGTGATTTGTTCGGTCCCGTTAGTTGTTGTATATGTGATTTGTTCGGTCCCGTTAGTTGTTGTATATGTAATTTGTTCGGTCCCGTTAGTTGTTGTATATGTGATTTGCTCAGTCCTGTTCGTTGTTGTATATGTGATTTGTTCGGTCCCGTAAGTTGTTGTATATGTGATTTGTTCGGTCCCGTTAGTTGTTGTATATGTGATTTGCTCAGTCCTGTTCCTTTTTGTATATGTGATTTGCTCAGTCCTGTTAGTTGTTGTATATGTGATTTGCTCAGTCCTGTTAGTTGTTGTATATGTGATTTGTTCGGTCCCGTTAGTTGTTGTATATGTGATTTGTTCGGTCCCGTTAGTTGTTGTATATGTGATTTGTTCGGTCCTGTTCGTTGTTGTATATGTGATTTGCTCAGTCCTGTTAGTTGTTGTATATGTGATTTGTTCGGTCCCGTTAGTTGTTGTATATGTGATTTGTTCAGTCCTGTTCGTTGTTGTATATGTGATTTGTTCGGTCCCGTTAGTTGTTGTATATGTGATTTGTTCGGTCCCGTTAGTTGTTGTATATGTGATTTGTTCGGTCCTGTTCGTTGTTGTATATGTGATTTGCTCAGTCCTGTTAGTTGTTGTATATGTGATTTGTTCGGTCCCGTTAGTTGTTGTATATGTGATTTGTTCGGTCCCGTTAGTTGTTGTATATGTGATTTGTTTGGTCCTGTTCGTTGTTGTATATGTGATTTGCTCAGTCCTGTTCGTTGTTGTATATGTGATTTGTTCGGTCCCGTTAGTTGTTGTATATGTGATTTGTTCAGTCCTGTTCGTTGTTGTATATGTGATTTGTTCGGTCCCGTTAGTTGTTGTATATGTGATTTGTTCGGTCCCGTTAGTTGTTGTATATGTGATTTGTTCGGTCCTGTTCGTTGTTGTATATGTGATTTGCTCAGTCCTGTTAGTTGTTGTATATGTGATTTGTTCGGTCCCGTTAGTTGTTGTATATGTGATTTGTTCGGTCCCGTTAGTTGTTGTATGTGTGATTTGTTCGGTCCTGTTCGTTGTTGTATATGTGATTTGCTCAGTCCTGTTCGTTGTTGCATATGTGATTTGTTCGGTCCCGTTAGTTGTTGTATATGTGATTTGTTCAGTCCTGTTCGTTGTTGTATATGTGATTTGTTCGGTCCCGTTAGTTGTTGTATATGTGATTTGTTCGGTCCCGTTAGTTGTTGTATATGTGATTTGTTCGGTCCCGTTAGTTGTTGTATATGTGATTTGTTCGGTCCCGTTAGTTGTTGTATATGTGATTTGTTCGGTCCCGTTAGTTGTTGTATATGTGATTTGTTCGGTCCCGTTAGTTGTTGTATATGTTATTTGCTCAGTCCTGTTCGTTGTTGTATATGTGATTTGTTCGGTCCCGTTAGTTGCTGTATATGTGATTTGTTCGGTCCTGTTCGTTGTTGTATATGTGATTTGCTCAGTCCTGTTCGTTGTTGTATATGTGATTTGTTCGGTCCCGTTAGTTGTTGTATATGTGATTTGTTCGGTCCCTTTAGTTGCTGTATATGTGATTTGTTCGGTCCCGTTAGTTGTTGTATATGTGATTTGCTCAGTCCTGTTCGTTGTTGTATATGTGATTTGTTCGGTCCCGTTAGTTGTTGTATATGTGATTTGTTCGGTCCCTTTAGTTGCTGTATATGTGATTTGTTCGGTCCCGTTAGTTGCTGTATATGTGATTTGTTCGGTTCCTTTAGTTGCTGTATATGTGATTTGTTCGGTCCCGTAAGTTGTTGTATATGTGATTTGTTCGGTCCCGTTAGTTGTTGTATATGTGATTTGTTCGGTCCCTTTAGTTGCTGTATATGTGATTTGTTCGGTCCCGTTAGTTGTTGTATATGTGATTTGTTCGGTCCCGTTAGTTGTTGTATATGTAATTTGTTCAGCATTGTTCGTTGTACTTGTTGTATATGTGATTTGTTCAGTTCAGCTCGTTGTTGTATATAAGTGATATGTTCAGCCCCGTTCGTTCCCGTATATGTGATTTGTTCAGTCCAGTTTGTTCTAGTATATAGATATATGATTTGTACAGTTCCGTTCGTTGCTGTATATATGTGATTTGTTCTGACAGTTCCGTTCGTTCCTGTGCAATGAATAATATAGCTATGGAAAATTTTGTTGTTTCAATACTTCTTTATAATTCTTTACTGATAATCAGCTTAAAGGTGAAAAATGACATAGTATCTGAAATATTTGACTTTTATTTATTTAAACATTAACAAATTCAAATTCAAATTCAAAATTGTATTGTCATTAAACAATACAGTTTGTGACAATTATACAAATTATACAAATAAACATGTAACAAAGTGAACATAAAATCGACATTTTCAAGTAATCATGTTAGGAGTCCTATATCCTCAGTTCTAATGACTTTTTTTTTAAAAGGAACCCAGTTTATTTACTTGAGATGGGTTTAAAATATATGAAAATTTTCTGATTCTGATAAGTTATTAAAAATTTGATTTTCGTTGTTCAAAATGTTTAAAAAAGAAGATCTCAATTCAGTTTCTCGTCATCTATACACTTACAGTGTGAGGATAAACGTTGCTCTCTCGGAATATTTAAATGTCTCCCCTTTTCTATTAATAGGTTGTGTTCACTAATTCTAAGTTTTGTTATTTGCTTTCTGTATTCAAAATTTTATTAACAATAAAACAAACATTAAATTTTTCTCTTGATATAGCTAATAATTGGTGACTTTCACTTTTGTGTCTATTTACCAACAGATTATAAACAAATACATATTTTGAAATGAAACTTGAACAACTGACAATCTAATGAATATGATGAAATAGCATTGCTGTTATTGATGAAAAAACTATATGATTTCTATATAAAAAGGAATTGAAAAACACTATACATTTTGTATTTCTATAAATTAACACATTACTGAATGCACAGAACCTTAAAATGAAAAGTTACAGTAGAGTTGTGGAAGAAAATTTTATTTTGAATTATAATAATGTCATTTTGGACGATAATGTGTAATTATCAGGGGAATATTTAAAAAAAATAAGTCAGTTTATTTTTCGTATACATGTATAAGGAAAGCACTGACAAAAATAGGGAGTTGTAGATTAAGCTCATCAGTAGGTAGTTAGTATATGATATAGGAAAGCACTGACAAAAATAGGGAGTTGTAAATTAAGCTCATCAGTAGGTAGTTAATATATGATATAGGAAAGCACTGACAAAAATAGGGAGTTGTAAATTAAGCTCATCAGTAGGTAGTTAGTATATGATATAGAAAAGCACTGACAAAAATAGGGAGTTGTAAATTAAGCTCATCAGTAGATAGTTAGTATATGATATAGGAAAGCACTGACAAAAATAGGGAGTTGTAAATTAAGCTCATCAGTAGGTAGTTAGTATATGATATAGGAAAGCACTGACAAAAATAGGGAGTTGTAAATTAAGCTCATCAGTAGGTAGTTAGTATATGATATAGGAAAGCACTGACAAAAATAGGGAGTTGTAAATTAAGCTCATCAGTAGGTAGTTAGTATATGATATAGGAAAGCACTGACAAAAATAGGGAGTTGTAGATTAAGCTCATCAGTGGGTAGTTAGTATATGATATAGGAAAGCACTGACAAAAATAGGGAGTTGTAAATTAAGCTTATCAGTAGGTAGTTAGTATATGATATAGGAAAGCACTGACAAAAATAGGGAGTTGTAAATTAAGCTCATCAGTAGGTAGTTAATATATGATATAGGAAAGCACTGACAAAAATAGGGAGTTGTAAATTAAGCTCATCAGTAGGTAGTTAGTATATGATATAGGAAAGCACTGACAAAAATAGGGAGTTGTAAATTAAGCTCATCAGTAGGTAGTTAATATATGATATAGGAAAGCACTGACAAAAATAGGGAGTTGTAAATTAAGCTCATCAGTAGGTAGTTAGTATATGATATAGAAAAGCACTGACAAAAATAGGGAGTTGTAAATTAAGCTCATCAGTAGGTAGTTAGTATATGATATAGGAAAGCACTGACAAAAATAGGGAGTTGCAAATTAAGCTCATCAGTAGGTAGTTAGTATATGATATAGGAAAGCACTGACAAAAATAGGGAGTTGTAAATTAAGCTCATCAGTAGGTAGTTAATATATGATATAGGAAAGCACTGACAAAAATAGGGAGTTGTAAATTAAGCTCATCAGTAGGTAGTTAGTATATGATATAGGAAAGCACTGACAAAAATAGGGAGTTGTAAATTAAGCTCATCAGTAGGTAGTTAGTATATGATATAGGAAAGCACTGACAAAAATAGGGAGTTGCAAATTAAGCTCATCAGTAGGTAGTTAGTATATGATATAGGAAAGCACTGACAAAAATAAGGAGTTGTAAATTAAGCTCATCAGTAGGTAGTTAATATATGATATAGGAAAGCACTGACAAAAATAGGGAGTTGTAAATTAAGCTCATCAGTAGGTAGTTAGTATATGATATAGGAAAGCACTGACAAAAATAGGGAGTTGTAGATTAAGCTCATCAGTAGGTAGTTAGTATATGATATAGGAAAGCACTGACAAAAATAGGGAGTTGTAGATTAAGCTCATCAGTAGGTAGTTAGTATATGATATAGGAAAGCACTGACAAAAATAGGGAGTTGTAAATTAAGCTCATCAGTAGGTAGTTAGTATATGATATAGGAAAGCACTGACAAAAATAGGGGGTTGTAAATTAAGCTCATCAGTAGGTAGTTAGCATATGATATAGGAAAGCACTGACAAAAATAGGGAGTTGTAAATTAAGCTCATCAGTAGGTAGTTAGTATATGATATAGAAAAGCACTGACAAAAATAGGGAGTTGTAAATTAAGCTCATCAGTAGGTAGTTAGTATATGATATAGGAAAGCACTGACAAAAATAGGGAGTTGTAAATTAAGCTCATCAGTAGGTAGTTAGTATATGATATAGGAAAGCACTGACAAAAATAGGGAGTTGTAGATTAAGCTCATCAGTAGGTAGTTAGTATATGATATAGGAAAGCACTGACAAAAATAGGGAGTTGTAGATTAAGCTCATCAGTAGGTAGTTAGTATATGATATAGGAAAGCACTGACAAAAATAGGGAGTTGTAGATTAAGCTCATCAGTAGGTAGTTAGCATATGATATAGGAAAGCACTGACAAAAATAGGGAGTTGTAAATTAAGCACATCAGTAGGTAGTTAGTATATGATATAGGAAAGCACTGACAAAAATAGGGAGTTGTAAATTAAGCTCATCAGTAGGTAGTTAGTATATGATATAGGAAAGCACTGACAAAAATAGGGAGTTGTAAATTAAGCTCATCAGTAGGTAGTTAGTATATGATATAGGAAAGCACTGCCAAAAATAGGGAGTTGTAAATTAAGCTCATCAGTAGGTAGTTAGTATATGATATAGGAAAGCACTGACAAAAATAGGGAGTTGTAAATTAAGCTCATCAGTAGGTAGTTAGTATATGATATAGAAAAGCACTGACAAAAATAGGGAGTTGTAAATTAAGCTCATCAGTAGGTAGTTAGTATATGATATAGGAAAGCACTGACAAAAATAGGGAGTTGTAAATTAAGCTCATCAGTAGGTAGTTAGTATATGATATAGGAAAGCACTGACAAAAATAGGGAGTTGTAAATTAAGCTCATCAGTAGGTAGTTAGTATATGATATAGAAAAGCACTGACAAAAATAGGGAGTTGTAAATTAAGCTCATCAGTAGGTAGTTAGTATATGATATAGGAAAGCACTGACAAAAATAGGGAGTTGTAAATTAAGCTCATCAGTAGGTAGTTAGTATATGATATAGAAAAGCACTGACAAAAATAGGGAGTTGTAAATTAAGCTCATCAGTAGGTAGTTAGTATATGATATAGGAAAGCACTGACAAAAATAGGGAGTTGTAAATTAAGCTCATCAGTAGGTAGTTAGTATATGATATAGAAAAGCACTGACAAAAATAGGGAGTTGTAAATTAAGCTCATCAGTAGGTAGTTAGTATATGATATAGGAAAGCACTGACAAAAATAGGGAGTTGTAAATTAAGCTCATCAGTAGGTAGTTAGTATATGATATAGGAAAGCACTGACAAAAATAGGGAGTTGTAGATTAAGCTCATCAGTAGGTAGTTAGCATATGATATAGGAAAGCACTGACAAAAATAGGGAGTTGTAAATTAAGCTCATCAGTAGGTAGTTAGTATATGATATAGGAAAGCACTGACAAAAATAGGGAGTTGTAAATTAAGCTCATCAGTAGGTAGTTAGCATATGATATAGAAAAGCACTGACAAAAATAGGGAGTTGTAAATTAAGCTCATCAGTAGGTAGTTAGTATATGATATAGGAAAGCACTGACAAAAATAGGGAGTTGTAAATTAAGCTCATCAGTAGGTAGTTAGTATATGATATAGGAAAGCACTGACAAAAATAGGGAGTTGTAGATTAAGCTCATCAGTAGGTAGTTAGCATATGATATAGGAAAGCACTGACAAAAATAGGGAGTTGTAAATTAAGCTCATCAGTAGGTAGTTAGTATATGATATAGGAAAGCACTGACAAAAATAGGGAGTTGTAAATTAAGCTCATCAGTAGGTAGTTAGTATATGATATAGGAAAGCACTGACAAAAATAGGGAGTTGTAAATTAAGCTCATCAGTAGGTAGTTAGTTAGTATATGATATAGAAAAGCACTGACAAAAATAGGGAGTTGTAAATTAAGCTCATCAGTGGGTAGTTAGTATATGATATAGGAAAGCACTGACAAAAATAGGGAGTTGTAGATTAAGCTCATCAGTAGGTAGTTAGTATATGATATAGGAAAGCACTGACACAAATAGGGAGTTGTAAATTAAGCTCATCAGTAGGTAGTTAATATATGATATGATCAACATTCTAAACAAATAAAATATATAACAAAGTCAAAATATGTCCTTTCCAAAATCACCACATCATGCAAGCAGTCACCATATCCCGCAAACAATCGTCATGTAATACAAACAATCGTCATGTAATACAAACAATCGTCATGTAATACAAACAATCGTCATGTAATACAAACAATCGTCATGTAATACAAACAATCGTCATGTAATACAAACAATCGTCATGTAATACAAACAATCGTCATGTAATACAAACAATCGTCATGTAATACAAACAATCGTCATGTAATACAAACAATCGTCATGTAATACAAACAATCGTCATGTAATACAAACAATCGTCATGTAATACAAACAATCGTCGTGTAATACAAACAATCGTCATGTAATACAAACAATCGTCATGTAATACAAACAATCGTCATGTACTACAAACGTTCTTGTTTCAGTAGTTATATATTTTTGCAGTCAGGAGAAGAAGTAGAATGAACCAAATATTGTAACTCGTTGACATGGCACTTCCTGAAAAAAAAATAAGATGCTGTAATATGCATCACTAAATATATTTCTTCTTTTTATCGTTAATACTAGTATACTCGAAATTTAGTTTTATGTGTATGTTTTGTAGATCGTTATTTGTCCTTTCGTACTTTTTTTCTTTTGCCCATTGTGTTGTCTGTTCTTCTTCGATATATGGATTCTGATTACCCCTTTGGTATCTTTTGCCCATTGTGTTGTCTGTTCTTCTTCGATATACGGATTCTGATTACCTCCCTTTGGTATCTTCAAACTCTTCATACTAAACAATGAACACATTTAAAATGTTATAAAAGTTCCAATATTTAAATAAAAAGATCGATATATCTATACATTAATGTAGTTATCAATCAAGTCTCCTTTGGTTGTGATGAAAGTTTTTTGCTTGAAAGTTTTGTATTAAATTTATATTTAGTACACCTACTGTGAAAATCGGGAGCGGCCATTTCGCGTTTTCGTGTCTTCGGTTTGTAAATATTAAAAGTCGAAAAAGCGAAATGGTCGCTCCCGGTTTCCATACCTACCTATCTGTAAACTAAGCTTGTTTACAAACCGTGACGTAGGTGTCACATCAGATGAATCAAAAACAACCAATTTAAAGTTTTATATGCACTATTAGTAAAAGTGTAGATGTGCAGCTGGGGTTGAAAACAGTCCTTGGTGTGTAATAAGATTGTAGTCTTATTATCTCCGTATCTTCTCTAAAAATTATTATACATTAAAAGTTTTTTTTTAATTTTAAATAGAATATAATTTGTTCATTTATGTGTATCTATCAATCATTATGGAAATGACTTACAAGTGGAACAACTAATACCCCATCATTTGGTTGATTTGTAGACATAGAGCATAAAATGTTAAAACAAGTATTTAATCACATATGAACAGTGAATAACAAATGAAAGAATGATTTTAATTTCTCTCATTGTTCTTTTATGGTTTCTCATGAGTCTTTCAATGTCTCACATGCTTGCGTTCGTATGGTTGTTGGATTAAGTTGTTTGTTGTTTTCTTGACGGTGTTTAACGCCACTTTCAACACTATTTCAGTTATATCGTGGCGGTCAATTTTATTGGTTGAGGAAACCGGAGGACCCGGAGAAAATCATCGACCTATCGCCGGTCACTGACAAACTGTATCACATAATGGTGTACACTCGCCGTGATCGAGATTCGAATTCACAACATCAGTGGTGATAGCCACTGATTACATAGGTAGTTGTAAATCCAACTACCATACGATCACGACCACGACGGCCCCTTGTTGGATGAAGCCCTCTACAATCAGTGCCTATCACCACACGCGTGAGGGAGTGTGATGTGCGAGCGCCCCTTCAAAGTTTCTAAAGCATATTTTATACAGAATTTAATTTCAATCTGAATACTAGTAATTGCCGATGGAGTCCCCTCGTTCCTCAAATCTATGGAGCTTCCGATTGAGTCCTCTCGTTCCTCCTACCAGAGATTTCACACCCTTTCACTACGATTTGTGAGAGCGACTCATGTGTTGATCCATGTGTACTTGGATAATTTTGTATGACAAAAGCTTGTCGGCGACTAGACTAGTGTCAAGAGGATGTTTCTCTATTAATCCGAGTTCATCTACCAAAAACTTACCATCAAATTATTCTAGAACACAGGACAATTCAGAGCTTATCTGTTATTACAATCTAATTAAAATTAGATCTCTAATTGGTCCTTTTTATGATACATGTATGTCAGAAAAAGGAGGAGTGGCAATTACAAGTATAATTTTAATTTGATTGTTTTTATCATTAAAGGTAAGAAATCTTTCAATCAGCAAATGCCTCCAGTAAAATAAATACCTGTAATTGGAGGGAAAATAAATGCTGTTCTAACATTTTTCTGCCCTGGTAGATCAGCCACACACCTGTACGGTATTTCACTGGATGTAACTTCCACATCTATCGTACTGGTAGAGTCGCCATATCCTGTGATATATTATATAGTTTTGCTTAGAAATATTCACCATGATATTGGTCTGGTTGTCAGTAAGACGGAACTCTCTGTCATATATATGACTTGTATATTAATTAATTTTACAAATAAACAATTTGTTTTCAACAGTCTAATAAAGTAACAATTACAAAGTATTACCAACAACTAATTTCTTTCTTTACAACATCTACCTAAATATGTGTGTAAAGTAAAAACACTTTATACATCAAAAGGTAAGCAACATAGTTACACAGAAAACAATGTATTGGTCGTGAACTTGTATGTACCGGTAGTAGTCGACTTGTTTGTTGCAAAAACTGCTCATTTAGAAGTAAATGCAGACAGTGGGGACTACTTTTTCACGTTATATATTAAGAGCAATTGAAAAATTGTTTTGATCTCATTTTCCTTTATTTAAGATGTTCGTGTCCATATATCCATTTTTTTTTATCTCGTTTTCCTTTATTTAAGATTTTCATATCCACGTATCCATACAATTATATGGTACAGCTTGCATGCGCGGGTTCCCAACTCATATAATCCAAAGATGTGGATTCCGAGACCACACAGTATTGATAATTAGATTAGAGAACATGTACATTCAATTAGCTGTTAACATAAGATTGTGCACGATAATAAAGGAAGGAGAGATGAAATAATAAAGACATTTTTATTGAAAACAAATATGCAAACAGAAATTAAAAAGTGTGAATTTCATGCCACCATCACCTGTGAGTGTAAGATGAGATTGACCCTTATTACTCATGTATATCCATATTAATTAGATCTAGATGGGCAATCAACTGTTTCTTAATAGATTCAAATAATTTATATACCATCAGGTCCTGTTGATTTGACAAAGTTATGGGCTTTGTTTGTGATATCTAAGGATCCATAAAACCATCTGAGATCTGCTGCTGGTCGACTTCTTGTCGACTCGCATGTTATATTTGTCCATGTATTGACTGCAACTGGTAGTACTGGTCCCCAATAAACTGTCATGTTGACCATGGGGACTGAAGAAAAAATAAGATTAATATAGAATAAAATAAGAATATAAAAAGTAGCAAAATAGCAAATTCCTTATCCATGGAGATCTGAAATCTGATCACAGGGATTTCGGACAGGGGGTATAATATCCATTTATAGTTTTGCATCCTCACACCTACGTCTGGAGGGGCCGTCGTGGTCGTGATCGTATGGTAGTTGGATTTATAACTACATGTGCAATTAGTGCCTATCACTACTAACACTGTGAGTTCGAATCCCGCTCATGGCGAGGTGTATTCGATACAACATTATGTGATAAAGTGTGTCAGTTACTTGCGGTAGGTTGGTGGTTTCTCCAGGTACTCCGGTTTCCTCCATCAATAACCCTAGCCCCTACGTCTGGATTTCTATGTCCACATTGGATATAGAAAGTCTACAACAATACAAATACTTTTATTTGCCAGCCCTTAGAGACAGAAAATAAAGATGAATCTATTATAATGATAACAAATATTTCAGAAACAGTTCAATAGATATTAAATAAAATGAATGACTTTGAACACCATACGAGGTGATCAAACTCAGTGAACACTTTGGTTTTAATAGCTTATTAATTAAACAGTTGTTAATAATAATGATAATAACATATATTATTCAATGACTGAAGACTGTGGTCTTCACCCGGGTGCAAATGTTCCCACATGATTTGTTACATTGTTGGTAATCCACAAGTCGAGTCTCGATTGATCATTTTCTGATACTCTCCATTCATCACATAGTATCAGAGTGTGATCAGTTGTGTATTATTGCAAAATTATTACTTTGTCCCGGGCTTTGCGCTATCTTACCAGACACAGTTAATCCGACAGATATTCGTTCATCTCCCGTGTCACACTCGTATACACCTTCTGATTCTATAGTTGGGGTCTTGATGAGGAGATTATAGTATCCAATTACCGTATACCTGTCGATGTCTACACTGTTGTTGTTATATGTTATCATATTCTCTACTCCAAGAGTGTTTATCTACAATGAAATGTAGTTAAAATTAGATATATGAAATAAAAAGTACTATAAAGCACTGAGAGTCTGACGAACCATCCTTTCGACAATTGGTGTAGAATTATACATGTATGCATTTTCAAAATGAAAGGTATATGCAGAAATATCCCCATCCCATTTCCCGACATACCAATAGCCGTATTATATCAAAATAATTGAAATTAGATAATTGTTTAGATCATGATCATATTTACATTTTGTTTTACTTTGCCGATACACTATCATCTAACAACACCCCGTTTGGGATCACATCATGTAATCTTTCATTCATCTTTGACAGTCCACTCGTATGTAAGACAGTTAAAATAAATTGACCAATCGGACAACAGCTCTTGGTGTGTACTCAAATTTGATACTCAAAGATTTAGTAGGCTCGTCGCTGATTGGTGGGTTGAAAATGTGAATCCTGACGTGACTCCGCACGTGATGTCGTTAGATGTTAATGTATCACCAAAGAAAAACAAAAAACATACAACAAACATAGAATTTTAATTTGAATGGTATTATATCACATTTATCTTATATCGGTAGTTTTTTTCTTGTACGATATAACTACATGTTCTGTATTCTTATTTTCAGTTTGTTATAGCAATTGAATAACACTACTTACTCGTTTCCAGAACACTAATTGTCCATCTGTCTGTGATTGTATAGCACATTTTAAAATGACATTATTCCCAGTCACTGCTGAAGTATTTGTCGGACCTTCATATATAACAGTAGAAAAAACGACTGAAAAAGAAACATAATTCAAACAAATTACACGCATGAGGGACGGGTACTATATGTAGAGCAGTACTGGCAAAACACTGACTTGAAATTGACTGGCAATAGGTGCACAATGTGAAGATATCTCACATAAATCACCAACATTCGACAATGGACCTTCCCACTTGTCTGTGCGACTATACCTTTCTTGATACGCATCAAAGCTTGTTTTTATGTTCGATTATCTTAGAATCTGTACACATGAACCACGAAGAAAAAAACCACTTTTTTTCTGGTTCATCGGGAAACAGATTCCAAAAACAACGGAAGTCACTAAACGGGAATGCCCAGCACAACACATACTATAATTAAGCATACCTTACTCCTGTTGTGTTTGGAGAAAGTTTTGCCAAAAAGTGATGAACATAGTTTTGATCAGCTTTGGTACACTCTCTGTCTCTGAAAGTGCGTAATAATTACCCCTTAGTTCCAATCTTTTCATTTTGAGGGTACCTGGTGTATATTATTCGTGATAATTACCCCCTTAGTTCCAATCTTTTGATTTTGAGGGTACCTGGTGTATATTATTCGTGATAATTACCCCCTTAGTTCCAATCTTTCTATTTTGAGGGTACCTGGTGTATATTATTCCAGAAACACGTCATGTGCACTCAATTAGATATCTACGATTGTATTACTATCACTGGGTCGATACCTCTGCTGGTATCATCTGACAGGTAGTCAGTGGTTCGACACCTCTGCTGGTATCATTCGACAGGTAGTCAGTGGTTCGACACCTCTGCTGGTATCATCTGACAGGTAGTCAGTGGTTCGACAGCTCTGCTGGTATCATCTGACAGGTAGTCAGTGGTTCGACACCTCTGCTGGTATCATCTGACAGGTAGTCAGTGGTTCGATACCTTTGCTGGTATCATACGACAGGTAGTCAGTGGTTCGACACCTCTGCTGGTATCATCTGACAGGTAGTCAGTGGTTCGACACCTCTGCTGGTATCATCTGACAGGTAGTCAGTGGTTCGACATCTCTGCTGGTGTCATACGACAGGTAGTCAGTGGTTCGATACCTCTGCTGGTATCATCTGACAGGTAGTCAGTGGTTCGACATCTCTGCTGGTATCATACGACAGGTAGTCAGTGGTTCGACACCTCTGCTGGTATCATCTGACAGGTAGTCAGTGGTTCGACATCTCTGCTGGTATCATACGACAGGTAGTCAGTGGTTCGATACCTCTGCTGGTATCATCTGACAGGTAGTCAGTGGTTCGACATCTCTGCTGGTATCATACGACAGGTAGTCAGTGGTTCGATACCTCTGCTGGTATCATACGACAGGTAGTCAGTGGTTCGACACTGAAATGTTTTGTTAGCTGTATTTGTCTTGTTTTTTTTTAATTTACAGTTCATAAATTATGTAATTATGATTAAAACTAAGGTTCTCATCCCTAGGACAAAGGT
Source organism: Bathymodiolus septemdierum (assembly GCA_963383655.1). NCBI lineage: Eukaryota > Metazoa > Mollusca > Bivalvia > Mytilida > Modiolidae > Bathymodiolus > Bathymodiolus septemdierum. Next base: position 123,889,635 of record OY726518.1, on the reverse strand, counting down.
GATATTAGCTGATTTTGGCTATGCTGTTTAGACCCTTTGATGTTCACAAAGACTTCTATATTATTTGGTTTTCCAATCTTTTGATATTGAGCGTATTTGATGAAGGTTATTACAGGAACGCGTCGTGCGAACTTAATATGAGCGAATGAGTGAGTGATAATCGTTTAACGACAAAATGAGCCATTTTTCTGCTATATCATGGCGAGAATATGTATCATTTTGATGAGATTATGATGTCTTGTACTAGAACAATACGTTGTCGCTCTACTCGATCACATGATCCTGATTCTGAGCCCATTTGTTTTTGCTCTTACTCATTGGTGATGCGTGCTTAGCGGAGAAGCAACAAATAAGTATTGTCTTTTGCTTGACCCAAACTCGAATCCATGATCTACCACACTCGAGGTGAACACGCTGACCACTACACCACCGGTGCGGTTGCATTAAAATATCTACAGTCTTTGATTTATGATAAACAGTTATCTGTTAAAAGTGTAGTTTATTTCGTCAATATTCTATGATAATTTTTTCTAGAATTGTAGCTTTCGCTTTGTTTTGTGGTTGCCGCTAAGAATTAAAATTTGTCAACTGTAAAGTATACACATAGAAAGCAAGACAACGTATATTATCACGTGCACTTGACCCGCCTCATCGAGGAAAGTTCCTTTCTTGAACCAAATTATGACGATCGAGTCTTGTACTCAGATGTTTATTTTTGAGTCTTTTGGAAAAAAGAAGCAGTATCAATTCCTTTGAATAACAGTTTTTTTGAATGCCCCGGTTTTTTTTTCTGAAAGATTGCACAAAGTTGCCAAACCTGAAAATCCTGCGATTTAAAAATGAATGCTTCAAAAGCTACCTGTGTTATGTGTGATAAATTAAAGAAGCGTATTGTATTTTTTCCTCTTGAAAACAATATAGAAATGGACAGAGAATCATTGCCTCACTTCACTCAATGCCCAACGAGTAAAAAATAAAGATTATAATTTTACTGTAATTTTACGTCAATCGAATATAAAAAAAAGTAAGAAAAAATGCTCTCACCTGTTATGTTTATAATAATAAAAGCGACGACATTGAGAGACTCCATCTTTAGGTTTATTGTTCAGTTAGAATGATGTTTACATGATTTTGTTTATAAATTCCTTTATTATATATATTACATACATAAATATTTTCATAACAATAATCCAACTAATTTTATACATATATTCCTTGAAAATAACCAAAGGAGCGCCGTATTGTATGACTATGTTTACTAGGTACCAAAAATATGTCCTAGCTTCGTGCTAGATGACTTAAAACAAATATCAAATATCTGTGTTATTATCACGTCATATCACACAAAATATACTGCAACCGGTAGTCCCAAATAAAAAAAACAAACTTACAATATATACGATATGGCCTTCAACCATTTGTAGATAATCTCCAAAGCTTTAAAGATAATAATAAAATTGTTTAAGATACATTTGTATCTCTAAAACTTGATTCGACATCTCGAAAAAGTAATTTAAAATATGAAAACGGCTTTCCATATAAGTAAACACAAAAATGCAAGTAGAGGTACAAGTGAACATATCACTGGAATCACAGGAGTAGGACATTTTATCAATATATCCTGAACATAGTTCAAAATGAACACTGGTTTTGTCATCTCAGAATATACATATATTGATAAAATTTCAGATTCCTGTTATAAAACACTACCCAGTTGACGCTAAACGACAACCAATCAACTATTTGTCAACACCGTAACCTGGGAGTTACTTCCAGTCCTAAACGATGATGGTGAACACATGTACAGCAGCACTCTCCGCCAGCTCACACAAGCCAGTACCCCTCACTTTAATTAAGATTAGTTTGTAATTGTTTTGTAGGTTTTTCACTGGCTCGTTGTATTGTGTGTTGTACTACTTCATTTAGGGACCGACCATTTAACTTGCAGGGGGGGCTATGGGTTTTTTTCGTTCAGAATTTTTTTTTCGGACAACACGAGTTAGAATTTTTTTTTTTGTCGCGCAAAGCGCGAATCTTTTTTCAATAATTTAACATTAGGTTATGACAAAAACTGAATCAGATTATATTTTTTTTCCTCCACCAAAATCAGAATATTTTTTCAGCAACATTGGGAATCAGAATATTTTTTTTTAGAAAAAAAATCATAACCCCCCCCCTTCAATTTAAATGGTCGATCCCTTACGTTAGTTTTCCATTTGGGTTTAATGATTGTTCATTTCGTTGGAGGGCGAGCGAATGGGGTCAACAATTAGTTTCCAGACTTATTCCTTACATCCGTTCTTCCTCAAACATGAACATGTCAGTGGCGTAGGAAGGGGCTATTAAAAGTGCACGCACTGGAGGTTGTTCCCTCCAAGGTATAGGGGTACCGTATATTTTAAAAGTTTGATATATAGATAGCAGGAAAATCTATTTAAAACTACTTTTAATATCCTTTAATCATTTTAATAATGTAATGGATGGTTACAAACAACCACGCAGAAAGCAGTTTTCTTTGTCTGGTATTATTAAATACGACTGCATCCAATGGGAGCTGAATGTCTCTGTCAATATGCAGCAATGCCAAGGCTGATAGTCTTTCCTGTCACATTGTGGCGCGTAAATATGTCTTTACACGTTTCAAAACGCTGAAAGATCGTTCGGTTGTTGCTGTAGAGGGTGGCATTGTAAGGTAAATTTTCAAAATACAATAGAGATGCGGATACCATTTTTTGCTTACAAGTTCCAACGTCTCACAAAGATGGCTTGGCCTTACTTGGTCTGTGGGATATAATTCCCATCTTGCTTTCCATCTTTTTACTTTAAGTGTAAACTTTTGCTGAGTTTGCAAATCTGCACTATAAGCATCATATATATTCAATTCATCCTCCCGTTTTAGTTTATTTAAATTGATCGGTATCAATAACTGTGCCCGAAATTGATCTCCGTTTTTCACCAAACGGCACCTTAACTCGATTAACAAAGTGATCTAGGAACCAGTAATCCTTGGTGTCTGCTGCCTGTGGATTGGCACGATTTCGTTGTCTACCGGTTGTCCGCGGCTTAGACGAGACAACACCAAATTGCACCGCTAAATCTACAGCTTCATTATATTAAGTGTTGTAAACACTAATGACATTTTTCTGTCTCAGAATGTCGAATCAATGTTTGACATTCACTTAATAGAGCCCCTATTAAATTACATGAGATCATCTGTAACATTGTTGTTATCGAAACAACAGCGTGCTAAATATAACTGTAAAACACTAGTGGCAAAATAAAGTAAAATCGCAAAATCACCATTGGTTTGTAAATATACTCTAGGTTACTAACTATAACAGGAAATGTAGCTTTAAAAGTTGCTAATGCATTTGCACGAATACACCAACGAGTTTCACACGAGGTGTTCAGTTTACTTTCCCCGTCGTTCCCACATAATTCTTACTCAAATTTATCCATTTTTAGAAGAGTATTGGAAGGCGAATTCAATTACTTGCATAGTAGCCATCATGATCCTTACTGATACATCTGATGAGGAATGTACAATAGCTAAGTTTAAAACATATGCTTTAGAATGTACGTATTGCGCTATTAGAATCCGTTCCCTAATACTGGCTTGAACACCTCTATGAATACCCGACATGTTTGCTGTTCCATGATGGCATCATACCCTTATGCTCTCGTACTATCAATAAATTATATGCCAAAATTCACAAGACTAGTTAAAACAGCTCAGCAAGATTTTCATCGATAATTTCGCTTGCACTCACAGAACCAAGATATTCCTCACAAAGTATGACTTCACCGCCAGTACATTCAACAAACCTTACACAAACGGAGACTTGTTCATGTGTTGAAACACCAGTTGCTTCATCGCCAATTAAACCAAAGTATTCAGTCATTACAAGCTCACCTACCATTTCACCGCTAATTTTGATTATCTTGATATCTGGAGATGTGTATTTTATCCTCGAATTAGGTTCTGTGTTATACAGATGAGACTGTAGGATTTCGTCGTGTTTGGACACATGACGCAAAATTGCCATGGAATAACTTTTGTCTTCGGTATGCCCCCTCCTAATTACAATATTTTGATGACCGCAAATAATCAATAGATCGATTATCTCCCTCAAAATATGTCTGTTTCTGGCAATATCCTCTTTTTGCTAAGACGATCCCATTGAATAAATGGACTCCGACTTTGACGTTTTGGACTTAACATCAAGAAAATGGGTGGCTGACTAACTGTATGAAAACTCAGTACTTCGTGATGTTTTATATAGTTATGAATGTTTGATCAATCGTTTAAGGGGTAGATACACAAGTTCTGTACTGCCAAATAAAACACAAGGGCGATAAACAGCATCCTTTGAAGGAGCCTTTATAAGCCACTGAATAGAACGTTTCCTTTTGACTGCACAGATTTACAGCATTTGATTAACTCGTACAATTAGTTAATAAAAAGGTTTATTTTTAGTCTTACTACAAAATGTAACAATATTTTTTTTGGCTGATTTGTTTGTGCACGCAAGTGCGTTGTTGCGTCAATGGTAGCTACGCCACTGCATGTGATACTCGTATGGCATAGGAGAGTGAAGAACAGTATCGATTTTGAAACTAAATAGTTAAAAGGTCAATTAAAGTTAGGATGAACCGGTGTCAACAATTGCATTCCATACATGTACGTCAAATTTTCGCCAAACTTGACCAAGTGATAGCTCTGTTGTATGAAAGATCCCTACCGATTTTACTGTCGGTATATCACCATGCCACTTTAGGCACTTATTCATATATCTGGACACCATAGCATGTGATAATTTAATGGAGGTGAATCCAACATGTATCCTCATGATTTTACCTCTAAAATAGTGATCTGATTTCAACAATGACCAGAGGTGAATTTAATAACCATACATAACTTCTGACTATATGTAGCATCACAGGGATTATGCTTGGCTAAGCACCCAAAGATTTCCTTCATAATATGTATACTGATCATTGATTGGATGTGATGTCACTCTGGATAAGAGAATTTGTGAAGTCTGGTTTCTGGACATCAACTTGTGTTGTGTATACAGCAATTACATAAAACTTTCACAGATGTATGCCATATAGGAGATGAAGAACCTTATCGATTTAAGTGTTTTAACAGGTCAAATGTCAAATGTCAAGGTCATGACTTATATGGCAAGTTTGGTATCTGGACATTAAACTAGTACTAGTGTTCAATACAAAGCAAGAATACCAAACTTTCACTGATGGACAGGAAGAGCCCCATCAATTTCGGTCTCTGTATATCGAAGGCCAGGGTCACCATTTCCATATACATAAAAATTTGGTTCATGCCTCAATATTTAGTTGGCATGTTGCTGATTGGTCGATTAAAAATATGAGCCCTGTTGTCATCCAGTACATGATGACATTAAATGTTAGTGCATAGCTAACAAAAGATCAAACTAAAATCTAATTTTAATAAGATTGTAATTCTATATGACCAGAAGTAGTCAAGGTCACATTTTAAATGATATCAAATATTGATATCAGCATGATGCTTTTGCGATTTGTTATTCCTCATTTTGCATTTTCAGCTTGTGTTTTCATTGGTTGCATATTGATTCTATGTTTTATATATTTATTCATGTTAAAGTCATTACCAACATTACATGATTAGATAACTATCATCTTCACTACAAATAATAATAATACAAAAAAGATTTATAGGCCTAATACTTCAAGAATATTTTTTGGGTATTTAAACATATTCCTTTTTCAAGGTAAATTTAACATGACAAAAAAGACAATTTTTCTTTCCCAATTGTCAATTTTCCTTTCTTGGATAGCTAATTTCCTTTGGCCTCAGTTGGTTCATTTTGCATGTATTTGTCGTAATGTTTTTGACTTCAATGACAATAATCTCGTGATAATGGACAACACTAAGGATATTATTTTCATAAATTATTGAAATCTTATTAGCGCTATAAAGATTTTGTACATAAAGAGATCTGATCAAAAAGGGTATTTTCCATATATTTTCATACAAAATTGCAAATAAAGGTAAGATTTAGCAAGTATAGTTGACTCTTTGAGGCAGGTTTTCTTTGTTAAAAATATAGACAATCTGTTGGTAGAACTAGTAGATCCATCTAGCATTTAAATAAGTACATCTATATTTATTTCATATTCATTTCCAACAAATATACGATTATTTATGCTGATCTTCTACGAAGACCATTAATTTCTTGAGATGTTTATGACTAATTGATATTAAATCTGTTAGAAATTATACCGCTAACTATCAGTTATGTTTTTTAAAGAGTAATGTACTTTAACCAATAGATTCTATCTTCTTGGCTAGTAGTTATTTAACTGTGAGCATTCATCGACTCTGCTATTGTACTGTCTATATTTATGTTGTCATTCTTGTGATAGTGAGTGGTCTTTTTGAGTGAAAGTGAATCTGTGAAGGAGTTTTTTTATTGTGTTTATATCTGTATTTTCGTTGGTGATTCAATTATCAAGAGCGGGTCAAGAGTTGGGGGTCAAGAGTTGGGATCCTATTAACCAGTTCAACCCTGCCACATTTTTGTTCCAGTTCAAAGCCAGGACCTGGATTTCCAACATCATGGTCTTTTATGTGTTCTATCATTTGAGGTGAAAGGTGATTGTTCATTTCCTTGATATTGGTGAAATTGTTGACCATCACCGTTTAAATTTTCTTTTAATAAACACAATAAGAGTGTAAAGGTGTGTTTACATTGTAAGACTTCATATCCGATTTCAAAAAAGATTCAGCAAGAGTACGCTCAGGCAAATAGTTTGGCAAAGTGTTTACACTGTATGATTTACTGTCTAATGTTTTACTAAAAAGACTTGAAATATAAGCAAGAATTTTAAAACGAAAAATATGATGTTTGCATATTCTTTTATTGGAATGATATATCATTCATTTGTTTACAGGAGGCAGTCGTGGTTGTGATAGTACAGTAGTTGGATTTATAACTACCTATGCAATCAGTGACTATTGCCACTAACGTTGTGAGTTAAAATCCTGCTCATGGCAAGGTGTACTTGATAAAATATTATGTGATGAAGTTTGTCAGTGACTTGTGGCAAGTAGCTGGTTTTCTCAGGGTACTCTGGTTTCCTCCACCAATAAAACTGACAGCGATATCACTGAAATATTGTTGAAAGTGGCTTTAAACACCATAACCCTTGTGTTTACATGGCACAATAATGCCTTTCTGTCGAATGAAAATAGGGAACAAATTGATTTCAAAACAACGTTTTGATGCAAATGACTTCTGATTTTCCTGTTTACACTGCTTGAATGTTGTTGAAATTGACGTTTAAGGTGAAAGTCGAATGAAAATCAGGTGGAAAACCATGCCATATAAACATACCTTTTAATTTTATGTACACAGCATGAGTTTTGTCAAACATGAGTCCTCCATAAACAATTTCACATTTCTTCAAAAATCCACATTTAATTTAATAAAATATTTATATACAAACTGACTTTAACAGTGTTTCTAATAGTCTGGTGGCAGAAATCCTTCTTCATGAGGTTTATTCTGAAATAAAGGTCTAAAATGGTTAAAGCGCATTCCTCTAGCTTTCGCAAATCCTTCCTGGTAGAAAAAGTGTCCATCCCATCCAAGTATTACACCATATTTCAGTATCATTCCTGCTATACCAAGTCCAACTCCCCATGTAAGGCCCCACCATGGACACTTCACTGAAATGTCAAAAATATTTTTAAAAAAATTAATAATTACTATCAAAATACTGAGCCTAATACAAATGTATAGCAATTTTGAGCATTTATTTAAGTGCTCAACTGTAGCCTTAAATACAAGTTTTATGGATTTATTTAAAAGTTCTATTATAAATAACAATTTTGAGCATTTATTTAAGTGCTCAACTGTAGCCTTAAATACCAGTTTAATGGATTTATTTAAGAACCCTATTATAAATAACAATTTTGAGCATTTATTTAAGTGCTCAACTGTAGCCTTAAATACAAGTTTTATGGATTTATTTAAGAACCCTATTATAAATAACAATTTTGAGCATTTATTTAAGTGCTCAACTGTAGCCTTAAATACAAGTTTTATGGATTTATTTAAAAACCCTATTATAAATCACAATTTTGAGCATTTATTTAAGTGCTCAACTGTAGCCTTAAATACAAGTTTTATGGATTTATTTAAGAACCCTATTATAAATAACAATTTTGAGCATTTATTTAAGTGCTCAACTGTAGCCTTAAATACAAGTTTTATGGATTTATTTAAAAGTTCTATTATAAATAACAATTTTGAGCATTTTTTAAGTGCTCAACTGTGGCCTTTAATACCAGTTTAATGGATTTATTTAAGAACTCCATTATAAATAACAATTTTGAGCATTTATTTAAGTGCTCAACTGTAGCCTTAAATACCAGTTTAATGGATTTATTTAAGAACCCTATTATAAATAACAATTTTGAGCATTTATTTAAGTGCTCAACTGTAGCCTTAAATACAAGTTTTATGGATTTATTTAAGAACCCTATTATAAATAACAATTTTGAGCATTTATTTAAGTGCTCAACTGTAGCCTTAAATACAAGTTTTATGGATTTATTTAAGAACCCTATTATAAATAACAATTTTGAGCATTTATTTAAGTGCTCAACTGTAGCCTTAAATACAAGTTTTATGGATTTATTTAAAAGTTCTATTATAAATAACAATTTTGAGCATTTTTTAAGTGCTCAACTGTGGCCTTTAATACCAGTTTAATGGATTTATTTAAGAACTCTATTATAAATAAAAATTTTGAGCATTTATTTAAGTGCTCAACTGTAGCCTTAAATACCAGTTTAATGGATTTATTTAAGAGATCTATTATAAATAACAATTTTGAGCATTTTTTTAAGTGCTCAACTGTACTAGCCTTAAATATCAGTTTAATGGATTTATTTAAGAATTCTATTATAAATAACAATTTTGAGCATTTATTTAAGTACTCAACTGTACTAGCCTTAAATATCAGCTTAATGGATTTATTTAAGAACTCTATTATAAATAACAATTTTGAGCATTTATTTAAGTGCTCAACTGTAGCCTTAAATACAAGTTTTATGGATTTATTTAAAAGTTCTATTATAAATAACAATTTTGAGCATTTTTTAAGTGCTCAACTGTGGCCTTTAATACCAGTTTAATGGATTTATTTAAGAACTCTATTATAAATAACAATTTTGAGCATTTATTTAAGCACTCAATAAATTTGCATTCTCACTTTGGTAAGCATCTATGAAGAATTTCAGATTTATAACTTGTTGGAAAAGTGCCTATTAACTACATTTCTGAAACCAAAAGAACGATATCTGTGACAGTGAAAAGGAACAATTGGATTTCAAAATACTTGAATTCCAAATTTGGTAAATATCCTGGAAAGCTCTCAGACCTATTATGTTCAGAAAAAGTACATAGCAACTGTACATTTCTGAAACTTGAACCAGAAGAATAAAAGCTATGACATACAAGGATTTTCTAAATTTCAACTTCTGTTACATGAAATATCCTGGAAGACTCTCACATCTATTTTTTTCCTATAAAAACTACCTAGCAACCATACATTTCTTGGACCAGTAAAACACAATCTGTCACATTGAATATTTGGATTTAAGAGTAAAAAAAAGCTTAACTGTGGTTAATATCCTGGCATACTATCAGACCTATTATTTGTTTTGGAAAAATGCCTACATGTATCAACTGTACATTTCTTAAATCAGAACAACAAAGTTCGAGAATTGGAACAATTGGACTTCAAAATATTTGAATTCAAACTTCAGTATAAATATTCCAGACTTTCAGATCTATTACTTTTTTGAAAAGTATGTAGCAACCTCACATTTCTGGCACCAGAAGAACATAGCTGTGACATGAAACAAATGATTTCAAAATACAAAAATGTATTTTAATTCCAACTTTGTTCAATATCTTCCAATATTATCAGACCTATTATTTTTTGGAAATGTACCTAGCACCAATAGATGCAGTATTTCTGGAACCAGAAGAACCATACTTGTGACATATAACAATTGAATTTTCAAAATATTTGAATATCCCATTCTTTCATAATGTTCATTAACAAGAAAACAATTCGACTTATGGTTTCAATGATTTTTTTAATCATATTTTTGATTGCTCATAATGGACATATTTTCATGGGAGACATTAGTTATGTTGTATATACAGGTCAAGGTCAATAATAATGAAGATCTATCCAATAAGTAGAACAGTGAAAATTTACTTATAAAAAGATCCTTTACATTTTCCTATACACACCACTCCAAAATTTCAACTCCAAGACTCCATTCCAACTCTACACAGTTGGATTCCATTCTGTAAAGTGTCAAATTATGCATATACATTTTCTTATAGTTATCTGATATTTATTTTTATCAAAAGCATTTCTTGCACACTGTTCATGATCAGTTGGGCCCAGACAAAGGTCACTGAATTCTGCCTACTAAACTTGAGATTAAAATCTTATCTTAAAACGGATACAACTTACCTCTAGCTCCCATTATTGACCCAGCTAATAGACCTCCGATACCATGGTTGAAAACATCATCTTTTTTCCTTATTTTTGCAGATATATTTGTCCCTACTGCATATACAGCCCCCATAGCCGCTGAAAAATAATAAGACATCTTTTTAAAAAAAATCCTTTAAAACAGCACAACATATATGGTTAGAGATATTTTAGAGATACAATTCATCATTTTTGTGTCTGTCCCAAGCTAGGACCTGGATTTCTAATAAGAGTTAAGGTAAGAGGTGATTGTTTGTTTAATTGATATTGGTATATATAATTGTTGACCATCATTGTTTATACTTTCTAATCATAAGACAAGATTTTATATTAAACAATTATTGTATACATTTATATAAAGTGCACATATCATGAAATTAAAATGATTAAAGTCATATTTGACTTGGCTACATTATAACTAGAGGCCCACCTGGTTATTCAAGTAAGTTTGTAATTTCTGAGAAAAAGCTTTTTATTCATTTTCCAATTGCTAAACAATGTCCTACAGTGGCATCTAACTTTAACTAAAATGTTACAAACAAAACAAAAATCACAATACAATGTTTAGGACCATTCAAGTAACATTTCTACCAAGTTTGGTTCATTTCCTATACAGTAATTTTAGAGAAATTCTGAAAAAGATTAAAATGTGAAAAACTTCCTAATATAGATGACGACGGATGCAAAGTGAACAAGGAACAAGACTGAGATCAACTTACCAAAGATCATCTATATAATAGCATGGTTGGTTCCATTAAGTAGTTCTACTGGAGAAGATTACATCAACAGACAATCCATATGGAAGGGCTATGGTTATGGCGTTTCAACAATATTTCAGTTATATCATGGTGGTCGGTTTTATTGGTGGAGGAAACCGGAGTACCCGGAGAAAACCATTGACTTGCCTGAAGTTTATCACATTAAGTTGCATCAATTACACCTCACCCGAATGGGATTCAAACTCATAATGTTGGTGGTGATAGGCACCAATTGCATAGGTAGTTATAAATCCAACTACCATACGATCACGACGCCCCCAGGCCTATGCATATGGATGGATGGACTGAAGATGGATGTCAGTGATAGTAAAAGCTTGCTTATCTTTTGGTAAGATAAACCAATAATTTAACCAAATATGGATGAATGAACAAATACAGGGCAAAAAAATGTTTAACACCACCATCCTGAGTAGATCATTGACACCTAGATGATGTGAACTGGTTAAAAACTGTTGTGACAGAAGTAAAAGAAATTAGTTCACCTGCAGGAAAAGCTCCTGCTGCTGAATAGTACAATCCATAACCAAAAGTAGTTGCATTCCTTACAAACACTCCATGGCCAAGTCCTATATAGGCACCTGAAAATAGAAACCAAATGATGGCATATTATTAGATGTGGAAAATAAGGTGAAACAAGATGTTGCACGTTACGTCGTGCTAAGAATACCCCCACTCGTTCATTTGTACATTTGTAAGTTGCACGGTAAACAGGAAGTAGATGTGCGGTAAACCTGGAAAGGGGAGACACGGTACAAGTCACCATGCCAAAGCCATATATCAAATATAAAATCATTTCTTCCAGTAGAAGCTGAGATATCTGTTACGAAAGTGTGAACGGACGGACGGACGGACGGACGGACAAGGTGATTGCAATATTGCATTAATAAAATCATCAGTGAAATTAAAATAAAAGGTTTTAATACAAAAACAATTATCATTGTTCAGCAATCTTCAGTGTAAGTATTTGCTAATTTTTCCTTTCAAACTAAGCAAAAAATAAATTTTTCAGCTATATCATGGCGAGAACAAGTTAATTTTCAATGAGATGATGAAGTCCGCTTTGTTCTAGACCAACACGCTGAGTTGGATTTTTATAGTGCCAACTCACTGAAACAACAGTCCGCAGGTAGACATGTTGCTCCACTCGGACACATTATTCTGATTTCGAGCCAACCAGTCTTTGCTCTATCTCCTTAATGTTGCGTGCTTTAAAATAGCGGAGAAGCAACAAATACCAATTTAATAGTCTTTGGCTTAACCCGACCGGGACTAGAACCCACGATCTACCACACTCGAGGCGAGCACACCAACCGTTACACCACCGATGTGGTTCTTTATTATACTTGGAAATGATTTGGGTCAATGACAACTACACATAATCTACAATTTCTTAGCTGGTTTGCATAAACCGGAAGTCTATCTTATGTGGTTTCTGCCCGCAGCACCTTCTGGTCCTCTATAGGCAGCTCTTCTTCGTCATCTTCCTCTACTTTAACTGTCTTTCTTCCGGTTGGTGGTCCATATTCGCTGTTGTAATCGAATTTCATTTGGTGGTTCTCCCAGTACTTATCCAGTCTGTTTTCGAATTGGCGAATGGTCTTAGATGTCACTATCGTGTCAGCCAATCTATTCCATAAATCTACAACTCTGTTCGTAAAATTGTATTTTCTCAGATCTCTTGCACTACAGTGTTTTTCCAATTTGTATGTATTTCCTCTTGTTGTGGTTGATTTACTCAGGTGAAAAATATCTTTAGTGACTCTTTTGTCATAAATACCAGTTATAATCTTGAATGTTTCTATGGCGACTCTTTTGTCATAAATACCAGTTATAATCTTGAATGTTTCTATCATGTAACCTTGGTGACTCTTTTGTCATAAATACCAGTTATAATCTTGAATGTTTCTATCATGTCACCTCTCATACGTCTATATTTCAATGTAGGCAATTTCAATTTTCTTAACCTTTCTTCATACTCTAGATTTTTCATTTGCGGAAGCATTCTAGTTGCTCGTCTCTGCACATTTTCGATTGAGTTGATATCCTTCTTCTTGTATGGTGATCAAACGCTACTTGCATTCTCCAAATGCGGTCGAACGAGTGCTTTAAATAATAAGCTGAAAGTTCTATTGTCTAGGTGTAAAAATGCCCTTCTCATTAGCCCTAAGATCAGGTTCGCCTTATTGATTTGACTCTGAATATGTAAAGTGACCTTTAACATCAGTGTGTCTAAAAGACAGACAAAATTTGTTGCTGAAAATGGATGGGGGAGGGAGTACATTGTAGGTCTATTAAATGCTCCCAAAATACACCTGAATGCTGCTCTATTTCAATAAAATTAAGTACTGACACGGGTTAGGTAATACACTTACACCGTGCACAATATTAAACATATATGTTTACAAATCACCATCAATGAAAGAATCCTTAGCCTAGGTGCATCTACAAGGACGACAGCATTGGATGGTATATAGACATTCAATTCCATTCAAAGTTTTAATTAGAGTCGATACATAGTATACATACAACACACAATCTAATAGTAATGACTAAATCAAATGAGATTTTAAAATCAACATTGCATTTTCATCTAAACGAAAGTCTTAAGACGCTATGACTAGGCAATGTATCTCACTTTAATAGCGAGCATCGCAAGATGCGAGCTAAACAGCAAAATGTGTGTAAGGAGATGAATCAATATATGATCAATATGAACCGGAAATGGATTCTTTCTAAGTTTCAGCATAGAATGGACAATCGGAGTGAAGTACAGGAAGTAGCCTTTTAATTTGAATAAAAAATAACTCTAGTTTAAAAATAACCAAAAAAATTTAGAAAGGAAACCGTACAGCTTCTATACATGAAACGATTAATTTATTTAAATCTTCTTTGCAATAGAATTAACTGGGTAAGTCGAATTGAAGAACAAAGAAAAATAATCAAGAATAATGAAGAAAAGAACCCAAAACTACTATTTGTACATGTACATGTCTATGTGTAGATGTGATGCTCGCCTGTAGGCTGTGCCTGACTAATCCATATTATATAGACTGTACAAAGAATGAAAGGGACAATATAAATAAATATGATTTTTATGAAAATCATTCCAGTTGCAGATGTTGCATGCTAATGTAATAGTGAGCATCGCAAGATTCGAGCTAAACAGCAACATGTGTGTAAGGAGATGAATCAATATATGATCAATATCAACCGGAAATGGATTCTAAGTTTCGGCATAGAATGGACAATCGGAGTGAAGTACAGGAAATAGCCTTTTAATTTAAACCAGAGGCTCTCCAGAGCCTGTATCGTTCACCTGGTAATAAAAAAAACCAATTGGTCCTATGTAAAAACTATGTCCTGCAGTGGTAGTCATCTTGGAATTACGATCAACATAAAAAACACAAAGTTTGTAAAGGACCTTCCAATGATTGATGCACAGTTTAGGTTCAATCAGTGCAATAGCTTCAGAGAAGAATATATTTCTGTATTTTCCCCATATGGTTCTGTGTTAATACTATGACCTGTGGTGGCAGCCATCTTGGATTTCCGATCGGCATAAAAAACAGAGAACCTTCCAATGATCATTCCTGGGCAGTTTGGTTTCAACTGTCCAAGTGGTTTCAGAGAAGAAGCATTTTGAAACATTTTTCCCATAGGGTCCAATGTTAAACTAAGTTCTGCCATAGCCGCCATTTTGAATTTCATATCAGAACAAAAAACGTAAAGTTTGTAGAGGACCATCCAATGAACATTCATGTACAGTTTGGCTTTAATCATATTTGTAGTTTCTGAGAAGAAGGCATTTGAACATTTTCCCATAGGGTTCAATGTTAATCTATGTCCTGCGGTGGTGGCCATCTTGGATTTCCGATCGGCATAAAAAACACACACCTTGTAGAGGACCTTCCAATGATCATTCCTGGGCAGTTTGGTTTCAATTATCCAAGTGGTTTCAGAGAAGAAGCGTTTTGAAACACTTTTCCCATAGGGTCCAATGTTAAACTAAGTCCTGCCGTAGCCGCCATTTTGAATTTCATACCGGAACAAAAAACGTAAAGTTTGTAGAGGACCATCTAATGAACATTCTTGTACAGTTTGGCTTTAATCATATTTGTAGTTTCTGAGAAGAAGGCATTTGAATATTTTCTCATAGGGTCCAATGTTAATCTATGTCCTGCGGTGGCGGCCATCTTGGATTTCCGATCGGCATAAAAAACAGAAACTTTGTAGAGGACCTTCCAATGATCATTCCTGGGCAGTTTGGTTTCAACTGTCCAAGTGGTTTCAGAGAAGAAGCATTTTGAAACACTTTTCCCATAGGGTCCAATGTTAAACTAAGTCCTGCCGTAGCCGCCATTTTGAATTTCATATCGGAACAAAAAACCTTAAGGCTGTAGAGGACCATCCAATGAACATTCATGTACAGTTTGCCTTTAATCATATTTGTAGTTTCTGAGAAGAAGGCATTTGAACATTTTCCCATAGGGTCCAATGTTAATCTATGTCCTGCGGTGACGGCCATCTTGAATTTTCGATCGGCATAAAAAAACAGAAACTTTGTAGAGGACCTTCCAATGATCATTCCTGGGCAGTTTGGTTTCAATTATCCAAGTGGTTTCAGAGAAGAAGCGTTTTGAAACATTTTTCCCATAGGGTCCAATGTTAAACTAAGTTCTGCCGTAGCCGCCATTTTGAATTTCTTATCGGAACAAAAAACGTAAAATTTGTAGAGGACCATCCAATGAACATTCATGTACAGTTTGGCTTTAATAATATTTGTAGTTTCTGAGAAGAAGGCATTTGAACATTTTCTCATAGGGTTCAATGTTAATCTATGTCCTGCGGTGGTGGCCATCTTGGATTTCCGATCGACATAAAAAATACACACCTTGTAGAGGACCTTCCAATGATCATTCCTGGGCAGTTTGGTTTCAATTATCCAAGTGGTTTCAGAGAAGAAGCGTTTTGAAACATTTTCCCCAAAGGGTCCAATGTTAAACTAAGTCCTGCTGTAGCCGCCATTTTGAATTTCATATCGGAACAAAAAACCTTAAGATTGTAGAGGACCATCCAATGAACATTCATGTACAGTTTGGCTTTAATCATATTTGTAGTTTCTGAGAAGAAGGCATTTGAACATTTTCCCATAGGGTCCAATGTTAATCTATGTCCTGCGATGGCGGCCATCTTGGATTTCCGATCGGCATAAAAAACAGTAACTTGGTAAAGGACATTCCAATGATCATTCCTTTACAGTTTGGGTTCAGTCAGTTCATTAGTTTCAGAGAAGAAGATCTTTGAAATTTCAGCCAATCAGAGCATATTATTGGCCCTGGCAGCCATATTGAATATTCGACTGGAACGAAAAACAGTAACTTTGTAGAGGACCATCCAAGGAACATTCCTGCTAAGTTCGGTTCCAATCGGCCAAGTGGTTTCGGAGAAGAAGCTTGAAATGTAAAAAGTTTACAGACGACAGACGACGGACGCCAAGTGATGGCAATAGTTCACATGGACCTTTGATCCAGGTGAACTAATAAAAAATAACCCAAAAAAATAAGAAAGGAAACTGTACAGCTTCTTTACATGAAACGATTAATTTATTTAAAAAATGGACAATCGTTGGATCTTCTTGTTTTGCCCCTAAAGAACGATCGGCCCTAAAAAAAAGTCCTCGATATATCTCGGCCCTAAAAAAAAGTAATCCCCGATATATCTCGGCCCAAAAAATCTCCTTTGCAATAGAATTAACTGGGTAAGTCGAATTGAAGAACCAAGAAAAATAATCAAGAATAATGAAGAAAAGAACCCAAAACTACTATTTGTACATGTACATATTTATGCGATGCTCGCCTGTAGGCTGTGCCTAATCCACAGGGCCTTGTCACTATCCAGTATCCACGTAAATATACTATCAATGCATAAACATGAACAAGGGCGGACACCTTTTTTACCCCTGCTCGCTTCAAGTCGTGTTTGGTTTTTTAAATTCCTTCTAATATATTTAAAACCCTGTTTGGTTCAACTCCCAAGACCTTATTTGTTTCAAAAAATATCATGACCTCCCCTCGACTACCTCTTGAGAAGGTGCAGCGGTCATTTTTGTCAGGAATTCGCCTGAGTAGAGAACTCCCATTCTCTATCCAGAGTTGTCGTTCCTGCTACGCTACACTCCATCTCGAAAAAGAAAAAAAATGGTACTTAAAATTGTTTTAATTATTGTAAATATCAATAAAGATGAAACTAAATCACTCATTTCAAATCAATTCTCTCTTAAAAATGATTTGTGATTGTTTTTAACTTTGAATTTTTACCTCCGCAAATTGTTCTCCAAGAAATGGGGGGGAAATCATGATTTATTTTCATCTTTATTGATATTTACAATAATTAAAACAATTTTAAGTACATTTTTTTTACTGTTTCTAAATTTTACAAAAATCTTGTAAAATGAGCATTGACAGAGATGTTGTGTAGTATAGCAGGAACGACAACTCTGGATAGAGAATGGAGAACTCCATGGACTCAAAATGAAAGTAACAGGGCCAACTATAAAAAAACAGAAGTTCGGAACTCTCAGGGTTTTAGCTTTGAGATAAGGAAAATACCGTTAAGATTCAAACAATATTAAACGAGCGGGACAATTTGAAGTTTGAATCTTAACGGTATTTTCCTTACCTCAAAGCTAAAACCCAGAGAGTTCCGAACTTCTATTTTTTTATAGGTGGCGCTGTTACTTTCACTTTGAGTCCATGGAGTTCTCTACTCAGGCGAATTCCTAACAAAAACAACCGCTGCGCCTTCTCAAGAGGTAATCGAGGGGGGTACCAGACAACTCGGCCCGCGGACAACTTGGACCGAGACAATTCGGCCCGAAAGCGAGGACAAGTCGGGCCGTATGTTAAGACAACTTGGACCGTATGAAAAGACTACTCAGACCATCAATAATTATTGTTGTCTTACTTATTTTTTTTCAATAAAATTGACGGAAATCATAAAGATACAGTCATCTGTTAAAAGTATTGGGAAATGTACATAGAAATAGTTAATATAGAACATACATGTAAGAATAGCACAGTAAAATTAGAAAATTAATGAACCGAATTTTGAATAAATAATTGAAAATATCTTAATACTTCAGCAACTAAAAATAAATTGACAGGCATGTATTTAAAAGAAATTATGTAGCTGTGTAAATGCAATGTATAAAAAATTTAACTTTGAATTAATGGACAACAAAACCCAATTTTGACAAAATCCTGTTAACAGTTTAATTTTTAAAAATTTTTATATTTATCAAAGACAACTTGATATTACATATTTTCATCTTTCAGATATAATTTTTTTTTAAATTGATGTTTTGTTTAATGACACCCATTTGCAACTTTTCCAACAACCATGAAGCTTATACAAACAAAAATAATACATAATGCTTATATGAAATTTCATAATTTATTTATGCTCTAAATAATTTTTTCTTAAATTATTTATTTTTAATTTTTGATATTAATTTTATTCCTGTAAATGATTAAGAAATAATTCATGGCAGGCATAGAGTTGTGCAAATTTACACATGGGCTGGGCCTTTATATTCGAATTTTACCCCGAGTGATAGCGAGGGTTAAGATCTAAGAATATAAAGGCCCAGCCCATGTGTAAATTTGCACAACTCTATGCCTGCCATGAATTATTTCGATTCTAATACTGTAATAGGACAAATACAGTAATTTTTAACCATTCGTGAACTGTATACACACAGCATTTGGTGGCTGTTCCATTTACCTCCTTCGGAAATTTTGAATTGATTTTGAATTATTTGTATTTGAATGAGATATTTTAAAACAAAGATATGGATGTTAACACGAAAAACATATTTATTGTGTATTTTCCAACATAGATTCGATTAAACAATTCCTGCGTAAAAATATTTTAAAAATAAGTCGGAGCGGAGTTGTCAAACATAATATCGAACACTTAAACAGTTATTAATAATCGACAATTATTGTTAGATATGAAATAAAAAAAATAAATGCCAATGAAAAAAAAAGCTTGTATTGTTGACATAAAAAAAATTCCGGAAAAAATACTTAAGACAACCATCTATCGACTTTCACTTTTGTAATATATCGTCATCCTGTGACGTTGTTTACAAGGGACGCTGATTGACACAAGCTGGTTACTGATTTATTTTACGATTTTGTGAGCATTTTACTTGTTTGAGTAGCAAAATTCAAAATGCCATCAAATTGGAAAATATCAGTAACTTAATTACATCACCGTCTAGCTACCAATGTATACGTAGGAAAACAAGGTTAGTGCATTTTGTTATTCATGGCCGACACATATCAATGGAATGTATGTGTGCGTACTGGGGATCCCCAAATGTAAATTTTCAAAACAAATGATAAAAAAATACTTTTTATTCTAAGGACTTTAAAAATACGCTATATGCCGGTGCTTTGTTTGTTTACACTCGGTCGTCATGGTAATTTCACAGCGGGAGTCACAATGGAACAGCCAGATTTGTTGTGTACTGCACTTGCGCTAAATATAGAGTTGTTGAGTATTAGGCCAAAAAAAATAATATGTGTGTTTCAGATCGACCCTAACATTTTTTTGCCAAAAAAAAAATAGATCGACAAAATCTGGAAATTCGTCTCCGTTTCCATGTTTGTTTACGAATTCAACAATAGACGCTTGACTGTTGCGATATCGACGGAATTTTCTTCATTTCCTTGTACATTTGATTGATGTTTAGAACCAAAAACATTGTATTGCATGTCAAATAATTAATAAGTTGTAGTAAGAAAGAAACAAACAAGTTTGTGTGATTTTAGAGGAAGGAGCATACTTATAGGTTTCAAAAAACAAATCCTGACCTACCGACCCTAATTTTGAAGACCATGCAATCGGAAACACACATATTTTTTTGCTTGGCCTTATCGTGTGTGCCGTTTTATAGACGTCATATTAGAATATGTAATAGACCATGTTATGAGAACAAAATCACGTCCAAATCACATTTTTGGTCACAAGTAATATTATCATTTAATAAATAATTCATTTTCACTAAAAGATAATAATTCATTTAATTGTCTTTTAAATAAATCAATAATTATACTCATATAAATATTGAACAATATTATAAAACAATAATACGGGCCGACTTGTCCTCGCTTATGGTCCGAGTTGTCTGGCATCCATCGAGGGGAGGTCATGATATATTTTGAAAAGAATAAGGTCTTGGGATTTGAATCAAACCAAACAGGTCTTCAATCTTCATCGTAATGACAGTGTAATCACAAATGTGCTGTATCTTCATCGCGCATGTACATAATTATCTCCCTAGTATTTACACTAATGTTAATTAACAGGGTTTTGAATACATTAGAAGGAATTTAAAAAAACAAACACGACTTGAAGCGAGCGGGGGTAAAAAAAGGTGTTCGCCTTTGTACATGTCTATGCATTGATAGTATATTTACGTGGATAGTGACAAGGCCTTGTGCCTAATCCATATTACTACTACTACTACTAGTAATGACCTGCCAATCCGTTGTACACCATCATTGCTCCGGTTTTCTTCAAAATGTCAATTTCTGATCCAGCTGGTTCATAAAAGTTGGCAATTAATGCCTTTCTAATTTCTGGGGGCTCATATCTATTGACCGTTTTCCTCCATGGATATTGTGTGATGTCCCTTTCCAGGGCACCTGGTCGAGGTCGTGAGGACATATTCCTCTGTTTGATCTGGTTCCTAAAATGCCAATTTAGAATGGGAAACCAGGTGTGAGATAAAATGTGTAACCCGCACCCGTACCTAGAATCCCGTACTCAAAACGCATTTTCGCTTATAAAATTACCATCAATGCACCAATATTTTTGTTTGTTTGTAGAAATATAGCATTTTGTCTTATTGATAAATAAATATGAACCTTTACCTCCTTTTTTATATTTCGTCTTAAATTACAACAGTTTACATGTTTTGTTTTATTGTTTGTATATAAGATAAGATTTTAAGATTTTATTGTCCAATCAAGGTCCCAGCAAGTGGCAGAGTCATGACAGTGATTCATATTACAAAAAAAAAACCATTCAAATACATCAATGTAATAAACAGTATACAAACAAGCAATGTGAAGAAATTAGATTGGTACATAAGTACTAAGCATATCTATGTCTCTGGTGAGTATAATATTTGGAAGAGTCAACTGGGCAATTACAAAAAAAAATAAAAAATATATAATAATAAATATATATCATTTGTTGATATTTAATAAGTTATTAACTTCTTCTGAACACCGAAATAGAAATAAACCCTTTTATATTTACAAGGGGCTAATTCAATGACAGAAGGCAGATCCAGCGTCTTCCCCATGACCAATGTACATGCATGAGAGCAATGCCATTCATATACAGAGGTCATCAAGGGCCGGTGCCTAAAGGACATTTAGACTGGAAATGATTAAACAAAATGAAATTAAAATGAAATTAAAGTCCTCCTCATGGCCAATGTACATGGAGGAAATTTGCATCATCCAGATACAGAGGCTATCAAGGGCAGATGCATTAGGACCAATTTTCATCATTATATTCTTAAATGCATCAAGTGCCCAGTGGACCTCACAACAGCTGTAGAAGAGAGAAACATCTCCCAACTTGATATTAAACTTATATATGCATATTCTTATGTCGAATTTAAAAGGGGGCACATCAGTAAACCAGCCAATCCGCATTGAGACAGTAGAAAATAGTACAAAATAGAACACCAGGAACTTTGAAAAAAATAATTCAATTGTTTCTTGATTATGATATTTTTTACAGTTAATCCTATCATATTTGGTGAGGTTTTAACTGCAAAAAAACACGTCATTTGTTGAAATATAACCACATATAAAAACATGGATGTCAAATTACTACACCCTGTGTGGAAGGATTTCCTGGATACTGTAAATACTGTTGTTTTAACGGATGCGGAGCATTATTTCGACAGTCCATAACTCCGACAGCCCATTACTCCGACAACCCATTACTCCGACAGCCCATTACTCCGACGGCCCATTTTTCCGACAATGCAAAATAGAACTCAATCCACAAATCCATGGTTTAACCAGGTGTATCCAACAGGATGTTCCGTCGGTCAGGCTAATCTTGACGGACCATGGCCTAGACAGAATGTTCTGGAAAGGAAAAGGAGCTTTTATCCTAGGCTGTACATCCCTGTTCAAGGCAATTATGATCGACCGACCTGGTATGGGGAAAGTTAAAAATTGAAGAAAAAGTTGTGCACATTGCACAAAGGAACCAGAAAAGAGGAGTGAAGGAAAAAAGTGTAAACCGGGAGAAGCACGAGAAAGACAATATGACGGAAGATAACAATACGCATGGAAGCGAGGAGAGTTAACAATTGAAGAAGGACGTATATAGTAGAAAAGGAGAGAAAGGGAGCACAATGTACATGCAGAAGAATGGAAAAAACTCCGATGATAGGTAGACAGTTCCCTTGTTCAGATCAATAAATACATCGATCACTTCTGTTGAAGCACGATTGGCAACCAACATATGCGGCTAATAGAACGCCTTCCATATGCATTATGCCGCTTCCACACACGTTCATTTATTCTGCATTCCGACGTACGTTTCATGATGCGAATTGAATGCGCATCCAACATGGTTAATGCCTTCACACGTACGTCAAAACGTTTGCGATTTCCATTATTTACGTGAAAATATTTACATTTTCTCTACATGCAAAAAATAGTATTATTACAGTCGTAACTTATGCCAACTGAAAACTCCTTGTCATAGGTGTGAAGCTCTTAGAGCATGCGATGCGCATTTAATGGGCATTAAATGTACATGTGAAGGAGGCATTCATCGGTTTACAATGTATCTAAAACGTATTAGAAAACGCAATTCGGTTGAACAGCATCAGGTAGTGTCTCTTCGGTCACAAATTGTGGGAGTTTAGACGTGATACTCCCGACAACAACCGAATTTTGCTTAAAATTAAATCTTTATTAATTAATTTTAGCCCCCCTCCTGGAGTTTATGAAAATGTTTTATTGTATTAATCATAATGTACGGTAATGGCATTTTTTTTTCTCCAGATCCAGGATCAAACTAGACTAGCTCACTCACAATGGCTCTGTATCCTAAATGCAACCGTTAATGTCAGAACAAACCTTTATAATTATTTCATGCACATCTTGGTGTACTCCTTTGTGTAAAGTTTAATAAAAAAAATACTTCGGACGGTTTTGAAGGGTTACAAGGTTTATGGACGGGCGGGGGCGGGGGCTGGGATTTTCGTCCGGACAGATTTTTTTTCGGTAATAATCAGGGCAAGAAATAAAAAAAAAAATCTCCCCTCCCCCCCTCCAATAATTGTTGTGTCGTCTCGCGTAACAGTGGCGTGTAAACTTTTCATGATTAAATCCAAAATGTAGAAGTGTTAGACCATCCGAAATTGGTACTGATATTTCTCATGTCGTCATGATGTAAGGAATCTGCTAGCATCATGACATTTGACTTTGACCCGGCCATATTTACCCTTTTGTTTAATACAGAAACAATCCGCCCAATGAGTATAAAGATTAAGGTCAGTCTTCCGTTAGGTATAGAAGAAAAACAACAGGTTTTAAGATAATTATTCTACTTTTGATCATTTTTGACGGAATAATGGGTTGTCGGAGAAATGGGCTGTCGGAGCAATGGGCTGTCGGAATAATGGGCCGTCGGAGCAATGGGCTGTCGGAATAATGGGCTGTCGGAATAATGACCTGACCCCGTTTTAACCGGATATTGAAAACAGCTGATTATTTTCTTATTTGACATACAATGTTTCTTTCAAAGTGGATCAGAATGTGGACCTTGGACCAAAATAATAATGAAATAGTTGTCTTGTTACGCCGGGCTATTTTGAGTGAGAGACTGAGTAAATATTCTGACGATTTCTTTGTTATGCATGAAAATCAGTGTGGTTTTAGGCAAGGCTATTGCACAGTTGATAATTTATTTACATTGTATTTATTCTTTGAACTTTTAAAAGGGAAAAAGAAAAAATTGTATTGTGCATTTATAGATTTTGAGAAGGCCTTTGATAAAATCTGGCGGGAAGGATTGTGATACAAATTGTTAATTAATAATATAAATGGGAAAATGTTAAATGTAATACAGAATATATATAAAGATATCAATTCAAACATTATTTTTAATAACAGTAAATCCGTTTATTTTCCATGTGATAATGGCATCAGACAAGGAGGAAACTTGTCCCCTTTCTTATTTGTAATATTTTTGAATGATCTGGAAGATTTTTTAGCAAACCACAATGTTACAGGCCTTCTCACAATTTCACAAGATATTGAAAATATTATGAATGTATACATGAACATATTTTTATTGCTTTATGCAGATGACACCATCCTAATGGCAGAAACCCCTGAAGACCTCATAGCCAGAAATCATGGGTACTTTTGCTCATGAATATTCATAAGCCAAATCGCGTCATGTATGACGTCAGCAAATAAACGTTGAACCATATTTGGAAGACGCTGATCAATGAACGCTGATGAAAACTCGTATCTATTTTTTTTTTAATAACATTTCATCAGTTTTGATCACATAAATAACTTCATATAATTATTGGTGATCGTATCAAAATCAATTGTCATCATATGTTCATTAGGAACTCGATGATGTGTGTAAAAGATCGAAAATATATGCACTGCCCCCCCCCCCTTTTCACGATCAATTAAATAAATAAAAATATGTAAATAAAAAATATATTGTGCATTTTTTTTCAATATCTGCCCCACTTAAGTATTAACTATGTCATTGAAATCGTTTAGTATATAGATTTTATATTGTTAAATTTTTTGAATGTGCTTACTACAAGTATTCACTGTTAGTTGATATTGTGTAATAAACATTCATCGAATTCAAATGTATCATTATAAAAAGTTTATTCACCCTTCATGGAGCCTCGACTTAATTATTCTCTATATTTAAACCGGTGTCGACAATGATTGACTATTTTTCAGCAGATAACAATTCGAGTTTTAATGAAAACACTCGTTACCCTTCAAGTGGCCCTTACAGAAGCTGACATTTCCCAACATCTGACCATTTCAATCTTCCTGGGAACCGTGGAAACAAATTTTATTCGAATAATGTGTGGAAAAAGAGATAGATCTACACCGGAAGTTTCCGTATTTGGTTCAGAAAATAGTGTGCATCCATGGTAAACAATTAAAAAAATGGTCAGAAGTCGACTAAGATTTGAATTCTGCAGTGATATCCATATTAGAATTCACAGAAATATGGAAGATTACCACAAAATTTACAATTTACATATAGCAACAGCGAAATTGAAATTGTGAAGGAATTTAATTATTTGGGTTTATTATTGACAAAAACGGGAAATTTTAAAAGGTCAATTAAAACACTTGCTGATAAAGGGACCAAAGCAATGTACGAAATCACGAAAAGAGGAAAATTCCACAATCTTTCTCTTTCATGTCAACTTGATTTATTTGATAAAGTTGTAAAACCTATATTACTTTATGGATGTGAATTATGAGGATTAAGTAACTGTGATATAATTGAGAGAGTACATTTGAAATATTGTAAGCTTCTACTAAATCTCAAATCTTCAACTCCAAATTGTATGATTTATGGTGAATTGGGACGCTACCCCCTCTATATAGATATAAAACAGCGGATGGTGTCATACTGGACCAAACTTATAACAGGAAAACAGTCAAAAATTTGCTCTGTTGTGTATCGTTTAATGTACCATTTATGTAACACACAGTTAAACAGTGTAAAAACTATTTTAGATGAATGTGGTTTTTCGTATATTTGGGAAACACAAATTTTCATTAGTGAAGTCTGGTTAAAATTCAATATAAAAATGAGATTGCACGATCAATTCCAGCAGACATGGCGAGAAACATTACACAATTGTTCTAAAACCCTAAATTATTGTATTTTTAAAGAAACGTTTATTTTTTAACAATATTTTGATATTTTAGATTAAAAAGATTTCTAACTATCACCGTGTCCCCCGTCACATTTGGGGATATGGCTTTGTGAAGGTGGGGGACACGGATCTGAAGCGGTGGTTTCAGGTAAGCTGGTGTGAAATCATAAATTATAGCATTATTACAATTATTTAAAATATATGACGTATTTAGCGGAACACCAGGTTCATTTCGGGAGATGTTGATCCCATTTTACCAACGTTATTCGTCCGGTATATTGGTGAACAGTTCTGCAATGTATGACGAGGGTGGTCAAAATTGAAAATTATCACATTATTAACCATTTAATCATCTATTTCTCAGTTTGAATTTCTTTTTGAACAGTTATTTACCATCAAATTATTTGAATTTTCCAGAAATAATCCGTCTGCTGTTATGTTTTTTCAGCGGTTTATGTTTCCCGCCAAAACATTCCGGGAAAAATATTCGGAGCGCATCTGGGTTTTTCATTGCAGGTAATCCATTCGTAAAAAGCCCAGGGTTCCCGTTCTTGCACTTCCGTCTTATATGATGTAGATTGACCTAGAAACGAAGCTGCTTCGCTATTCTCGGCGAGATTTCTTGGAAAAGATTGACGTACCGACTGAAATTCGAACATGGGCAATTAGGTAAGTGTCTTAGAAACAGTTTGATACGACAGTGCCATATGTAGACCAGGTAAAAAGTGTAAAAAACACGGGGGTTTCCCAACCGAGGTGAGCGATATGGCGCGAAATATGAAAATGGAGTTGCTTACCTTCTCTATTATACTGTATCAGTCGAAAAACTGTGGACACAGAATACACGTATTATTCATGATGTATGACGTCTACTGATATTGTCAAATGAAGAAAAAACGAAAGATTATGAAAATTTTGAAAAAGGGATGATTTATATGAAAATTTAAAAAAAAAGGGTGGGGTAGTAGAGAAAAGGGGGGAGGAGGAAACGAAATCCATGCCCCATGCGCCTGTGTTTTGACCACCCTCGTCATACATTGCAGAACTGTTCACCTATATACCGGACGAATAACGTGGGTAAAATGGGATCAACATCTCCCGAAATTAACCTGGTGTTCCTCTAAATAAGTCGTATATTTTAGATAATTGTAATAATGCTATAATTTATGATTTCACACCAGCTTACCTGAAACCACCGCTTCAGATCCGTATCCCCCACCTTCACAAAGCCATGTCCCTAAATGTGACGAGAGACACGGTGTCTATGTAAATTTCGAACAACAAACCATAAACTGCCAATAGAACATGGAAGATGGAATAACATACCGCGCGAAAATAGAAAATGTAATTTATGTAATTTAGAAGAAATTGGTGATGAATTCCATTATATTTTAAATTGTCCATATTTTAAGCAATATAGAGATATTTATATCAAGAAGAGATATACAAAAAGACCAAATATTATTAACTTCATGGGGATTATGGCGTCAACAAATAGACTGAATCTGACTAATCTATGTAAATTTATACGGATCATAAATGAAAGGGTGTATCATCCTAGCTAACAGTTTTCCTGTGTTCTAATATTGTATATATATTGTATATATTGTATATAATTGTGTCTATGTCTTCTCTGTACCTATGTCATTTGGTGATGAGAATAAAGATATATATAATTGCAGGACAAAAACAATATAAAACGAAAATAAATATACTTTTTAAAATATGACGAAAAAAATATGAAAGTTGTATGTTTTCATGATACGTTAAATTGTCCGATAATTTAGAATTGAGGTTGATAACGAGGTGTGTTTTCTATGGCTGGCTTTTCACTAGCTGCAATAATGTAGCTCCTGTGACAAACTTGTGTCTCGGCAGAGCTACAACGCGGTCCCATTCGTCACAATGGAGCAAAAAAAAAGTTGCAGTTGAAACATAAAAACTCACTATTTACTCTTCAAACATTTCATTATAACTATTACTGATGATCACAGTCCTTGTTAAATCGGTTTGGCTGAGAAATATATGCTTTTCAAAGGTAGCAACAACCTTGTTCAAATTTATCGATCGTTTGTCATAATTGGAAACTACGGAAGGCGGAGCTTTTCTAAATATGGTATTTCTTACTACGATGCTTACGACGGTTGATGTAAACATTCACGCCTTAATCGCCAAATATGGTATCGACATCCAAATAGTGAGGCCGGAAATGACGAAATTCAAAATGTTCAGAGTGAAAGTAAACATGGATTTTTATTTTGTGGGAATTACATTCTAATATACTGGTAGGTGATACAAACTTGTTATAATAATGGACAAAAGGAAAGGTTATGTCTTATTATTGATAAATGCAGGCGTCAGAAACTCTGTAAGCGAGCGCAAAAAATCTCGGCGGCTGCTCCATTACGTGTAATGGCATCCCGTTATAACCCTTGCGAGTAAACGAGCATTTAGGGTTTTATTATTAGAACTAGCTTTTCACCAGTGTATATAAATACTTATCATTAGTTTCGCTCAACACCATAATTTCCGCCATTTGTTTCGATGTTTTTCTCTTGGCTTCAAATATTGTCTGGGTCGGTCGAAGGAAGTCTTTTCTTTATGTCTCATTTTCTGATATCTTTTTATTCTCATACTGCTTCCATTGCCAAATATTTTTTCTTCCTATATAAGCTCTGACATCTCTGGATTGCTATCCCGTTTCATGTTAGAACGAATTTCTTTCTCCTACATGTTCAACATAGTTATTCAGCTGTTCTAACTCTGTGTAACAAATAGTTGACAACAGGAGGTTTATGTTATTGCCGGAAATATATCAGTATCTTTGAGTTTTCCTTCTATTTCAATATCAATCATCTTTTCATTCTTTTTTATAACTATTTTCGACCATTTTATTCTGTGAACACTGGTAACATGGGTAATGTTGAAGGTTACCAGGGCTCAAACCCACAGAGCTGCTCAGCGCGTCCTCGGGTGGCGGATCCCTTCATTTTTTCCATCTGAATTTTACATATTATTGAACTCGTTCTCGTCCTGAATATTGCTGAAATACTGCTCTGGACTTCTGCTCAATCAATCAATCAATCAATCAATCAATCAATCAATCAATCAATCAATCAATCAATCAATCGATCAATACAATACAATGGGAGAATTTACAAAGCAGGAGAACAAAAACAAGATTTGTTCTTAACTCGGTCAAACAATCGTATTCGGGGCACATAAATATAGGCAAATTTCTTCCAATAGACTTCAATACAAACATTGTTTCTTTCCGTGACCTATTTCTGATTGGAACAAATCACCAGAAACAATAGCTAGCAACCAGACCTTAAATCCTTCAAAAGTGGTATCTGACAGTATCTCCACTCTAACATTTGAAGGATTCGCTTCAAGTCCCTAAATATGCACTTACCCACTGTACATGATGTTGTAAATAATTATAGAATAGAATAGTTTTATTAAATCAATCAAGAAGCCCGTGAGAGCACAGAATTACAGACATTTGCATATGTTTCTATTTTTTTGTTATTGCTAATTTTTTAAGAGAGAATTGATTTGAAATGAGTAATTTATTTTCATCTTTATTGATATTTACAATAATTAAAACAATTTTAAATACATTTTTTTTTTACTGTTTCAAAATCTTACAAAAATCTCGTAAAATGAGCGTTGACAGAGGCGTATGGAGCGTAGCGGGAACGACAACTCTGAATAGAGAATGCAAAAACCCGTGAACTGATGAAATCCACCATTTAGTCATACCGGAAGTATACAAATACACGTCAGCTAAACAGAGAAGAAAAAATATATAAACAGAAAGTAACCTAGAACAGACGTAGAATTGTTCACAAAATAAGATTTGAAGTTGGTAAAGTATGTTTTTTTTTAAATAAGTTTCAATTCAATTCAATTCAAAGCTTTATTTAGAGTCGATATAAATCATACATATTCATATAAGTTTATAACACAACTTCACAAGCTCTAAATCTAATGAGCTTGTAATAATCATTGTAGTAGCCCTGCTACCTGGGACTGGGAATACCTCGACAAATACGTTGGCCTCCAGCCAGCGCTCTAACCTTCTGAACCAAAGAAGTGCTAGCCCTGCTACCTGGGACTGGGAATACCTCGACAAATACGTTGGCCTCCAGCCAGCGCTCTAACCTTCTGAACCAAAGAAGTACTTCTTTGGCCCAAAAAGTTAGAGCGCTGGCTCGTACTTTTGTGGCTCAGAAGGCTAGAGCGTAGGTAGTCCGAGATTCCTCTGTCGTCCGACGACATTATATATTATTGCTAGAGCCGTCGAATGTCAGAGCGCAATATATACGGAAAACAGCGGATTTGCTTCTCCAACTCTGGGTCAGCACATTTCCACGTTTCGTGGCTATCGGATTTTATATATGTCGCTTCACCAATCATTTTTCTATTCATTCATAACCATCTTACCCTCAGAAAGTGGTGTTACACTCCATTACAGCACGATTTTGCCTTAGATCCTATGATTTCGACATTTGTCTTCCATTTTTCAAACATTTGTCACGTGACTACGAGAAAACTACGATTACCGCAATGTATCATGGGAGATGATTTGCATATAAACAAACAAACAAATATTTTTATTGCCAATCATAGGTGCTTGTTAAGGCAGAACAATTAACATAAAATTTAATACAGTTGATTATATTGATTGGTAATGATTTTAACAGCAAATTTAGTGAATTACAGATAACCATAAGAAAAAAAAAGGTAGTACCTTGTCCAAAAACAAAAAGGGGGAACGTAACACATGTTCTTTCCGAAGCCCGTTGGTAACACTCTGGGGGGGCGTGTCTTTTTACCCAAATATGCCCAATTACACCATAAAATCGTATTTATTGTATTAGTTAAAGGTTTTCATAAAAAAATTCAAATTTCATAACTTTGTCACAAGAGTAATCAAAATTATCAATTTTATAACTTATACCGGACAACTCGGACTGAGACAAGTCGGCCCGTATGTTAAGACAACTCAGACCGTATGAAAAGACTACTCAGACCATCAATAATTATTGTTGTCTTACTTATTTTTTTTTAATAAAATTGACGGAAATCATAAAGATACAGTCATCTGTCAAAAGTATTGGGAAATGTAAAAAAATGTAAAAAAAAATCCCTATATAATCAACCAAAACTATATTTTGTTCAAAAAATTATTGTGAATTCATTTCTGGATAGATTTTTACAAATTTTACACCAAAACATTTGAAATTGTCCTTATTTTGATTGGTTATTTACTCATTATGTTGCTATGAGTTATTTTTATTTGTACATAATTTAAACACAACAAATAAAATTTGATTTTCCTATGTATTTCAACTAAAATTAAATCCTAAACATTGACAATCATGGGAAAATTATGTACAAATAAAAACCACTCGTATAAACATAATGAGCAAATAAACAAACAAAATATAGATAATTCCAAATGTTTTGGTGTAAAATTTGTTTAAATCTATCCAGAAATTACTTCACAATAATTTTTTGAAAAAATATGTTTTTTTTTTAAGTTTCCCAATACTGACAGATGACTGTGTGTGCAACTTCATTTCAAGGATTTTGATAGATAGTCTAGCTATTAAAAATCCATGTCTAAGATTGATAAAAATGTGTCTATAAAAACTGCTGTCAATTGATCTAATTAGTAATTAATGCAATCAAGGTGAAGCCATGTGAAAATTAGAATGTGATTAAGTTATTGTGTGCATAACAATCAACTTACTAGCCTGATCATGTATGATCATAACTGATAAGTGATTTTTTTTTAAATTGTCAGTATATAATGAGCTAATTTATTAAAGAGAAATAAGATATTTTCTTAAATATTTTATTGGAGATGATATAATATAAAAACGCACATAGAAATAGTTAATATAGAACATAAGACAAGCACAGTGAAATTAGAAAATTAATTAACCGAATTTTGAATAAATAATTAAAAATATCTTAATACTTCAGCAACTAAAAATAATTTGACAGGCATGTATTTAAAAGAAATTATGTAGCTGTGTAAATACAATGTATAAAAAATTAAACTTTGAATTAATGGACAACAAAACCCAATTTTGACAAAATTCTGTTAACAGTTTAATTATACCCCCACTCATAGAGTGGGGACAATATTGCAATCACCTTGTCCGTCCGTCCGTTCACACTTTCGTAACAGTTATCTCAGCTTCTACTGGAAGAAATGATTTTATATTTGATATATGGCTTTGGCATGGTGACTTGTACCGTGTCTCCCCTTTCCAGGTTTACCGCACATCTACTTCCTGTTTACCATGCGGCTTACAAATGAACGAGTCCACGTGGCGTGCAACATCTTGTTTTTTTTAATTTTTATATTTATCAAAGACAACTTGATATTACATATTGTCATCTTTAAGATATATTTTTTTTTAATTGATGTTTTGCTTAATGACACCCATTTGCAACTTTTCCAACAACCATGAAGCATATACAAACAAAAATAATACATAATGCTTATATGAAATTTCATAATTTATAAGCTCTAAATAATTTGTTCTTAAATTATTTATTTTTAATTGTTGATATTTATTTTATTCCTGTAAATGATACGTAATAGACCACCATGTTATGAGAACAAAATCACGTCCTAATCACATTTTTGGTCACAAGTAATATCATTTAATAAATAATTCATTTTCACTAAAAGATAATAATTGTCTTATTTAAAAGACATATAAATATTGAACAATATTATAAAACAATAATACGGTCTGAGTTGTCTTAACATACAGGCCGACTAGTCCTCGCTTACGGGCCGACTTGTCCTCACTTATGGTCCGCGGGCCGAGTTGTCTGGCATCCATCGATGCAACATGGCCGCTTCCAACAAATACAAATGTACCCAAATACACTCAAAATTCATATGGTATGTGTTACTTACATACAACAAATATATTTCTTCCAACACTCTTTTAGTTATTTTATTTATTTATCTTATTCCTTTTCTTCCTTTTTAATATGAATAAAAATATATATGAAAACAGGAAATGATCAGTATGCTCCTTTTTTTTCGGTGATTAGACATACCACTTGCTCACATAGCAATCGCCTTAAATCAACTGCATAAGTTTTAAAAAGACTAGAATTGTTTTCAGTATCAGAATTTTTGTAAAAATATAAAAATAATTTATATATCAGACTTTTGAAAGACGAAATTTTAATGTATATTTGGGATTCATGATTGTAAGCGACCCGACCAAGATTGGGATCGTTTGATAAAAACTGTAAAAACCTGACTATTTTGTTGAAATTCATGAAAAAATAACGATAGACAGAGAGAGGAGCTAATAAATCATTAATTATTCATAAAACATCTCAAAATAATAGAAATAATATAATTTTATGGTGTATTTGGGTAAAAAGTCATGCTGGCCGTACTGCGGGTGACCGCTACAGGCAGGGAAAGAGTTTAGATAAGAATTCTATGAGATGTGACCTCCTGTGGCGGACCCACGAGATGAAACACCCTCCTAGAAGAAAAGGGGGAGGGTGTTGTGGAACCGGAAGTGGCGAAGATATAAAGACAGCCTTAATCTGCTGAACCAGTGAAGTACTTCTTTGGCTCAGAAGGTTAGAGCGCTGGCTGGAGGCCAACGTATTTGTCGAGGTATTCCCAGTCCCAGGTAGCAGGGCTACTACATCATGTAAAATTACTTTGCATGTTTTTAGTTGTACATTGTTGACATTGGGAAGATCAAAGACGCTGGCTGCATTCAGAGTAGTTTTGTCATTCAACTTTAACATTAGTACCATTGGACACTATTGGTACCATAATTTGACAAATTAACTCTGAACGCTATATTTTTACCAATGGCAACTTATTTACCAATTGTACCAATGGCATACCAGTGGCTGACATTTTGTTCAATGGTAATTTATATGGAACTATTGCGAATGTTTATTTTATATCAATAATATTTCATATTGCTGACCCCTGTAGTTTATCATACGGAGAGACAATAAAACGTACAAGCCAATTACAATATATTCAAATTTATTTAGAAAAGTGCAGGGATAAAAATTGCATGATTATTTTCAAAATAGAAAACCCATTCCACGAGTTGATGACTACAGTACTAGTACAGTACGTATTTCATTTACCATTTGAATACAAGCACACGGAAAAATAATAACTAAAATAAACTTCAAATGTTTTATTTTAATCATGAACTTGAAAAGTTTTCCATTTTATCCAGTTGCAGTGGGAAAATCAATCATTGCAAATCTTGCCAGATAGGAACACAGAGACTTGCTCCAGGACACTAATTTTTTGTATTATCAATGTATTGGCCACTGAAAAATCACATGTAATTATTTAGTGGGTAGCACATTGAGAGTGATTTTTCAGTGGGTAACACATTTATAGTAAAAAAAAAATCAGTGGGGCAAATTTAGTGGACAGGAGCACGTCCCTGTGGTTGGAACTAGCAAAGATGTCGCCATTTTGGATTCGTGTCACTGTGAACACGTGACTTACCAATGCTAACATCACATTAGACAGCCTGTTAGAAGGGTAGCCAACGGTAGCTATTATTGGTCACCATTAGTACCAATGTTTTGCCAATGGTGATTATTTTTGCCAATTGTAGCGTTTATCCACCAACGGCAGTACCCTGAACGCACCTAAAGTTTTACAAATTCATTACAAATACCTCTCGTTTTCTGTATTTTGCAGCAACTGGCATAATTTTCCTAATCATCATATTTGTTTATATTTTTTCACTTTAATTCTTTGTACAACATTTGAATAATTGGGAAAAAAGATTTGAAGTTAACTGCCTTTCAAAAACCAAGATATAGCCTTATACTATAGGTTCATATTCAAGATATAGCCTTATGCTATAGGTTCATATTCAAGATATAGCCTTATACTATAGGTTCATATTCAAGATATAGCCTTATGCTATAGGTTCATATTCAAGATATAGCCTTATACTATAGGTTCATATTCAAGATATAGCCTTATACTATAGGTTCATATTCAAGATATAGCCTTATGCTATAGGTTCATATTCAAGATATAGCCTTATGCTATAGGTTCATATTCAAGATATAGCCTTATGCTATAGGTTCATATTCAAGATATAGCCTTATACTATAGGTTCATATTCAAGATATAGCCTTATACTATAGGTTCATATTCAAGATATAGCTTTATACTATAGGTTCATATTCAAGATATAGCCTTATACTATAGGTTCATATTCAACAGTTGGACACAATGGTAGGCACATTTTGTTATGGAAAATTTTCATTCAATGAAAAAAGTGACCCAACTTTTTCTTCACCTTTTCATTTTATTAAATATTCAAAAACAACATACTAAAAGCATCGTAACTATACATGTTAACATTCAGAATATGAAAAAAAAATTGCATTTGTACGCAGGTTTCTTTATATAACCCCATTGAAAATACAATGTGTGATACAAATCATTAATACAAAGAAGGATAACTCTATCCTCTGTGTCATCCAGTTTCAAGTCAGTTGTAATGGTCGGAAGTGAAAACTACTTACCGGTACAGCACTATGACTTGTCTATGTCATACTTAAATGCATCTGAGAAATAAAAACAGACTTAAATAAGTTGTCGACAAAAGTACTGTAAAGGTGAAATTGGAAGCGAAAGAGTACTTTTGTCCACTAACTGTAGTACATTTTGTTATGATTTATTTTTTCTGTGACCCACAAAATTACTTTTGTATTTTGAATGTGTAGTATATTTTATTATTATAGAAATGAAGATGATATTATGGTGTTGTTTGGCTGTTACAGCTTACCTTTCAACGGTTAATGGTAAGAATGTATACATACATTGTCATGGAATGTACATTTGTACTTGTATAAGAATTACTTTCAACTTCCAGAATACATGTATTTGGCATTTCTAGTCTTTCCTTTATAATGAAATTTTTCACTAAAGGAAATCAAATATTTCTAGCCCTTACAGAGTAAATTATCGGCTCAAAAATTTGTAAAAGTAATATCTGAATAAAAATTAATCATTAATATATTATGATACTTCATAAGCAGAGTCTGTTCATATTTATTTGGTCATTATATGGAATGTACAAACCTATCATTTAAAGTTATTTACTGTTGTCAGCTGGCATTTGGTGTAAAATCAATGTTATAGAATCTATAGCGTTTAATTTGATCACAACAGATGATTTTGTGTTTTCATCTTAAATTTTGATTTAGAAGATTTTTATATTTTGTAGGAGCATTTGGTTTTGGTGGACATGATAAATACAATGATCGGATGCTGTTGTCAGAGATTTCAGCATTGACACTTTACAATGGAAAAATGACTAATGCCAGACGATCTAGTGCAGTTCCACAGGTAATTTAAATCTTTACTTACCAATCATCCATTTACATATGTACATGTATTCAGGGGAGTAAATTAAATTTTTGTTGTAGGGTTTTGTATGACAGAATTACAGTACAGTCAGAGACATAGCATGATAAATCACTGTGATAGACATACAGTACAGTCAGAGACATAGCATGATAAATCACTGTGATAGACATATCACTCATCTTGGTGATTTGGATATCTCTTTTGTTCTATTAAATATATCTTCAATTTTTTTTTTACATTTAGAGTGTTACTGAACTATCACTCAAAAGACATATCAAAATAAGTAAATAAATTAAATAGACCAAAAGATATATCAGTATCACTAAGAAGAGTAATATGTCTATCACAGTGATTTATCATGCTATTTCTCTGACTACTGTACTTGAAGTACTTTACATTGTGACATAAATTAATTCAAATGTACAAAAAAATGGACTTGTCAAGGTTGGATCCCATTCCCAATCCAGGACCTGGATTTCCAATGTCATATGTCATTGACTTTTTCTGCATTCAGTGAGTTAAGGTTAGCTTGCGAAGGTAAAATTCTTGATACTTAATTACTGGTAGACATGTATAAATATAGACTTGTGTAAATAAAGATCTTGATGCTTACCAGGTAATTAGACATGTATAAAACAATCATTTCAGTGACATAGGGTCTTATTTCAAACAACCAATCAGTAACAGGCCTACAAAATCTGAAGTATTGAACAACAATGACTTGACAAAAGTCAGGATGTTCTTAGATGTTAGTTGACTGACAGAAAGAATTTTTTTTTTTTTTTTTAGCAAACATCAGTCTCCTATGATTGTCAGTTTTTGCAGAATCATATTATTATATTACAATTTATTGAATAAAAATTAACGAAAATTTTGTTAAAAATGAGTGGAACGCAATTGCAAAATGTATTTAAGTAGTTGAATCTGTATTATGTCGTGTGAAGAACATGTCTGGTGGATTAAGCAGTATTAATTTATGATAACGTAAACCCAACTTATCCACCCACATGTATTCTCCTCTGTCTACTTCCATTCATATACATTTCAGGCAATCTAATTAAAATTAGATCTCTGCACTGGCTTAAAAAAGAAATTTGTTTTTGCTTGGCTATTGCAAAAAAAAAAACAATGAACAAGTGCGGAGATCTAATTTTAATTAGATTGCTTTTCAGGATATTTCTTTATATCCTCTTTGATTATACATTTAATATATAAAATATGTTAACATTCTTTAATACAGTTGTGTACTTTTACTCAATTCCAGTTGAAATGTGTTGGGGGTACTGCAGCAAATGAATTTAAACCACAAGTTGTACAATGTTACAATCGAGGGGGAGACGGCTATGATGTACAGGTGAGCATATTTGAAAGGAAAATATATTACATACACGACATTTTTTTTATGCATTCAGTTTGATCAAAACCAGATATTAAGTTGTCAAGTTGAGTTTGTGTACTGTTATTAAATTATGATTTTGAACTCATTTAAAAAGGTTTTAATTTGTTTAAACTATATATAACTGTATCCATGTATCCATTTTGAAAAAGATTTATCTTCATTTTAACAAATGCTTTGAATTTGAAATCCAAACAAATTATTAATACACATCTCCAAATGGTTATTCTTCATAGACCACTCATTAGTATCCTACCAATGTGCATATTTGAAGTCATACACCTGTGATTTATTTTATGATCATATTAATTATATGGTTTACCAGAGCCAAACAGAGATTTTGGTGTGGTTAGGGTTGATCATATTTTCCTTCCATTTTCATTGGATAATTTTTGTAGGATATATGAGACTTTATAACTTTTTCATGCATTTTTAGCTCACCTTACCAAAGGCAATGTGAGTTTTTGCCATCACTTGGCGTCCGTCGTCCGTTAGCTTTTCACATTTTAATCTTCTCCTTTGAAATTGCAATTGATCTGAAACTTGGTAGGAAGCATCTATGGAAGGTCCTCTATAAAGATTGCTGATTTCATTCCGATCCATTAACAAACATGGCCGCCACAGGCAATTCTTGTTTCTGATTGGCCGATTTTTAAAAATCTTCTCCTCTGAAACCACTTGGCCAAATGAACTGAAACTTGGTAGGAATCATCTATGGAATGTCCTCTATGAAGATTGCTCATTTCGTCCTGATCGGTTAGCAAACATGGCTACCACTGAAACTTGGTAGGAAGCATCTATCGAATGTCCTCTATGAAGATTGCTCACTTCATCCCAATTGTTTAGCAAGCATGGCCAACACATGCAATTCTTGTTTCTGATTGATCGATTTTTAAAAAATCTTCTCCTTTGAAACTGCTTAGCCATATGAACCGAAACTTGGTAGGAAGCATCTACATGTATGGAAGGTTCTGTATTAAGTTTCCTCAAAGCAGAATGAAAGGTGAGCGACACAGGCTCTGCCCACTGAGCCTCTAGTCAATATAGTTACATGTTGTGAATACGACTCCTCTTAGTCTGTTGGTCCGGTAGCTTTCATATTTAGTAGGATGATTGGTCATGATGCGTAGTTGACCATATTATTTGGCAGGGCATAGTGTAATTGTCAAAATTAGTGTTATAGTTTTGGGGCTGGATAATCGTTTCTTGTAGTGTTATAGTATAAATAAACTGTTAACTAAGAGACCGCTGCACTATAGTATAAATAAACTGTTAACTAAGAGACCGCTGCACTATAGTATAAATAAACTGTTAACCAAGAGACCGCTGCACTATAGTATAAATAAACTGTTAACTAAGAGACCGCTGCACTATAGTATAAATAAACTGTTAACTAAGAGACCGCTGCACTATAGTATAAATAAACTTAACTAAGAGACTGCTGCACTATAGTATAAATAAACTGTTAACTAAGAGACCGCTGCACTATAGTATAAATAAACTGTTAACTAAGAGACCACTGCACTATAGTATAAATAAACTGTTAACTAAGAGACCGCTGCACTATAGTATAAATAAACTGTTAACTAAGAGACTGCTGCACTATAGTATAAATAAACTTAACTAAGAGACCGCTGCACTATAGTATAAATAAACTGTTAACTAAGAGACCGCTGCACTATAGTATAAATAAACTGTTAACTAAGAGACCGCTGCACAATAGTATAAATAAACTTAACTAAGAGACTGCTGCACTATAGTATAAATAAACTGTTAACTAAGAGACCGCTGCACTATAGTATAAATAAACTGTTAACTAAGAGACTGCTGCACTATAGTATAAATAAACTGTTAACTAAGAGACCGCTGCACTATAGTATAAATAAACTGTTAACTAAGAGACCGCTGCACTATAGTATAAATAAACTGTTAACTAAGAGACCGCTGCACTATAGTATAAATAAACTGTTAACTAAGAGACCGCTGCACTATAGTATAAATAAACTGTTAACTAAGAGACCGCTGCACAATAGTATAAATAAACTTAACTAAGAGACTGCTGCACTATAGTATAAATAAACTGTTAACTAAGAGACCGCTGCACTATAGTATAAATAAACTGTTAACTAAGAGACTGCTGCACTATAGTATAAATAAACTGTTAACTAAGAGACCGCTGCACTATAGTATAAATAAACTGTTAACTAAGAGACCGCTGCACTATAGTATAAATAAACTGTTAACTAAGAGACCGCTGCACTATAGTATAAATAAACTGTTAACTAAGAGACCGCTGCACTATCAAAACTGCCGAATTTAAAATATTTGAGCGCTGGGCAATGTGTCGTTACGACATTGCCTTGTTACCATTATGCAAAATGTATTGCAAGTCAGTATATTTGAAAGCATCTAATTTATTTTAGATGAGATCTTAATGACATTTATTTTGATGATTTCAGTGGGAATGTAAGACAGATATGGATAATGCTTACAGATTTGGCAAGGTAGAAGTGACTTGTGAAGGATTTGAACATCCCGATGACCCATATATTTTGAGGGGCTCTTGTGGGGTGAGTAGATTACAATTTATTTATGAAATACAGTTTATATTTCATAGAACAGAAATATTGACAATAATT
Organism: Bathymodiolus septemdierum; assembly: GCA_963383655.1. NCBI lineage: Eukaryota > Metazoa > Mollusca > Bivalvia > Mytilida > Modiolidae > Bathymodiolus > Bathymodiolus septemdierum. The sequence continues at coordinate 123,848,816 of OY726518.1, read as the reverse complement.
TGATGTTTTGGGTGCTAGACAACATTTGAATTTGTTTTGATTGATACAGTTAGATTCATTTCACAATGTCATAAATTAGCTCTTTCAACAAATCAATTTATATCAAGTTGAAAACACATTTCACAAAGAGGTGAGGTTAGGCTCATAAAACTAGTTTAACTTAGCATCTTTTTTTATGAAGTGTCTATACAAAGCCAGAAAAGTGGGTAGAGATTTCGATTAATAGTATACTTTATATATAATATTTTATGTGTCTTTAAAAAAATAATCAATCTGTATTAAATTTTGTAGAATATAAAACTTGCTTAGTTGTAATTTAATTTAAAAAAAAAATGCTTTTAGCAATAATTAAAATGTATAAAGTTCAGATTGTGTTATATGGTACATGTATTTGGAATTTAACATATAAAAGGGAGATTTCTCTCCTGCTATGAATTTTGAAAGCTATTCTCAGATTTAGAGATATCACATATTCCACTGATAATTTTCAATTAATAAAAGATTTGCCTATTTAAGATGTCAAATTTTATTATGAATTAAATTAAATGTACAGTTAACCTGGTAAAGAAATTATTTTGTTTTAATGAAAAGCTAGCCAGATTTAAATTGATGTTGAGATATCATTGATAAATGGCAAACTTTAAAAGTCATTCCATTGAGTAAGGTTTAAAAAACAGCAGTTATGTAACTTTTTCCTTCAAGTATATCGTTTTTTATTTCCAACAAAACCGTTTACATAACTTATTTTATATGTATACACCACTATGAAATTTTATCTAATATAAATGAAATGTTTTCCAACATATGTCTATGCCAGATTCATGTTATACTGCCTACACTTGAAAGAAATATCTTCAAAATATTACATTTATTTTCAGCTTGAGTACACCTTAGATCTGACAAGGGAAGGACATATGAATAAACAAAACAAACATCATGATTACTATGGCAACCATGGCAACCATGACCCAAACTACCACCACAGACAAGGTCACCATGGCACTGGGTAAATTTACCAATTAAACTTTAGTTACTTTTAACTCAACACATATTTTTATTGTACGGTCAAATACCTTTATCTTGAAATTTCACAGGATTGTTGGACAATTTCTAGTCATCTGTAATTTGACTCACTGTGGTGGCATCATGCTCATCTGTGTCCCTTAACTTTTCATTTTTCAATCTGTTTCTCAGAAATCACGAACAAATAAAATATGGCTGTTAAGCCCATTATTCACTCTGACTGGATGAAATGTTCAATATTTTCTCAAAAATAGCATGTGGTCAGATTATTACATGCTATTAATGTTTCTTAAATGACCCTTTTAAAAGATTGTGTTCTTTTTTGTAAATGAGAAATCTTAAGATTGCTGCCAGTGCAGGACAATGTTTTAATATAGAACCATATTGGAAAATTAAACAAAAACTGTCAAACCTTGTCATGTGGAAATTGATCAAGGAACCAATGGTTTTACTTCGACATGTCTTGAGTTATCTGATATGAATTAAAGTGAAAACCACTACAAATAGATCACAAAGTTTTTACTTCAAGGTTATTATAGATTATAACATGGTTTCTATTGTAATTTTTTTTCACAAACTAGAAATTTATACAATTACATAAATAATCATTGGATTGTTCTTTACAAAGAAGTTTTCATGTGTGAATATGAATCAAATGCTTTTTCTGAGAAACAGTTGATTGAACCCAGCCTGTGCATGAATAACCAAGAGAGCTATGCAGGATCAGTTGGCCTCTAGACTAGTTTTTTTTTCACTCTTATGTCCTTACTAATGTTGGTCTACAGTTTAATATTGGTAATTTCTTAGGAATTACATTACTTACATGTATTGTAGCAGACAATAAATATGGAACTATTTTAATTCTATTTTTTAAAATTTATAAATGTATCAAAGAATTACTGTTAGAAACAAAACCCACACATACATTTCCATTGCACTATATTTTGTGACTATTTTGTTAATTTCAGGCAACATTCAAATAGATTTTTCTCCGTCATTGGTGACCTTGTACTCCTGTGTATTGTTGGACTCATCATCTATGCAATCTATAAAACTTGTATAGCAGACAGGTCACATGATCAGTCATACAGATCACCTGACAGAGGAAATAGACCTCCTCCACCTGGTTTTAGATCTGACTACATGCCACGAAATGATGGTGGTAAGCATTGTCTAATTAATACAGAAATGTCATAGTTACGCATAAGGGTTGGGTTATTGGTGTCTCACTTTCAGCAATTTACCAGCTATGTCATGACTACCAGACTTAATAGTGGAGGAGAGACATGGCAGTTATAACGAGGTTACTGGTGAAATGCCTGGCAATGAATTGGTGGTATTAAACTTGTGATCAGAAGTCAGTGACCCTTACCACTTTACCATCCATGGCCGTTAACATGTGGAAAAATTAAAAGAATTTTTTTCTTATGAAACAGTATTTTAAATACAAGTATAAATGGTGTAAATCATCATATTGATACACAGATTCAATCTTGTACAAATGAAGACCACAGGGTTTGTTGGAATCTAATATTTGCATAGGCTGCATTTGAATAAATTTTCAAATAAAATTCACAGGAATGGAAATATTTATGTAATTACATGTAGTATAAAATATCCTTTTTAGCTCGATTTTTCGAAGAAGAAAAGCCGAGCTATTGTCGTCACTCCGGCGTCTGCGTCAGCATCTGGGTCGGTTAAGTTTTTGGTTAAGTTTTTTGTCAGAGTTCATTTCTCAAAAACTATCAAAGGTATCCATTTGAAACTTGGATTACTTGTTCACTATTAAAAGAGGAACCAATTACAACAAGGCAGATGACCCTGTGATTTATATATCCAGAGTTATCTGCCCTTGTTTCGACATAGTACATGTACATAGAAATTAGGGATATTTTTTTAGTATAATTAAAATTTCTCAATAACTATCAAAGCTATTAACTTGAAACTCAATACACTTGTAGAAAGTGTTGACCCCAATCTGTTGACAAGAGAAGACAACTCCATCCAGCATTTTATTTGAGTTATTCCCCCTTTTTGACTTAGAATTTCTTCAAAAAATACAATTTCTCAATAATTATGATAGGCATTGAAATGAAACTCAACATACCTGTTCACTATCAAATGGGGAACCCATTACAACAAGGCAGGTGATCCTGTGATTTGTATATCCAGAGTTATCTGCCCTTGTTTCAGCAAAGTACATAGAAATTTGGGATATTGTTTTAGTATAATTAAAATTTCTCAATAACTATCAAAGCTATTAACTTGAAACTCAATACACATGTAGAAAGTGTTGACCCCGTTCTGTTGACAAGAGAAGACATATATAATCTTACAACGGCAAAAGTGCAAGACAGGGAAATCTTACCCGAGGGTGTCGGAGATTTCCCTGTCGTGCACTTTTTGCCGGTGTTTGATTTTATTTCTCACTTTTATCAGCTGTTTTTAGTTTCGTGTTTGTTTGTAAACAGCACATCATGTAAACAATGTGAGTTATTTCCCCTTCATGTCAATCAGAATAGTATTTGTGTATTGTGTGAAGGTTATTATGTAATAATATGGCTGATTGTTAGGATTTGCATGTTTATAAAAGATTGATAACTTATATATAGTGAATTGTTTATTTTAAAAAGGAAAAGCATGGAGAATTGGGGGGGGGGGGGGCAGTTGACATAAACTGTACAGCATGCATTTGCCGGTAAAACGCACATGATTTTTTTGTCTTGCACTAGTGCAAGATAAGAAAATCTCACATCACTAAAAATAGGTACTGGTCTGTCTCAAAAGTGAGAAAACTCTATCCAGCATTTTATTTGAGTTATTTCCCTTATTTTACTTGCATTTTTTTTCTAAAAATACAATTTTCTCAATATAAACTATGATAGGCATTAAAATGAAACCCAACATACCTGTTCACTATCAAAAGGGGGGGAACACATTACAGAAGGGTAACCCCTCTCTCCCAACATACAACCCCCTCCCACTGCCCCCCTCCCCCCCAATTTTTTATTATTTCAATTCATATGCACTAAAATAGTGTTACAAGAAAAGATTATACCCCTGCAACCCCCCCAATTTTTTTTTATTATTATTTTTTTATTTCATATGCACTAAAACAGTGTTACAAGAAAAGATTATACCCCTCTGATTATATTTACCAATCTTGCAAACATATTTGCTTATATGACCATCATAGTTAGAAGTATGTATAACTTTGTAATATTGCTTGCAGTTTAATATCAGATATGAAAAAGTCGAGCGTCCAGCACCCGTGGGCGGTGCTCTTGTTAAATGAACTGTTAAGATCAAAATTTAACACATGCCTCAATGTGCAATAGTTCAATAAATATTCTTTACCAGGTAAGTATTAAAGGGTCATGTGAGGTCCTAGATATACCTGGCACATAAAAGTTGACTATTACAGAATGCCTGTTTCTTATAAACATTCCAATACAATGTTGATTCTAATAACCAGTATATAATTAAATTGAATACAATGTATTGCCTAAAAAATAAACATCACAAATATCTAAATGAATTATATTAAAGATACAATAACATTGTAAATAATTTCAGATTCCTGCTCATCTAGCTACACAGGAAATACTTATGGAACACAACAAGGGACACAACCAGCAGGTGGTGGATTCTGGACAGGAGCATTCACTGGTGGAATTCTGGGATACATGATGGGAAACAGAAACGATTATGGAGGTTATGGCTATAGCAGACCTTACACAACTTATCAGAGGCCATCCCCAGGGTGGGGAAGTTGGTTTGGGGGTAGAGGATCATCATATTCCTCAGGATTTGGAAGTGGAGGAGGTTCAATGTTTGGAGGAGGAGGAGGAGGAGGAGGGAGTAGCAGCAGCGGTACTCGTACAGCATCAGGGTTTGGAGGTACAAAGAGAAGATAGACCTGATGTAGTAGAGATGAGTGAGATATAATGTTCTGCAGTGGTGTACAAATATTGTTATTTTAGTTGTGTATTAAAACTATTGTGAGGCATATACTGTGATAAAAAATTTAATGAGATGAAAAGTTTCTTTTATATATACAATGTTTTCATTTGAAGCCGGGAACCTGCGCATTTCACCGGCTATTGCTATAAAATCCCTGGCTATACAATTTTCAAGCATGGGTTTGATGTTAAAAAATAAAGCGAGTTGTCTTTTCTATTTTAATTGTGTAAGTTTGTCATTTGCCGGCATGTACTGTCGGATTGAACATCATGGGATTATATAATTCTGGGATTGAAAACAAATCTTAGTATTTGAGCTTGGTTACGATTTGACTTTAATTTCGTGTATGAAAAAGCGCTGCTGTGACAAAGAAACGAGTCGATGGCCAATTTTTTCTTTGGGCCTCAAATTCTCGTCCCATTTATAATATTTCAATTACTTCCGGTTTTTATCTAACGGTTTCGTTTACTTCAGAGGATAAATATGCAATGACCGAAGGCTGAAGAAGGGAAGAATTAATTATTTCTTTATGTTAAAACATTACAATTCACAGTAGGAATAATAATTAAAAGTTTAATCATTCCAACGGAAGATTTGAGGCCGACTAGCTTTGATCCGAATGACATTGATAACATCGATGAAACGGCAGAAATCAATATTGAACTTTTGTCCAAAAAAAGCAAAAAGATGATTAAAATAATTTGAATTAATTGATTGAAAGAGTGAAGGGAATATAACCCACTTTTATGTTTTCTATTAAAGTAAGCATGGTCTGATCTTGTAACGTTGTATCGGTATGGAAAAAGGGGGTACTACCGAATACGATGAGCACCAGCCCAAAAGTAGACCAGTAAAACTTAGTTTAATTGTTCAGACCACTAAATATTTTCATTTAGAACTACATTTGTATATAAAGTAAATTGCAGGAATTTGATTCGGACCAGTAAATTCAAATGTTCATTTCGGCAACTGGGCCAGTAAGATGCCACATTTCTTTTAAAGTTCTGACTCGAATATCTCGAATGATATTGCAAATATTCGATGTCCCTAATCATTTTCAAGAATCCCCTGTATGACATTATTTTGACATGGGATATACATGTATATGTTCTTAACATGAAAAAGTATCTAGTCTGTCAAACTATAGACTATGTTTATGTAATCTCGTTGAGATTAGGATTCCGAAGAAACAGACAGAAAATTTCTTCGGAATCCTAATCTCAACGAGATTAATGTATATGCAGATGTCTATGACTATGAATATAAGGAACTGTCTATCCCCTTCTGAAGCACATGCTTGAGTTCTCCCTTAAAATATTTTATGGGGGTTTGGTCATTTGTGATTGTATATTTTCAAAATGAAATGTTATTGAAATGTACGAGTCTTTCATTCTTCATTTTGTATTGATACTGGTTTGTGGTTACATTAACAATCAGATTCTTGAATATTACTTACTTTGAAAGTTCTTTTCTGTTATTAAAAAAAGTTAAATGCATACTTTATTTCAAAATCTTAAGAGAGAAATTACAGTAAGAATATAGAAAAGTATATTCTTTAAATGTGCATTTAATATGATAATATAAGCTTTAAGATAAGAAATTCATAATGATGCTATTTTAATTATTAAAAAACTGCAAAGAATCTGAATGCTGATATAACTTCATACTGTGTCAAGGAAATGAAGCAAACACGAATATTATCAAATCTTTATTTTCAATAGTACATAATCATAGGGGAAGTCCATATTTCTTTTCTGGATGATCAAGTTTATTTCTACTGCCTACCAAACTTGTACATTTATCTTTGACCTGAAAAATTGCTGAACCATGTGACATCTTTCTCAGAAATAACAATGGAAAATGACTGATAGTTGTTAATCTTGAGAAATCATTCTCAATGAAAAATTGTTCAATGGTCAAGAGATTTAGTTAGGAAACACCCTCAAAAGCAAGTCAAAAATCGGGGTGCTTCCACCTGTACCCTTACCAGGGCTTTTCACTGAACCCACTGGGGGCCTACTGACTCGGCCGAATTTTCTGTCCGTCTATTCTTCTAAAATCTCCTATCAAAAGTAGTGAAAACACTGATATAGTGTTAAATAATTATAAATATATACCGGTACATGTACTATCGTTGATTTGTTTGGCGAGAATGGATTTGTCAGAGCAATAATGCATCGAAGGCTTGAAGCGATGAGAAGTCCATTCTGAGCAAAACATATCAACGACATCAATATAACATCACATTAGAAAACAGTGATAATATGTTTGTATAACACTTGTTGCTTGATCATAGATATTATCATGTGTATAGATCTAAAGGAAAATTTACAAATCATTAATAAAAGTTTATATTAACAATTGATACTAAATATCTAATGGAACATGTACTTCACAAAAGGACATTTAAAGACACATTGAAAAGATCTGTGGTATTCTGAACTAATACAATATTGAATAACAATGGTTGCTCAATCTTTTCTAAGATTTGTTATTTTACAAGTTTAGATGGAGTAAGACAAATACAAATTACAATAAAATCTATTGTCATGGCATCTTGTCTGTATACTTTTAGATCATTTCAAAAATATCTCTTATCACAAACTCCAAGCATTTAACAGAAACTTTATATTTTGAAAAAATATCAAATCTATTTATTTATATGCTAAATGTCAAAGACATTAATTCTGTTCGTGGAAATATAATTTACAAATAAATCTTTTAGGCCAATCTCAAAAATATTGATTTGCACAAATTCAACTTACAATTTTTTAATTTACTATGTACATAGGTTTATTAAAGCTTTCTGTGATGCTTATGATAATAAAAAAAAAAGTATTTGGAATTCCTGATAAAATAATTTGAGGAGGGTAATATTTGATGGGTCATTCCAGTTATAACAAACCAATATATTACTGTATTATTCTGTGAATTGGTGTTTTCTGGACATTTGTGTTCATTGTAAATATTGTTTGATATTATATGCAATTTATAAGAGATTTGAATAGCAGTTTCTTATAATTTATTAGATGTTATGTGATGATACAAAGCTTAAAACAAGAAAGGAATAATTTGATTTAATTTGACTATTACCTGTTAATATTTAGGCTATAATTTTATTGTTTTTTTGTACACAATACTTTTTTAGAATTAATGTTGTATTTGAAAAAAAGGACATTTTTCACTTTGTACCATCTTATCAATAGCTTGTTTTATATGGAATATGTTTGATATATGAAATTCATAATATACATTGTATTACTAATTTGATACTTTCATTATTTCCTTTCCTGATTTTACTAGCAATTCTAGACTAACACAGGGGCTACTCTGGTTCCCAAAAAGTAGGAGCCAGAAAAATCGCCAGGTGCCAGTTTAGGAGCCAGCTAAAAATTTTACAAAGAGCCAATTTTTTCGAACTGAAACTGTGGATGATTGCATGTACCTGGCATGTTCAGTTTCATGTATAAATGGTCCGGATTTGTTTGTACAAATGTTAATGTCTGTATTGTACTTCTGTTTTTCATTTCGATTTCATCATCAAAAACAAAAAAATTTATATAATTTATTACAATAAATAATCAATAAATAACAACGCAGACATCATCATATAACAACAGTTAACATACAGTATGATACAGATATACATTCAGAACTGTCACTAAAATGCCCTCGTTCCTTTTTCGTAAGTTTTTTTAAAAATTAATACTGAAACTGCCTTTCTCTTGTTAAAAATATCGATCGATGTGTATGATCTGTCAATCAACAGATTACATCACAAAATTTGACACCTGTTGTATGTTCTGAGCAGTTAATTACAGGTGATCAAATTCAAAGGCAATTAACCTTAATTAGCGATCATTAATTTTGGTGAAAGAAATTAATAAAATAATTGAAGTGTCAGCAGCTTGTTGTGTTCAGCTTGGTACACTACTATATACCGTAACTGGAAATAAGTGTCTGTCGTCTCCGATTTTCCTCTATATAATTCATGTAAAACAACTTGTTTACAACTTGTGTCTTATCCATTTGTCTTGTTTTGTACGACAATAAAATATGTTTAAAGTATGTAAAACAACTTTTTTCAAAACATGATCATCTAATTACACTTCAATTAACAACAATAATATGATCATAGATCATAATTGGCGATCAAGATTTCACACTTCGATAAATTGTTTACCTGTTTTCCAGTAGCAGTTTAGTTGTATAGTAATAGATAGCAACAAAAAAATAGTTTTGCACAATGAATCTTGTTTAAATTGGCAATTACCTGTAGTTTGAACAAATATTTGACTGGTTGGCCAGTTGTTCAATGCACAGATGTATAATTGTATACACATTTAAATTAAAATGGTTGACAATCTCACTAATAACTTCTCATGCACAGTTTAAACTCCAACGGTCCTGGTTTGGCACAGGCACAAAAATATTAACTGCATCAATTTGGTTCATGAGATTCCCAATCCTCCCATAAACAGATGTTGTTGTTAGTGGTTTTGTCAACTGTTCAGTTCTTTTATTTAAACACTAAGAAACCTGCACAGAATCACTACAACAAAAATGACAGCATACACAAGAACAGTATAAAAACATGGTTGTTGAGTGGTTTAGATAATCTCTTTGCATTATTGTTTGGGAGCTTTTTATTATGAACATTTAGATCAAGTTCAAATTTAACAGCCATTTAAAAAAAAAAAAAATGGAATGAAACTTTTTTTTTCATCTGAAGAATAAGGCTTTTGAGAAATGGAACTTGTTACAAATCGGAGCATTAATAATTTTTTATTACAATTTTTGTTTTTTTAAAGTACCTTACCCTTTCCTTAGTACAGTTAATGACCCCTTTCTCATACAGGACTTCCTCTTCGTTTGGGGAGTTGAAAAATATTGTTTTTGCTCCACTATCCAACAGGAACTGTGGGATATGTGAGCTCAGGGCTCACTCTATACCAAATATACTAAGTAGTCCCATGAAAGGGATTGGTTAGTGATGATCTCTCTGTATATTTGTAATATTGTTGTGCTTATGCTTTAATGTGAATTTTTATATTGTATCTCTTGTGCAATATTTTGTTAAATATAAAATAAAACATATTTTCTGAAGAGACCTTTATTATATATACATTAACAGGACAAGTACATTTATTAAACTTGATGGATACTTGGGCTAGAGAACTAGAGGCTCCCAGGAGCCTGTAATCGCTCACCTGGTTTTCAATTTGACATCTAAAGTTGATAGAAAATGGGGGTGTTACACATAATTTTGAAAGTGGGCCACCGAAAGATCATTTCCACTCAAATTTCTGAGCAAAAGATTTTGATGTGATTTTTATCTCATAATATTCCTAAACGGAATAAACTGGCTGAAAAAATCTCACAGAAAAACCCAGAATATATGTTAAACTACTCATTGCCATATAGCTGCAGTTAAAATTTGAGTTCATTTTGATTTGTAATAAAGTGGAAATTGACAACTAAAGAAATATTCTATTTTTAGTAACAGCAGCCATTTTGAATGGAGGGCGGGGCTGTCGGACACAATATTGAAAGGGGACCACCCAAGGACCATCCCAGCCAAATTTGCTTTAATTTGGTTCAGCGGTTTCAGAGGAGAAGATTTAAATGTGATCTTTTATCAAAATATGTCTAATTTGTATAATCAGTATAAATCGGTTGAAAGAAAAATTTCACAGAAAAACCCAGAATATATGTTAATCTACTCATTGTCATGTAGCTGCAGCTAAAATTTGAGCTCATTTTGATTTATAATAAAGCAGCAATGGACAATTGAAGAAATTTCTATTTTTAGTAACAGCAGCCATCTTGAATGGAGGGTGGAGCTGTCGGACACAATATTGAAATGGGACTACCCAAGGACTATCCCTGCCAGGTTTGGTTTAATTTGGTTCAGCGGTTTCAGAGGAAAAGATTTAAATGTGATCTTTTATCAAAATATGCATAATTTGCATATTCGGTATAAATCGGCTGAAAGAAAAATTTCACAGAAAAACCCAGAATATATGTTAAACTACTCCTTGCCATGTAGCTGCAGTTAAAATTTGAGCTCATTTAGACTTATACTAAAGCAGCAATGGACAATTGAAGAAATTTCTATTTTTAGTAACAGCAGCCATCTTGAATGGAGGGCGGGGCTGTCGGACACAATTTTGAAAGGGACCCACCCAGGGACCATCCCTGCCAGGTTTGGTTTAATTTGGTTCAGCGGTTTCAGAGGAGAAGATTTAAATGTGATCTTTTATCAAAATATGCCTAATTTGCATAATCGGTATATATCGGCTGAAAGAAAAATTTCACAGAAAAACCCGGAATATATGTTAAACTACTCCTTGCCATGTAGCTGCAGTTAAAATTTGAGCTCATTTTGACTTATACTAAAGCAGCAATGGACAATTGAAGAAATTTCTATTTTTAGTAACAGCAGCCATCTTGAATGGAGGGCGGGGCTGTCGGACACAATTTTGAAAGGGACCCACCCAGGGACCATCCCTGCCAGGTTTGGTTTAATTTGGTTCAGCGGTTTCAGAGAAGATTTAAATGTGATCTTTTATCAAAATATGCCTAATTTGCATAATCGGTATATATTGGCTGAAAGAAAAATTTCACAGAAAAACCCGGAATATATGTTAAACTACTCCTTGCCATGTAGCTGCAGTTAAAATTTGAGCTCATTTTGACTTGTACTAAAGCAGCAATGGACAATTGAAGAAATTTCTATTTTTAGTAACAGCAGCCATCTTGAATGGAGGGCGGGGCTGTCGGACACAATTTTGAAAGGGACCCACCCAGGGACCATCCCTGCCAGGTTTGGTTTAATTTGGTTCAGCGGTTTCAGAGGAGAAGATTTAAATGTGATCTTTTATCAAAATATGCCTAATTTGCATAATCGGTATATATCGGCTGAAAGAAAAATTTCACAGAAAAACCCAGAATATATGTTAAACTACTCCTTGCCATGTAGCTGCAGTTAAAATTTGAGCTCATTTAGACTTATACTAAAGCAGCAATGGACAATTGAAGAAATTTCTATTTTTAGTAACAGCAGCCATCTTGAATGGAGGGCGGGGCTGTCGGACACAATTTTGAAAGGGACCCACCCAGGGACCATCCCTGCCAGGTTTGGTTTAATTTGGTTCAGCGGTTTCAGAGGAGAAGATTTAAATGTGATCTTTTATCAAAATATGCCTAATTTGCATAATCGGTATATATCGGCTGAAAGAAAAATTTCACAGAAAAACCCGGAATATATGTTAAACTACTCCTTGCCATGTAGCTGCAGTTAAAATTTGAGCTCATTTTGACTTATACTAAAGCAGCAATGGACAATTGAAGAAATTTCTATTTTTAGTAACAGCAGCCATCTTGAATGGAGGGCGGGGCTGTCGGACACAATTTTGAAAGGGACCCACCCAGGGACCATCCCTGCCAGGTTTGGTTTAATTTGGTTCAGCGGTTTCAGAGAAGATTTAAATGTGATCTTTTATCAAAATATGCCTAATTTGCATAATCGGTATATATTGGCTGAAAGAAAAATTTCACAGAAAAACCCGGAATATATGTTAAACTACTCCTTGCCATGTAGCTGCAGTTAAAATTTGAGCTCATTTTGACTTATACTAAAGCAGCAATGGACAATTGAAGAAATTTCTATTTTTAGTAACAGCAGCCATCTTGAATGGAGGGCGGGGCTGTCGGACACAATTTTGAAAGGGACCCACCCAGGAACCATCCCTGCCAGGTTTGGTTTAATTTGGTTCAGCGGTTTCAGAGGAGAAGATTTAAATGTGATCTTTTATCAAAATATGCCTAATTTGCATAATCGGTATATATCGGCTGAAAGAAAAATTTCACAGAAAAACCCAGAATATATGTTAAACTACTCCTTGCCATGTAGCTGCAGTTAAAATTTGAGCTCATTTAGACTTATACTAAAGCAGCAATGGACAATTGAAGAAATTTCTATTTTTAGTAACAGCAGCCATCTTGAATGGAGGGCGGGGCTGTCGGACACAATTTTGAAAGGGACCCACCCAGGGACCATCCCTGCCAGGTTTGGTTTAATTTGGTTCAGCGGTTTCAGAGGAGAAGATTTAAATGTGATCTTTTATCAAAATATGCCTAATTTGCATAATCGGTATATATCGGCTGAAAGAAAAATTTCACAGAAAAACCCGGAATATATGTTAAACTACTCCTTGCCATGTAGCTGCAGTTAAAATTTGAGCTCATTTTGACTTATACTAAAGCAGCAATGGACAATTGAAGAAATTTCTATTTTTAGTAACAGCAGCCATCTTGAATGGAGGGCGGGGCTGTCGGACACAATTTTGAAAGGGACCCACCCAGGGACCATCCCTGCCAGGTTTGGTTTAATTTGGTTCAGCGGTTTCAGAGAAGATTTAAATGTGATCTTTTATCAAAATATGCCTAATTTGCATAATCGGTATATATTGGCTGAAAGAAAAATTTCACAGAAAAACCCGGAATATATGTTAAACTACTCCTTGCCATGTAGCTGCAGTTAAAATTTGAGCTCATTTTGACTTATACTAAAGCAGCAATGGACAATTGAAGAAATTTCTATTTTTAGTAACAGCAGCCATCTTGAATGGAGGGCGGGGCTGTCGGACACAATTTTGAAAGGGACCCACCCAGGGACCATCCCTGCCAGGTTTGGTTTAATTTGGTTCAGCGGTTTCAGAGGAGAAGATTTAAATGTGATCTTTTATCAAAATATGCCTAATTTGCATAATCGGTATATATCGGCTGAAAGAAAAATTTCACAGAAAAACCCAGAATATATGTTAAACTACTCCTTGCCATGTAGCTGCAGTTAAAATTTGAGCTCATTTAGACTTATACTAAAGCAGCAATGGACAATTGAAGAAATTTCTATTTTTAGTAACAGCAGCCATCTTGAATGGAGGGCGGGGCTGTCGGACACAATTTTGAAAGGGACCCACCCAGGGACCATCCCTGCCAGGTTTGGTTTAATTTGGTTCAGCGGTTTCAGAGAAGATTTAAATGTGATCTTTTATCAAAATATGCCTAATTTGCATAATCGGTATATATTGGCTGAAAGAAAAATTTCACAGAAAAACCCGGAATATATGTTAAACTACTCCTTGCCATGTAGCTGCAGTTAAAATTTGAGCTCATTTTGACTTATACTAAAGCAGCAATGGACAATTGAAGAAATTTCTATTTTTAGTAACAGCAGCCATCTTGAATGGAGGGCGGGGCTGTCGGACACAATTTTGAAAGGGACCCACCCAGGGACCATCCCTGCCAGGTTTGGTTTAATTTGGTTCAGCGGTTTCAGAGGAGAAGATTTAAATGTGATCTTTTATCAAAATATGCCTAATTTGCATAATCGGTATATATCGGCTGAAAGAAACATTTCACAGAAAAACCCGGATTATATGTTAAACTACTCCTTGCCATGTAGCTGCAGTTAAAATTTGAGCTCATTTTGACTCACACTAAAGGAACAATGGACAATTGAAGAAATTTCTATTTTTAGTAACAGCAGCCATCTTGAATGGAGGGCGGGGCTGTCGGACACAATTTTGAAAGGGACCCACCCAGGGACCATCCCTGCCAGGTTTGGTTTAATTTGGTTCAGCGGTTTCATAGGAGAAGATTTAAATGTGATCTTTTATCAAAATATGCCTAATTTGCATATTCGGTATAAATCGGCTGAAAGAAAAATTTCACAGAAAAACCCAGAATATATGTTAAACTACTCCTTGCCATGTAGCTGCAGTTAAAATTTGAGCTCATTTTGACTTATACTAAAGCAGCAATGGACAATCAAAATTTCATCCCCCCTTTTTTCTATTTTTAGCTTGGCGGCCATCTTGGTTGGAAGTCGGGATCACCGGACACAATTTTGGAAGGGGGCCATCCGAGGACCATTCCACCAAAGTTTGGTTCAAATTGGCCCAGTGGCTTCAGAGGAGTTGATTAAAATGTGAAAAGTTAACGGACGGACGGACGACGGACGACAGACGACGGACGCTCAGTGGTGACAATAGTTCACATGACCCTTTGGGTCAGGTGAGCTAAAAAGGGCCCAGTTTTGCTGCTACAGATTACAACATCTATGAAAGGGACTTGTGAGTGACAAATCTAGTACTCAACTTGACATTAATTATGACACTAAATTAATGAGTGTTTCATGTATGAGGAATATCTCAACTTATGGATGTAAAAGACAACTTTGAGCACCTCCCAATGAACAACAGCTTGTTGGTGGCCTGTTGGAAGGACAACAATGAGCAACAACTTGGTGGTGGCCTGTTGGAAGACCAACAGCTTGTTGGTGGCCTGTTGGAAGGAAAACAATGAACAACAGCTTGTTGGTGGCCTGTTGGAAGACCAACAGCTTGTTGGTGACCTGTTGGAAGACCAACAGCTTGTTGGTGACCTGTTGGAAGACCAACAGCTTGTTGGTGGCCTGTTGGAAGACCAACAGCTTGTTGGTGGCCTGTTGGAAGGAAAACAATGAACAACAGCTTGTTGGTGGCCTGTTGGAAGGAAAACAATGAACAACAGCTTGTTGGTGGCCTGTTGGAAGGAAAACAATGAACAACAGCTTGTTGGTGGCCTGTTGGAAGGAAAACAATGAACAACAGCTTGTTGGTGGCCTGTTGGAAGGAAAACAATGAACAACAGCTTGTTGGTGGCCTGTTGGAAGGACAACAATGAACAACAGCTTGTTGGTGGCCTGTTGGAAGACCAACAGCTTGTTGGTGACCTGTTGGAAGACCAACAGCTTGTTGGTGGCCTGTTGGAAGGACAACAATGAGCAACAGCTTGTTGGTGGCCTGTTGGAAGGAAAACAATGAACAACAGCTTGTTGGTGGCCTGTTGGAAGGAAAACAATGAACAACAGCTTGTTGGTGGCCTGTTGGAAGGACAACAATGAACAACAGCTTGTTGGTGGCCTGTTGGAAGACCAACAGCTTGTTGGTGGCTTGTTGGAAGGACAACAATGAACAACAGCTTGTTGGTGGCCTGTTGGAAGGAAAACAATGAACAACAGCTTGTTGGTGGCCTGTTGGAAGGACAACAATGAACAACAGCTTGTTGGTGGCCTGTTGGAAGACCAACAGCTTGTTGGTGACCTGTTGGAAGACCAACAGCTTGTTGGTGACCTGTTGGAAGACCAACAGCTTGTTGGTGGCCTGTTGGAAGGACAACAATGAGCAACAGCTTGTTGGTGGCCTGTTGGAAGGAAAACAATGAACAACAGCTTGTTGGTGGCCTGTTGGAAGGAAAATAATGAACAACAGCTTGTTGGTGGCCTGTTGGCAGGACAACAATGAACAACAGCTTGTTGGTGGCCTGTTGGAAGGAAAACAATGAACAACAGCTTGTTGGTGGCCTGTTGGAAGGACAACAATGAGCAACAGCTTGTTGGTGGCCTGTTGGAAGGACAACAATGAGCAACAGCTTGTTGGTGGCCCGTTGGAAGACCAACAGCTTGTTGGTGGCCTGTTGGAAGGAAAACAATGAGCAACAGCTTGTTGGTGGCCTGTTGGAAGGAACAATTTTACACCATATCCAGTTGTATACCCCTTTTCCCTTGACAATCTAAATATTTCCATCCTTAGGTTCATACCAATGATACTTTTTTGGTAAATGATTTTTTGTTTATAAACTTGCTATTAGCTTGAATTTAGCTGAAATACTGCTCACTTGTTTTACACAACAATCACTCAATTATATTTGATGACTTTATAACAGAAAACCATTTAAAGTGCATCCAATTTCATTGTTTTTATCCTGACAGGGCTTTGAATTTATCAGCTTGTGATGTCATCTTCTCTTTGTATTATTAAGATGGAGGTGAGTGGTTAATGACTTAAGGTTGCTGCAGTTTGATCATCAATTGATTTTTAACATATAAAACAATCTGAATTAGTAAAAGCCAAATAGAAACTTGTCACACACACAAAAAAAAACCAATAATAATGCTGTCAGAACTAGTACACCCAAGGTATATGCCCCATCAAAGTATGAGAGATATAGTACCAACAAAAGCAAAACCCTTAATAAAAAGACGAGGTTGAAAAAGATTCCAACTAGAACAGACGCACAAAATCTTTCAATAAACAATTCTATGTATAAATATGTTTCATACTACCGCAAGACTGGAGTTAAAGGTCGTGAAATGGAGCAGGTTATCACACTTGCATACAAAGATATTAAATGATGCTTGGTAAAAACAAATGGCATCTTTAGAATATCAAATTAAGGACAGTAACAGGGCTGAGAAAAATAGTGAAGAACAAGGGAATGCATGTAAGATCTGTAATACACTTGGATATATAGTAAATGATACCAAAGCAAGTTATCGTAAGTGAAGAGCACCGGGCAAAAGATGTAAAATTAACCAGATATCTGAATTAATTGAGGGGCAGACAGGCATGAACAAAGGAAGCCCCTTATAATCGAGATCTATCGTGAATTACCAGGAAAACCATACTATGTTAGATATTGAGTGTGTGAATGAAATGACTGTTAGTCAGAAACCCATAGTAGAAAACGTCATATCTAAAGAGGGACAGGGATGCTTAAAAGATGCAAGAACAAAGCACATGAATATCACATTAAGACGGTATCAAAAGGTTATATGAAATGTTACCTCATTCTCCACCATGATCATTGAAGACGTGAGTGTAGTCGATGACTCCACGATAAGAACCATGGCAACAACAACAAAAACGCCAGAAAAGCCGAAAGAAAATTAAAATGTACAACAGCTAGAGGAACATTTTGACAATACAAAGCAAGAATAGTAATGAGGACATCGATAGTGATTATAAGATTATAAGCCGATTCGAAATGCAAGCCGGGGAAAATTCATTTAATAAAATAAGTACCAAAGAGTCGAACCAACTACATGCAATGGAAACGGAGAATAAATATTCGAAGAAGACACATCAAAAAGAAATCGTAGACCTAAAAAGACTTCAAATCACTAGAACTTTGGGCCGACAAATGGGGCATGCAATTCAACGCAACGAAATGTTACATAATGAGCATGAGACAGAAATCGAGCTACTTCTACCAACTAGATCAGCACATTCTCAAACAAGTAAAGACAAATCCATACTTAGAACTTAACATCTCCGACGACTTGAAATGGAGTAGCCACATCAGTAAAATCACTAGTAAAGCCATCTGTACACTTTGCTTCCTTCGAAGGAAGCTACGTCAATACCCCCAAGAGTGCAACAAATTAGCTTACTTGGCAATGGTTAGATCCACTCTCGAGTATGGATGTTTAATATGGGATCCGTATACCAACAAGGATATAGATAAATTAGAAAGCATACAAAAGAGAGCCGCACGTTTTATCAAATATGATTATAAGTCCAGGGAAAGCGGCTGCGTTACCAACATGCTGAAAGATCTAGAACTTAAACCACTCCAGGAAAGAAGGAAGCATGTACGATTAACTATGTTTTACAAAGTGGTTGAGGGACTGGTGCCCGCCATCGCATCAGAAGATTATTTGAGAGAAACAAGGAACAAAAGAAAGAGGAAAGCCAAACAATACGAAGGATTTGAAACATCAAATATAATAGATCGACAAACAGTGAACAACTCGAGATCCTTCGAACTCATCCAATGTAAGACAGACATCAGGAACAATTCATTCTTTTCAAAGACTATAGTCGATTGGAACCACCTTGAGGACACCGTATAGTGTGCGCAAAAACATTAGAGGGCTTTAGTAGTGCCCTCCAACAGTTGGACTAATCCAACCGCTCTCCTTCCAGTGCATTTATAACCGCGATCGGTTCTTGCACTGTAAAGATACAGATACAGATACATATATATTAGAAATACAGAAGGACATAGTAATGTGGCAGATGATACATTGATACATTATAAATTGAAGCAATTAAGAAAGAAACATCGTTCTAAAATATAAAGCAGACCATTAATTCACATGTACTGAAACACCATGGCGAGAAATTAAATTAATTACTACCATCCAAATTGCCAAATAAGTAAACATACTCACAAACGAATCAGAGAAATTACATAATGATGTACCATTTGA
This sequence comes from Bathymodiolus septemdierum, assembly GCA_963383655.1. Classification (NCBI taxonomy): domain Eukaryota; kingdom Metazoa; phylum Mollusca; class Bivalvia; order Mytilida; family Modiolidae; genus Bathymodiolus; species Bathymodiolus septemdierum. The sequence goes on along the minus strand of OY726518.1, from coordinate 123,829,729 downwards.
AATACAACGGAATAAAACGTATTCACAAATGAACTAATGATTGATCATTTTAGCCACTCAAAACCAATGGAATCTACTCTTGAACCTCAGGAGTAGCAATAGTAAGTACCAAGCACAACAAATCAGCTGCGGGGCATATGACGTCATGGGTTCACCACCCCGATTTTTAGTTGGTACGTAATACTTAAATGTCTGTGTAGTGTTCTATGGACCATTCTGGGCGATTTTAAATGATAACCATGTTGTGAAATTAAATATGTTGAAAATACATTTGTTAGGGAAAAAATATACTGACAAAAAAGTTTTCGTTAATAAGAATACTCTGTCTGATAATCTCTTGATGAATAAAATCGGTGCTTCGTATTTCCGCAATTTAATATGACTTTTTCACATAAAAATAAAAACTTTTCAGCAATTTTCATTTCCGCAAAATTTACAATGATTTATCCATTCCTGTAAATAGGGATCAAGTTACCTGCCGCCCGCTACTGATTGTTAGTAGAATGTCCAGCAATATAATAAAAAGCACGAAAATGTTTTAAATTATATTTAATATAGATGTTTTAATTTTTGCTAGTACAAAAAATGTATTTTTATGTATATATGCATGTATGTTGTTTTGTTATATGCATAGTCGATTTGAAAAGTTCTGTAGAGCTTGTGTTTTATGTATGTTATGATATATATCGACTTTAAATAACACTTTATTTATTTATTTATTATTATTTATGTTCAGGTTCATTTAAAATATATTTGACCAGTACCGCAGTTCATTTAAGACCAAGCATGATTTGTCTCAGAAGTTGGCAACTCCATTTAACCACAACTTAAAGATTAAAATGAGCAAAAAAGAAGTGGGCGAAGTGAGTTCTTACAATCACTTTCAGGCAAATATTGAAGCCAGTTTAACGAATGTGTCGTAGGACTATAGCAAATAACAAACAAAGAAATATTTTATTGTCAATCACGACGCCCACAGAGGAGCTGTATAATCAATACAAATTTAGATACAATGATTAGATTAATTTACACGATTTCAATATTAATAATAATATACATGTACACAAGTTATATTTATATATATACGGGGAACAGGCTATTGGTGTATGAATACAACAATCACAAGGATGACAGGTTAATAATCCAAGAGGCAGAGCATCACATAGTATGTCTTATGAAAATGAAAAAATACCTTCGTAAAAATTGCGAAAATGAAATGCACCAGTGATATATTCTTACAAATTTGACCAATTTTATCACAAAGCCAAAAACTAGTTGTTAAAACAGTCAAGGAGATCAAAGATATTTGTTAATTTTCATCACATGTTTTAAAACAATGCTTGCCAAAATAAAAAAATAAAAAATAAAAAATACAAAAATGTAAACTCTACGTTTTTCTTGACAATTTATAAATAAATTGTTTTATTCATCTATTATGAAGCAAATATATAAACACAACAAATATGTACATATATATCTATTTAAAGCGAGCATCGCAAGATGCGAGCTAAACAGCAACATGTGTGTAAGGAGATGAATCAATATACTAACAATACCAACCGGAAGTGGTTTCTAAGTTTCAGCATAGAATGGACAATCGGAGCGAATGACCGGAAATAGCCTATTAATTAGAATAAAAAATAACTATCCAGTTTAAAAATAACCAAGCAAAAATAGGAATCTGTACAGCTTCTTTACATGAAACGATAATTTATTTAAAAAATTGACAATCGCTATAGACCTTCTTGTTTCGCCCCTAAAATAGCTGTCGTCACACGATTTTTATAGTTTACGTCACACAAGTATTGTTACGTCACGTCATTCATTCATAATCGCTGTCACTGTCAGAGTACAATCGTAACTACTCGGCCATTCTCGCTTCCCTGCAAATATGTAGCGAGAATGGCCGAGTAGTTACGATTGTATCAGAGTAAACAATCATTGCCCTGCGTTTCTCAAGTTGGTGGCGATTTACAGTTGGTTGCCGAATAATTGTTTATGTATTGAACGGTGCAGTTCCCAGCACATGCAGCAATGTGAAAAGAATGTCTTTAATATTTAAAATTAGTAAAATAAATCTTGAGTACTTTGCGATTTCCCTGACGGAGATTCCGCAATGTTTACAAAGACGTCACTGGGGTTTTCTCGCATTCATAACCTATGTCGTCACGAAAGTTAGGTCCGACTAAATACAAAGACGTCACTGGGGTTTTCTCGCATTCATAACCTATGTCGTCACGAAAGTTAGGTCCGACTAAAGTACATCTTGTATCACGTAGGTTGTATCTATTAGCAAAATAGATGTATTTCTATAGAATACTGTTACATACTTTTATAGGTTAGATAAATGATCATTACAGAGTGAAGTACAATACAATACAATACAATACAATATTTTTATTCCAATTAGGGTCCCTCAAGGGGCAATAACAAATATACATTCATAATTATATCAACAGTTACAACAATACAGAATGGAGATATATGTTTTTAAACAAGACAATTCTAACTATTTAAATGATATATGTTACAAAAAATATATAAATAAATAAATAAATAGGCCGTGTTCGGCAGCACGACCCGATGAGAGGCAATGAGTAATGTATAGTTGCAGTGTATCATATGGTTGAAGAATGGACTACATGAATGCGATTACTTAGCTGGAGGAGACACCAGGGGACGATGCTTAAGAATTGTGTTATGATTCTCCCCGTGTCTGATCCAGCAAAGCAAGCGGTTCAAGTAGTAAAACATCATGTGTTTGATGAAAGGACTGTGATTACTTAGCTGGAGGAGACACCAGGGGACGGTGCTTAAGAATCGCATTTCGATTCTCCCCGTGTCTGATCCAGGAAAGCAAGCAGTTCGAGTAATAAACTAAATTGGGAATAAATAGATGTATCGCTTATCTGCAACAGACACCAAGGGACAGTGCTTCAGGAAATGTATTGCATCTACTAAGATTAGCAATGAGCATTCCTCCTCGTGTCTAGTGCAGACAAACAATAATATATTTTAAACATTAATATGTAGATTTTGTTAATAAAATTGAAGCAGTGTTATTCAGTTATTTAAATTATCTGCAGTATTTATAAATAAAGTGACACAACTCTTTTAAGATTGATACATCTTCACAGGTCATTAACCAGTAAAATTTTTCTCGAGGATTTAATTGTAGAAAATAGTACAGGAAACAGCCTTTTAATTTGAATAAAAAATAACTATCCAGTTTAAAAATACCTCCCCCCCCCCAAATAGAAAGGAAACCGTACAGCTTCTTTACATGAAACGATTAATTTATTTAGAAAATGGACGATCGTTAGACCTTCTTGTTTTGCCCCTAAAACTGTCGTCACACGATTTCGTCATGGTTTCAAAACAAAGAAAAAAAAAAGGAATATAAAGATGATTTTTTTTAAAACAATATTGATTCAGTTGCCATGCAACCCGTTTAAATACATTTTTGTACACATGAGACAGAAAAAAACCATTCAAAGTCTTGTCGTTTGTGTGATGCAAAAATATCGTTTGCTATGATCTAGCTTTACAAGACACAATGACGAAAAGAGCGAAAAAAATATATAACTAGAAAACTGCTTTAAATCAGTGAAAGCGTTAAAGGTAATTGCTATCTTAACAGCATATATATGATTTTCTCTTTAATTCTAAATCTACCTACCTACCTATTCCGTGCAAAAAACGTTGCATTTTTCTGCGATACGCCTAGTTTGCAGCTATAGGCCTACAAATCGACAATATATGGCCATTTATGGAGTACTACAAATGGTTTAAGTTAACTTATATTTTATAGGCAGTAAACGAGTAGAACATGGACAAAAATTATAAGAGTGATTACCAGCCTTTTCATTTTTTTCTTACCAAAAAAGAACATATTTCGGACATAACATGACTTCAAAGTTTGAAATATATTAGCAGGGGCTCCAAAATGCCCCTAATATCTGGTATGTGACACCAGAATTACTGATATTCCTAATAATACTGAAGTTAATAAAATTTTGAGTGTGGGTTACCAAACCTAACGTTAAATCTAGCTGCAGAACCGTAGCTCTTTATCATGGTCCTTTGTTTTGTCCACAAAAATAAAAAAATATCCAAAGGACTTATAGGAGCTACGGACCCTCAGCTACATTAAATCTAGCTGCAGAACCGTAGATATTGTTGTCCTTTTTGTTTTTTTCGGGTTCCGCCCTATCAGAAAATTTCACAGGGACCTCAAGAGCTATGGTTCCGCAGCTACATTAAATCATGCTCTTAAATATATGTAGGTTGGACAGGTTGAGGTTCGGACATGAAAGACCCACTGACCCAGACTGTTGTCTAATATGTACATGTCTTTCTGTAAGAAATTTTGAAAACGCAATCAATAACTCGTACACACACGTACAACCGCATTGTATCTTCTTCTTTCAGTGTAGAACAGGAGTCGTCTCCGACTGTTTTAAGTTCTGCGGGACTAGGCATGCCAGGCACACACAGCTGATGTCCCCAAGACTATGTACAACTAAACACTTCACTATGACACAGTTAAAACTATTTACACTGGTTGGCGTGGCTAACCTGTTGTTGGAGATTAGCTCTGAACTCCTCTATGTAGCTGGCCCCAACTGTGGTGTCTGGTAGGTGGTTCCATTATCGTGCTGTTCTTTGGAAGGAGTTTCTGAGTGTCATAATTGGACCTTTCCTGGAAGAACCTATGTTGACCTCTGGTTCTGCTGTCACCAGGTCTGAGGTATAAGTCTCGGTCGATGTCTACGAGTTGATGCTGGATCTTATACATCATAACGAGTCTGCTTATCCTCCTATGTTGTTCTAAAGTCTTCCACTCAAGTGATGTTAACATGCTTGTCATGCATCCTTGTGTTCTGCTGGTGTAATCATTTATGACGAAGCGGGCAGCTCTTCTTTGTACATTTTCTAATGTCTGTATCAGGGTTTAGGTGGTGGGATCACAAACCATTGCTGCGTATTCCAGGGTTGGTCGTAGGATCGTGAGGTAGCTGGTTTCTCTTACTTGTTTCGTCTTGATCAACTGCCGATTGGTCCGATCAAAATTGTTTGTTTACAACAAGAGAAGTGGATCAGCGGAGGTAAGACATTCGATATTTTATGCCTTTTCTGTCGGAGTTATGAATTGATTTGTGCGTGAAAAGGATGATTATATGTTTCTTTATGAAAGCTATTATTTGTTTTCTTATATCATTGACATTTCGGTGGACTTTGAACCACATTTTTACAAATAATCATGTCAACATTTTAACGTTATGAACTTTCATCATTTATTTTACAAAACATGTACATAAACACATACGAGCAACACGACTCACAGGGCCTGTGCACGACTCCCGGATGAAAAGGATACTTTTTTAAATGATAGACGTTTGACTCTTCAGTCACTTGAAGTTTCAAAAATAAAAATAAGAAAAAAATGTTTTTCTTATTTTTATTTTTGGAACTTCAAGAGACTGTGGACTCCTAATCATAGACTAGTAAAATACATGTACATGTCTATGCGTAGATGCGATGCTCGCCTGTAGGCTGCGCCTAATCCATATTATATTTAAGAATAGGGCGAACGGACTCATTATTGATAATATTAATTTTTGGTATTTAGTAGTATCATTTAAAGGATTTACGTCCCTTGATCATACCGGAAGTAATATTTTGTTGAACTGTCAGAAATACAATCAAGATGTTGTTGAACGTAATTTACGTTCTAGTTATATTGTCATTGTTTGAAATCTCAACATGCACAATGTCCAAGGTTAACATATTGAAATACCATAGATAGATAGATAGATAGATAATGTACATATTTCACCACAGGGCTCAGGAGCTTGACGTTTTATCAATAAAATAGCATCGTGTTATCGGTTTTCGTGCTATTATCGATTTTCAGATATAGCGATTAACAGTGTTAACCCTTAAGATAAGATAAGATAAGAAAACTTTATTTTGATTCGGCAGTACAACATAAGCTCTAATGAGCTTTTTACCGAATATACATTAACAATAAAACAACACAAGTCACATGCAAAGTTACAAGCTAAAATAAGCTAAGACATACAGGCATAAAAGGGAGGACTGTGTATAGATCTGAACAAGAACCCACGCGGCAAGTGCCTCTTTGGACTCTTGTTCAAGACCCTTCATTCATATGACGATTGCGCTGTGGAAATCAAAATAAGATGGATAAAACGAAAACAGATGACACACGAAAACACATACCGTGACTTTCCACAGCGTACGCATTATTTTTGACGTGTCTTCCGGTTTCTATTTATGGAACATAAACAAGACTACAGCGTGACATCTGTAAAATATGTTAAAGTTTGCTTTTAAAGACGTAAGTACCAAGAACAGTGAACCTACCTACTGAACCATACTTTTTGTAATGCTAAAAATCTACTTCATTTATAAAGTAGCTGGAAAAAAATCCAGAAAGACTATATAAAATTTAACTATGTCATCTGCCTCTCAGACACCGGCTCTTCCTGTCATGTAACTATCATGGGGTCACTGATCGTACTTGTAAACAAAATAGCTGACTGAAATGTGCCTGTTTCTTATATAAAATACATGTCACTTTGCAGTGCATTGTGGTTTCAGCACTAAAAAAAACATCAAAAGTAAACACAATTTTGAAGGTGGTCATTTTCAAACATTCTGTTATTTTATTTAGATGTAGTATGATTTGGTAGATGGCCAGAACCATGAAATTTTAAAACCAGCCATTTCCGGATTATATATTCGTTTCCATCCCGTATATCGGCCTTGTTTTTACTTCACACGAAAACAGATGACGCCATTTTACTGACAACAAAAGTTGCCAGATAATCGAGAGTATATTAAAATACAAGAATGGCTTTAAAAACAATCTTATGTACAAAGAAATATTTAACTAGCCATTCTTTGAAAATTCCAATCGTCATATGAATGAAGGGTTAACACTATAATCGCTATATCTGAAAATCGATAATAGCACGAAAACCGATAACACGATGCTATGCATGGCCATGGGATGTCCCTACATCTATTTTATTGATATATTTATATTGTATATGGGACGGGACCCTTTTTGTACCCTACATCTATTTTATTGATAAAACGTCAAGCTCCTGTGATTTCGCTGAAAATATTTGCTCGTGACATTATGAATGCCGAGATGGCGAGAATGATATAATCCTTCATTTGATTGTGTGGCATAGAATTACTTTAGTCTTTTTTAGCCAATTTAGGGGGTCCCAACCCATAAACGTTAATATTAACCTTCAACCCTAACCATAAGATTTTTCTTGATGAAGGTTTTGTTGGGACCCGTAAAGTAAATGAGGACCGATTGTGTGACATACTGTTGTAATCTCGTTGAGATTAGGCTTCTGAAGAAATTTTCTGTCTGTATCTTCATCCTATTCTCGTCATAAGGGTTCCGGGTCCGTCCGCCCTGATATTTATATATTGTATGTAGGATAATAAAAATAAATGAAGTATAAATGATATTTGATGGTTTATAGATAATAAATTGAGAAATTTTAAGTGTGGGCCATGCTAAAGTGTATGTTTCGAAAGATTTATAGCAAAAAATATGATCATACATTTCTGTTCATTCTTTAAACCATACTGTTATATAGTACGTGTTACTCAGAGCAGACAGTTTAAAAAAATGAAAATAGAGTGATCATGTTTAAGATATAAATTAGTCGCCATCCGAAATCATAAAAAAAACATTTTATGCTTATAATTCTGTTATGTTTGCAATTTGTTTCAACATTGTTGGACTCATACCAAGCTTACATTGAAAGTGCATAATAACAGAACCAAAGCCATCAATTAATGAAATTAAAGAGATCAAAGATTAGTTCGAGATTCCTCTGCCGTCCGACGCATTTTTGTTCGACTTGCTGGAGCCGTGGGATGTCAGAGCGCTCTCCATAAGGAAAACAACAGATTTGCCGCTCCAACTCTGGGTCGGCACATTTCCACCATTCATGGCTATCAGATTTTTATTTTCTATCCGAAACCCTTATATAAATTGCTTCACCAATCATTTTTCTATTCATTCATAACCATCTTACCCTCAGAAAGTGGTGTTGCACTGGATTACAGCACGATCTTCCTTTAGACCCTATTATTTCACCATATCACTTTCATTTTCGAACCTACAAACGTGATCTCGCAATACTAGCTGAATGATGACAGCAACACATTGCATGATGAAAGCTACTTAATGCAGCACGCCAAATTATTTGCATACGTAAACAACATACAAATCACATGGAAGACGATATAAAACATATTCTGCAGGACAAACAGTTCTGTCTACAGCTCAAATCAGAGCAGAAGGAAATAATACAAAATGTGTTGGAAAGAAAAGATTCAATGGCAGTGTTACCCATGAGCTTCGGAAAGAGCATGTGTTACGTTCTCCCCCTCTCATTTTGGACAAGGTAATTAGATCATATATGCAAATCATCTCCCATGATACATTGCGGTAATCATAGTTTTCTCGAAGTCACGTGACAAATGTTTGAAAATGAAAGTGATATGGTGAAATAATGGGGTCTAAGGGAAAATCGTGCTGTAATCCAGTGTAACACCACTTTCTGAGGATAAGATGGTTATGAATGAATAGAAAAATGATTGGTGAAGCGATTTATATAAGGGTTTCAGATAGAAAATAAAATCTGATAGCCACGAAACGTGGAAATGTGCCGACCCAGAGTTGGAGCGGCAAATCTGCTGTTTTCCTTATGGAGAGCGCTCGGACGGCAGAGGAATCTCGGACTAATCAAAGATATACAATAATCCCCAATCAATAATTGCACTGATGAAATCAACTATCATTAATTTCAATTAAACATTTCAAACAATATACCCAATAATTGCTTGAAAAGAACTTAATTAATTTCCAAAAGCTCATAATTTTTTCTTTAGATTAATACTTTTCTATATCATTACTTCTTTATTTTAAATTAAAATATGCATTATGTTCATTAAAATACTTTTTAATTATCGGGGCGAACGGACCCACTTTTAGGGTGAATGGACTCAGGGCAAATGTGTAATTAGGGCAACAGACCCGATACCGTCAAAAATCCTATCAAAGGTATTCTGGAAATTAAAAAATTTAACCTCGCTGAATTCCAATGCAGATACAGACAGAAAATTTCTTCGGAACCCTAATCTCAACAATATTAACTTCAAACAGATATTTCCATTTTTTGTATACAAAGAACAACTGATACTCAACTGCGGGATAGGTACAATCATAGGTACACCAGTGGCAGAATAGTCTCTCTTGTTTTCAAAACTATGCAAAAATTGTATGGTATCTTCCAGCTATTATTTTCAGTTTAATTATAATGATAAATGTCACCACAAAGTATCCCTTCCTGTATAAAACAGTAGTTTAAGTAAAAAAACATCTTTACTTTATATATCAATAAGGAGAAGATATGTAGCTTTTCAGATTAGAACAATATTTCTTATAGGATCCACTTGGGAAATCCCATCTATATTCTAACAATAAAGCTTTTATCAATTAAAAAGTGGTTAGGAATCCTTCTCTCGATCATATATCATATTAGATATTAGGACGTCATATTGAATTAATTAAATGTTAATCATATAAGTATTATTCATGTTTATACCCCTATTGGGACCATGATTGGTGAATAAACTATCTTATCTTTTAACAACCCATGTGGAACATTCAAAGATAGTTGTGACCTTAAACTATGGGATTATATGTGTTTGTTTTGACTTTATATTTTTATTCTTATTTTATTTAGACTGACTTGTGTGACAAGAATTGCTCCAGCCCTTTGTCCATAAATTGTTTAACACTCAATGCTGAAGAAAAAGGCAGATGTTGTGTGGCAGAAAAATTACAGCTTGTTGTAGGGTAAAAATCAGTTAAACTTTTCTTAAGTAGTTTCAGATTTGTAGGAGTTGATAACTATTAATGAGCAGGTTATGAAAATTTATATTTTTCGTTATATTAACAGGCTTTTTAGGTTTTTTGTTGATATTGCAAAGTCTGAAAGTTTGATAATGGTTATTCATGGAAGAATTTCCAAATAACACATCATTGGAACAGAAGCAAAAAAGGAAAGCATGACAATGCATCTGATTCACAACATAAGAAAAAAAGATTCTTCTGATTCACAAACAAATCTTTTGAATCACAGGACCAAGAGACACAACAACTATCTATCTGAATCACAACAGAAGAGAAACGAAACTATTCTTTTGATTCAGAACACCAAGAGATGCAAAATGATTCTTTTGATTAATTTTTTCACAATATCAGTATGTACTTAAAATCATTGAAACCAAAGTTTGTTTGTGGTGTTCGCTTGGTATAATTTGCAATGAAAATAATGTTGCCCATCTTAAAATGTCATGCAAACTATCATGACTCTGATATACCTGAATTACTTTGATTTGAGTAGAAAAAAATATTACAGATATTTTATAAGCAGAAGGCTGTATCTTAGGATATATGGAAATGCATCTCATAACAAAATCTATTAAACTTCATGTTTACTGTTGTTTTTTCTATATAAACAAATATTTGTTTGTAAAATTAGTTGTAATTAAATTACTGACAATTTCCAATTCGATGGCATTTTAATTTTGGCAACTTAAGCAAGTGTGTAATGCTCAAAAAGCATAAGATATATCAGTAACTTGGTGTCAATGTCACCAGTTTTCCATGGAAACAAAGTCATCAGAAGACAATTTACAAAAGTCAAAGTATATACTAGATGGTTATCTTTTGTATTTTTTACAGGAATATGTAAAGAAACAAATTATGAACATTTGAATGTTTTTATTCTCTGATATATCTGGCAATACATATGTGCGAAGTAAAATTGACCAGGAATTTAATCCCAGCATTGTTTATATAGCCAATGTAGAACATCATAAAAGAGTAACAGATGAATATAGATATTATAAATAGAGATAATTGAATACAAAACAAGTCTCTATACAGTAAACTAGTTTGTGAAAAATAAATCTTTAGTATTTTATTTTACTTTTAGATTAGATTTATCCAGTTGCCATATAACATCCATAGAAGACATGTTTGAAAATTTTCACAATTTACAAATTTTGTAGGTATATTTATAGAAATAATTTAGGATTAGTGTTTAGTTATTTTTTATGATTTCAACCTTGATGGCATTTTTAACAGTTTCTCAATCTAATAAAAAGATATTGAGTAATTGCTTTTGAACACATTCATCAATTTTCAGCTGTATTGTGGCATCCAGTAATAGTGATGGAATACTTGTTGAAAATCATGGAACCTTTGCCAGTATACTTTCTCAATTGTGGTTATAGTCTAACTCACTAAATTGTGGTCCAAAGGTTGTAAAAGATATGTTTGAGCTGAGCAAATAATTGAGTTTTCTTGTTTTGAATATCTCAAGCTCAAACTCAAGGGGGCTGTCGTTATCGTAATCATATGGTAGTTGGATTTGCAGCTACCTGTGCAATCAGTGCCTATTACACCACTAAAGTTGTGAGTTTGAACCCTGTTCGTGGTGAGGTATACTCGATACAGCATTATGTGATAAAGATTGTCAGTAACTTGCGACATGTCAGTGTTTTTTTCCGGGTACTCCGGTTTCCTTCACCAATAAAATTGACTTCCAGATATAGCTGAAATATTGTTGAAAGTGGCGTTGAGCACCATAAGCCAAACCAAACCAATCAAACTCAAAAGTTTTATTATCTTCAGGCAATATCTCGACACAAATCTATACCTTAAGAATTGTAATTTATATAGTTAATGTTTCACATCAGAACACTTCAATGTCTGCCTATCATTGTAGATATGAATATGAAAACCAATGGGACACAGTTTTAATATAGGACCTATGGGAAAATGAAAAAAATATATATTCTCAGAAACTAGGAACAGTTCATGAATAGCTATTTGATTGTCCCTTACAAAGTTTTAATTTTTTGTGTGGAATTGAAATCTATGTTGTAAGACATCACATGTACAGGATATTGTTTACAATACTTATCCGAATATGAATAAAAATTTTCACAAAAACTATGAACTTGCATGATCCCAAACAATATATAACTAACCAGGTGTGATTCTTGTTTTTCTTCTTTTTTTCACTATTTTACAAAAAAAGATAATGTGCTTGAAAATGTATGGATTTGTAAGAATACAAAATTAATTATTATAAAATCATCCCATATGCTTATTACCTAGTTGGTACAAGCAGCAGTGCAATATTACATCAAAATATGCTAATTTTACGTTAGAATGAAAAATGATTAAGAAACCTTTGAAATCTCCTTTTCACAAAGAATAAGAAATATGGAACAAAGTACCATTTGAACTATTTGATTTTGCTTCAGATATTTACAGAATAATTCAATACAAGTACCAAAAGTAGAGGCTTTCCTTGGATTAACACATTTACAGAAATTGTAAGTACAGATACAATATTCTCTGCTTCAGAAGCTTGAATTATCATCATTATCTGTTGTCAAATTGCCCCTTGCCAATTCATGTATCCTAGCTGTTTTTCCTACAATAAAACCTGCTTTAGTGTCCACCTCTATTAAGTAATAACTTGTACTATTCGATCTTAATTTTAATTTCTCTTCACAGTGCATTTCATATCATTTAAACCTGTATTAAGCAACAATCTGTCTTATATAACCATATTTCACTGTTCCCTTGGAAGGTCACATATGACAGGTTTGAAAGTTTGAATGGACCTTTAGTGTTTTAATGTTACTGCTTCAAGGCTAATGATTGGGGATACAATTCCCTGTGGTGTCAAACCAAATACTATAAAATTATTAATCACAAGTTTCCCTCTAAGCACACAGCATGATGAAGTAAGAGCAGATACTTTTTGAGACATGATATTTTGTCGGAGTGCAACAGACTGTTGTTTCACTGACCTAGAACTGCAAAATACAAACCAGGCATCTCATGAAAAAGCAGATCGATTGTTTTTATATGATTTAGCTGAAAAATGGCTCACTCGGTGTAAATCAGCAATCATACAATCATATTTGTATAGCATATTTGAAGACTTTATATGCAACAAATTTGAACAAGACGAAGATTTATAAGGTATAAAGAAAAATAAACAGATATTGTCAACTATCCAACCAGTGACATGGCAAGTTGGTAACCATCAACTTTTGATTAGTTGATCTTCAAATATGATATGAAATTGACAAAAAAATATTATTGTTATTTGGAAGGTACCAATAATTTGTTTGTTTGTTAGTTACACCAACATTAGAATGACACAGAACTTGTTAATTATTGAATAATACAAAATTAGAATGACACAGAACTTGTTTATTATTGAATAATACAAAATTAGAATGACACAGAACTTGTTAATTATTGAATAATACAAAATTAGAATGACACAGAACTTGTTAATTATTGAATAATACAAAATTAGAATGTCAGAACTTGTTAATTATTGAATAATACAAAATTAGAATGACACAGAACTTGTTAATTATTGAATAATACAAAAATTAGAATGTCACAGAACTTGTTAATTATTGAATAATACAAAATTAGAATGACACAGAACTTGTTAATTATTGAATAATACAAAATTAGAATGACACAGAACTTGTTAATTATTGAATAATACAAAATTAGAATGTCACAGAACTTGTTAATTATTGAATAATACAAAATTAGAATGACACAGAACTTGTTAATTATTGAATAATACAAAATTAGAATGACACAGAACTTGTTAATTATTGAATAATACAAAATTAGAATGACACAGAACTTGTTAATTATTGAATAATACAAAAATAGAATGACACAGAACTTGTTAATTATTGAATAATACAAAAATAGAATGACACAGAACTTGTTAATTATTGAATAATACAAAATTAGAATGACACAGAACTTGTTAATTATTGAATAATACAAAATTAGAATGACACAGAACTTGTTAATTATTGAATAATACAAAATTAGAATGACACAGAACTTGTTAATTATTGAATAATACAAAATTAGAATGTCACAAAACTTGTTAATTATTGAATAATACAAAATTAGAATGACATAGAACTTGTTAATTATTGAATAATACAGTGCATTTTTATTGGATCTATAGTAAATTGTCCCAGAGATAATGAGTTTAAAATAATACAGAAGAATTTTGTTGAATATTTTGTACAAATATTTAACATACCAGTACTGCTTTAGAGATACTGATGTATGGGGGAAAGCACTAACAGTACCAGCATATTTTAATTGAATCTGTAGTATGTAATAATTTCTGTTAAAGCTAGACTATCCTGATGGAAGGAAATTATGGTAGAATACAGAACAATTTTATTGATTTTTTTATGTAGAATGTTACCACCAAAGTTAGACTGTCCAGGAGGGAGTGAATTATGGAATGACACAAAACATACATCAGATGCTGTTATTTGTATAGATGAACTCAGTACCTGTATAGTTTATAATGGTTTGTATCAGATAAATGTGAAGAAAAATCTGGATATTTGTACATATAACCCGTTTGTTTTATAGACAAGTATGTTTTATTTCTAAGGGTCTTGTAGGTGTCTTAAATTAATGTAAAATTAGTTCACCCCACAATATAGCTGAAATACTGGTAAAGTTGGCATTAAACACCAATCAGTATATCAATCAATCATTAAAAATCTGAAGAAAAAAAATTCCACAGATGAAGAGATTGAGTTGTATGCAATAAAAATAAAGATCGTGAATTTTCCAAGTCAAATTAATATATATTGACCAATTCTGGATGGTTATAATGAGCTCATCAGGGAAACCACTGTCCTTGGGTAGTATGTCTGGATACGGTAATACTTGAGGTTAATATTATAATTTTAGCTAACATCAGTTGTGTTATGTTTGTGATAAAGGGAAAACGATTCACCGTATGTATCGAAATCGCGATTATTTTGGGTTCGGTTCACGATACGTGGAGGCCGCTTACCATACAAACGATATGATACTCATTTTAAAAAAAAAAGTAGTGTTGAACTTCCGTTTTCTTCTTTTGGTGATCATTTAATTAATATTTTGAGTAAAGTGAATCGATTAATTTACGCTTTTAAAATCAATTAATCAAATATCAAATATTTATAATTTCCGCTAGTACGTAAGCGACCTCATAAAAAAAAACATGACAGCTTCCATGTCGACCAGCATCGACTTCAAGGAATAGTTAGTTTCCTATAAAACGTATCGTAATACATATCAAATATCGCGATGCATATTGCTTGTGGAAAAAGTGTATCGTTACATCCCTAGTTTATGATCAGAAAACAATCGCCTTAAGCAGTGGACAGCCTAGGCCACTAAGACAATAATATTTGATAGACAACTTTGGCCATATATCAGCCAATGGATTATAAACAGGGCAATTTTATATCTGTTGTACTGATATATAGGCTGCATGAAAATGGCTGGATATCCATCAATAGATGGTATGGTTACGGTTGTATTTATTACCACTTAACACAAAACATATTGTGCTGGACATGATAATGTAAATCAAAGATGTATCACATCACTATAGTTACGAACAATTACATTTAAATAATTTGGGTTCACAGGGAAAACTTGCTACATCAGTTAAATGATATTTGTAAACTTTTATAAATTCTGAGAATTATTTCCACTTTTTAAATGATTGGATTCAATATACATATAGGTATAATCAAATTTGCCCATGCAGTCACTTCTTTTAATGAGTCACCTGTATTAAAAGGTCACTTTTTTCTTGTCCTGTCATGGAAAATTTCATATGAATTGAACATCTTTTAAGAGGTCACCTGTCTTTGAAGACCACTTTTTCTTTGTCCCAAAGGTGACCTCTTAATACAGGTATGAGTGTAGTAGTATTCATTTACCAGTAATTAACAGGTACTCTTAATTTTTTTGTTAACCTATTTTTCTGGTGACATTTATCTTATAGAATACAATTCTAAAATGTAGTCACTGCTACTCATTGTATAAAATAGCATACAATTCTAAAATGAGGTTATATTCACTGCTAGTCATTGTACAAATTTATTTTAGTTGGCATTTGGATTTTGAACTCACCAAGATCTGTAGAGGTCAAACAGAGAACATGATTATTGGCATACTATTGTAGTAGCATATTATAAGTATAGTGGAACCTGTCTAATCCGACACAACAAGGGACCAGGGAAATGTGTCGGATTGTACAGGATGTCGGAAAACTCAGGTTTTCTTTTTAGCTAATAGAAATTTGCACAAATTTAACAAGAGAAGAAATTGTGTATGTTTGATTATGTAGGATGGTTTAAATAATGGGGACTACAATGTAGATAAAAATACATTTATTATTAGTTCACCTGGACCAAAGGTCCATGTGAATTATTGCCATCACTTGGCAACCGTCGTCTGTCGTCTGTAAACTTTTCACATTTCAAGCTTCTTCTCCGAAACCACTTGGCCGATTGGAACCGAACTTAGCAGGAATGTTCCTTGGATGGTCCTCTACAAAGTTACTGTTTTTCGTTCCAGTCGAATATTCAATATGGCTGCCAGGGCCAATAATATGCTCTGATTGGCTGAAATTTCAAAGATCTTCTTCTCTGAAACTAATGAACTGACTGAACCCAAACTGTAAAGGAATGATCATTGGAATGTCCTTTACCAAGTTACTGTTTTTTATGCCGATCGGAAATCCAAGATGGCCGCCATCGCAGGACATAGATTAACATTGAACCCTATGGGAAAATGTTCAAATGCCTTCTTCTCAGAAACTACAAATATGATTAAAGCCAAACTGTACATGAATGTTCATTGGATGTTCCTCTACAATCTTAAGGTTTTTTGTTCCGATATGAAATTCAAAATGGCGGCTACGGCAGGACTTAGTTTAACATTGGACCCTATGGGAAAAATGTTTCAAAATGCTTCTTCTCTGAAACCACTTGGACAGTTGAAACCAAACTGCCCAGGAATGATCATTGGAAGGTCCTCTACAAAGTTTCTGTTTTTTATGCCGATCACAAATCCAAGATGGCCACCACCGCAGAACATAGATTAACATTGGACCCTATGGGAAAATATTCAAATGCCTTCTTCTCAGAAACTACAAATATGATTAAAGCCAAACTGTACATGAATGTTCATTAGATGGACCTCTACAAACTTTACGTTTTTTGTTCCGGTATGAAATTCAAAATGGCGGCTACGGCAGGACTTAGTTTAACATTGGACCCTATGGGAAAAATGTTTCAAAACGCTTCTTCTCTGAAACCACTTGGATAATTGAAACCAATCTGCCCAGGAATGATCATTGGAAGGTCCTCTACAAGGTGTGTGTTTTTTATGCCGATCGGAAATCCAAGATGGCCACCACCGCAGGACATAGATGAACATTGGACCCTATGAGAAAATGTTCAAATGCCTTCTTCTCAGAAACTGCAAATATGATTAAAGCCAAACTGTACATGAAAGTTCATTGGATGGTCCTCTACAAACTGTACGTTTTTTGTTCCGATATGAAATTCAAAATGGCGGCTACGGCAGGACTTAGTTTAACATTGGACCCTATGGGAAAAATGTTTCAAAACGCTTCTTCTCTGAAACCACTTGGACAGTTGAAACCAAACTGCCCAGGAATGATCATTGGAAGGTCCTCTACAAATTGTATGTTTTTTATGCCGATCGGAAATCCAAGATGGCCACCACCGCAATACATAGATTAACATTGGACCCTATGTGAAAATGTTCAAATGCCTTCTTCTCAGAAACTACAAATATTATTAAAGCCAAACTGTACATGAATGTTCATTGGATGGTCTTCTACAAATTTTACGTTTTTTGTTCCGATAAGAAATTCAAAATGGCGGCTACGGCAGGACTTAGTTTAACATTGGACCCTATGGGGAAAATGTTTCAAAACGCTTCTTCTCTGAAACCACTTGGATAATTGAAACCAAACTGCCCAGGAATGATCATTGGAAGATCCTCTACAAAGTTTCTATTTTTTTATGCCGATCGAAAATTCAAGATGGCCACCACCGCAGGACATAGATTAACATTGGACCCTATGGGAAAATGTTCAAATGCCTTCTTCTCAGAAACTACAAATATGATTAAAGCCAAACTGTACATGAATGTTCATTGGTTGGTCCTCTACAACCTTAAGGTTTTTTGTTCCGATATGAAATTCAAAATGGCGGCTACGGCAGGACTTAGTTTAACATTGGACCCTATGGGAAAAGTGTTTCAAAATGCTTCTTCTCTGAAACCACTTGGACAGTTGAAACCAAACTGCCCAGGAATGATCATTGGAAGGTCCTCTACAAAGTTTCTGTTTTTTATGCCGATCGGAAATCCAAGATGGCCGCCACTGCAGGACATAGATTAACATTGGACCCTATGAGAAAATATTCAAATGCCTTCTTCTCAGAAACTACAAATATGATTAAAGCCAAACTGTACAAGAATGTTCATTAGATGGTCCTCTACAAACTTTACGTTTTTTGTTCCAGTATGAAATTCAAAATGGCGGCTACGGCAGGACTTAGTTTAACATTGGACCCTATGGGAAAAATGTTTCAAAATACTTCTTCTCTGAAACCACTTGGACAGTTGAAACCAAACTGCCCAGGAATGATCATTGGAAGGTCCTCTACAAAGTTTCTGTTTTTTATGCCGATCACAAATCCAAGATGGCCGCCACCGCAGAACATAGATTAACATTGGACCCTATGGGAAAATATTCAAATGCCTTCTTCTCAGAAACTACAAATATGATTAAAGCCAAACTGTACATGAATGTTCATTAGATGGACCTCTACAAACTTTACGTTTTTTGTTCCGGTATGAAATTCAAAATGGTGGCTACGGCAGGACTTAGTTTAACATTGGACCCTATGGGAAAAATGTTTCAAAACGCTTCTTCTCTGAAACCACTTGGATAATTGAAACCAAACTGCCCAGGAATGATCATTGGAAGGTCCTCTACAAGGTGTGTGTTTTTTATGCCGATCGGAAATCCAAGATGGCCACCACCGCAGGACATAGATGAACATTGGACCCTATGAGAAAATGTTCAAATGCCTTCTTCTCAGAAACTGCAAATATGATTAAAGCCAAACTGTACATGAAAGTTCATTGGATGGTCCTCTACAAACTGTACGTTTTTTGTTCCGATATGAAATTCAAAATGGCGGCTACGGCAGGACTTAGTTTAACATTGGACCCTATGGGAAAAATGTTTCAAAACGCTTCTTCTCTGAAACCACTTGGACAGTTGAAACCAAACTGCCCAGGAATGATCATTGGAAGGTCCTCTACAAATTGTATGTTTTTTATGCCGATCGGAAATCCAAGATGGCCACCACCGCAATACATAGATTAACATTGGACCCTATGTGAAAATGTTCAAATGCCTTCTTCTCAGAAACTACAAATATTATTAAAGCCAAACTGTACATGAATGTTCATTGGATGGTCTTCTACAAATTTTACGTTTTTTGTTCCGATATGAAATTCAAAATGGCGGCTACGGCAGGACTTAGTTTAACATTGGACCCTATGGGAAAAGTGTTTCAAAATGTTTCTTCTCTGAAACCACTTGGACAGTTGAAACCAAACTGCCCAGGAATGATCATTGGAAGGTCCTCTGTTTTTTATGCCGATCGGAAATCCAAGATGGCTGCCACCACAGGTCATAGTATTAACACAGAACCATATGGGGAAAATACAGAAATGTATTCTTCTCTGAAGCTATTGCACTGATTGAACCTAAACTGTGCATCAATCATTGGAAGGTCCTTTACAAACTTTGTGTTTTTTATGTTGATCGTAATTCCAAGATGACTACCACTGCAGGACATAGTTTTTACATAGGACCAATTGGTTTTTTTTATTACCAGGTGAACGATACAGGCTCTTGAGAGCCTCTGGTTTAATTTATACACAATTAATATATTTAGCACAATTTCATAATCTGATCAGATAATTGTTGGTTGTAGCCATGTCCTTTACCAATAAGGGAAGAATTTTACAACCAGAATTATATGACTGACTCACAAGAAGACTACCCAGACAGTGGAGATATCAACATCACAAACACTGGTGTGGAAAAATTATTAAAAAATCTAAATCCACATAAAGCAGCTGGTCCTGACAACACAAGACCAATGGTACTCAAAGAACTCGCCTCTGAAATCTCACCCATCCTGAGCATTATTTACAACGTCTCAATAAAAGCTAGCGAAATTCCCAATGATTGGAGATCTGCTGTCATCACACCTGCCTTCAAAAAAGGACAAAAGTATGTTCCAGCAAATTATAGACCAATATCACTCACATGCATCTGCTGCAAAGTAATAGAACACATAGTAACACGGACCTACTAATCCTCGACTTCTCGAAAGCCTTTGATAAAGTCAGTCACAGCCTACTACTCCATAAGCTCTATCTCTATGGAATCAGAGGTTCAATAAACCAATGGATACAAACCTTCTTATATAACAGAACACAAGTAGTTGCAGTAGATGGAGAAACATCTGACATGTACATGTAGAATCGGGAGTACCACAGGGTTCTGTACAGTACTGGGTCCAAGCTTATTCTTGTTCTACATAAACGATCTGCCTCAAGGATTATACTCAACTGTACACCACTTTGCTGATGACACTGTTGTTTATCTGACAATCTCCTCGGATTCGGATTGCTCAAAATTACAATCAGATCTGGACGAACTGGCTAAATGGGAGAACAATTGGAAAATGGAATTCCACCTTGAGAAATGCACTGCACTAACGGTTAGCAAAAAGAGAAATCCAGTAAAATGGAACTACACACTCGGCCCATGAAACATCTAGCAAGTACCTGGGTTGTACCATCTCTAACGATCTGAACTGGAGTGAATACATCAACAACACCACAAACAAAGCCAGTCGTAGCCTGGGATTCCTACACCGAAACCTACACATGAAATCACGGAAAATTAAAGAACAGGCCTACAAATCCCTAGTAAGACCACAACTGGAATATGCCACCACAGTTTGGGATCCATACCACAAAAATTAAATAGACAAAATAGGAAAAGTGCAAAGACGAACAGCACGATACGTCACTGGTCGCCATAGAAACAGATCAAGCGTCAACACAATGTTAGAAGATCTAAAATGGAAAAGTCTACAAACAAGAAGAAAAGAAGTCAGACTGATAATGATGTACAAAATTATAAACAACATGGTAGGGATAAACAGCGAAAACCACTTCACCAAACCAATGAGAAAATCAAGACATGTTCAAAACCACTCGTATGCAATTCCATCTGCAACCAAAGACTTCAGGAAATGGTCATTCTTCATCAACACCGTCAAAGATTGGAACAACTTACCACCAGATATTGCAGTTGCCAAGTCACTTGAGTCGTTCAAAGCTCAAGTGACAAAACTCTTTGAATAGACACTGTACATATGTTTTTATACAGTTTTTAACCTTGTGCACACCTTCCAGAATATTCAGTATGTTGAATGTGGGCAGTATACGGAAGAAGAAGAAGAAATAAAATGAAAACACTTATCTGTAAAATTTTAATTATTATATTCTTGGTAAACTTACTTTAACCCTTATTAATGAGTCTCACCTGTCAATCAATAAATTCAAATCATAATTTATTTGTACATACAAGCCTAGAACAATTTCATAATATATCAGATAATGGTTGTATACATGTTCTTTACAAAGAAAGTGAAAACAGTTAACTGTGAAATTTTAATTATTACATATATATTCTTTGTAAACTTACTTTTAACCCTTACTAATGAGCCTTTAATTACCTGCCAATCAATTAGTTTATGGTTTATATTTAATGATACACATGGAAGGATGGTAATTTATTAATGAGCAAACCAAAGGGTCGGATAAGACAGGATTAATTAAGTGTAATTAATAACACTGGAACCATAAAATGAAGTCGGAAATGACAGGTTCTGGAATACTCAAGTTTTTGTAACAAAGAATATTAAAGAAATATTTTGGGACCTGAAATTCTTGTCGGAAGTCACAGGATGTCGGAAAACTGAGGTGTCAGATCGCACAGGTTCCACAGTTATTGTAATCAAATGATACGAGAGATTAATGTAAATATACTACATGGTGTATTGATGTATTTTTCTGTTTTCAGTAACATGTCCAAATAAAAATAGTTATTGTGTAGATGTTGGGCCACAAGTTACAGAGTGTTTATGTAAACCTGGTTACCATGGATACAAATGTTTAAGAAAGGTTTGTTATTCTATATAAATCTTGTTATCCTGTTTTAGATTTGATAAAACTGTCCAAATATTGTTGTCAACACTATTGATTTAAATATGAGAGTCTGACCTCAGATTATAAAGATTAAAGGAAATCTCTGTAGCAACCTGAAGGAGGAGTCAAATGAACAACTAGTTATTGATGGACCATAAATAGGTGCTTCATGTTTGGAAGATGTCACATGAAAAAATAAAGGATAATGATGAAACATACTTTCCTTAAAAAGTAATGACAAATGATAATTCTGGTTTTTATGATGGTTAAAGGTGTATTTTTCAGCAATGATTCCACAACTGTAGGCTACATGTTTGATTTACAAATCACTTGATTTTTGTTACTTTTTACATGATATGACTGTTTGAAACATTGTTTTGTTTTGCAATAATCCTAACTTTTGATACGTTTATTTTTCAGGGTACATTTCCAAGTTTAACATTTGTGATTGGAATAGGCGTAAGCACTATAGTTGTTTCAGGTTTTTTATGGATCACACAAAGAAGGAAGGCCAAAAAACAAGTGTAGAATTATATTTAATTTATTGTTTTGTTCTCCACTAACAATGTCTAAAGTTCAGCATGTCATGAATATATTGTTTCACTTTGTTTTACGGACACATGTATAGGTTGTATCATTTCATCTAAAAAATTTGCATGTAGTTTCAAAATCTAAAAGTATGGGTGGGTGGAGTTAATTCCCTTTTTAGCTCACCTTGCCAAAGGCAATGTGAGCTTTTGCCATCACTTGGCGTCCGTCGTCCATTAACTTTTCACATTTTAATCTTCTCCTCTGAAACCCCTCAGCCAAATGAACTGAAATTTGGTAGGAAGCATCTATGGAAAGTCCTCTATAAAGATTGCTCATTTCGTCCCGATCCATTAACAAACATGGCTGCCACAGGCTATTCTTGTTTCTGATTGGCCGATTTCTAAAAAATCTTCTCCTCTGTTTAAGAGAAAGATAACTCTTGTTTAAATATAGATATCTGTATTCAAAATGCAGTTATTTCTATACAGATATCTGAATTGAATTACAGATATATGCCTATGAAACCCCTCAGCCAAATGAACTGAAACTTGGTAGGCAGCATCTATGGAAGGTCCTCTATAAAGATTGCTCAACAGATCGCTGATTCAAGGATTTTGAGATTTTTTTAAAAACAGTAAAAATGTTGCTTTTTATTCCTAATACATTTATATAGAGAAACAATTATAAGGTATAACAATCAAAACTATTGTCCCTTGGTGCTGGAGATGACTTGGGAACTGTTGCCTTCGGCCTCAGGCAACAGTTCTCAAGTCATCTGCGGCACCTCGGATCAATAGTTTTGACTGTTCCCTGAACAGGCATGAAATAACTATATTATTACATGAAATCCAACATACATGTAGTTCATGTAATTATAACTAATTTGTTGTTAGGACCTACATAATTCAATATATAATGGTATGTACTCACCATTACCTGTTGATACCTCTCAACAATAAAAAAAAATTACTTCTATCAACCTTGACCACTACTTCTATAAAAAAACAACTTGTCTTATAGGACTTGTTTACCTATTACTTGTCTCATTATGAGAATACAATATCATTATTTTGTTTTTCATTTGATTTTGGAACATAACTGATGATCTACTAGTTTAATAAAACGTGCCAATATAAATTAGATCACCTATTTAATAACCAGACATTATGATAATTAGATGTACTTAACTTCAGGAAATACAATCATTTTATTATTCTGTAAAAACTTTTAAAACTATGTGACACCTTCAAAGTTTGACTGTAATCATGACTTAAATGTAGTGTATTATGTAAATGCTTATGTCATGCTTTGTCATTCTGAAAAACCTATTATCCAAAATATGGTATTAATTTTTTTTATGTGCCCATTTTACTATTCTTTTACCTTGAAAATCCAATACAATATTCCATCTCAAGGTAAAAGGTCTTTGTTTTATATTTTCCTTTGATGATTTAAATGAATGAATATGTCAGACATTCACTGCTGAGTTAACATTACATGAATGCCATCTTTTTTTTCTAACGGGATCCTGTGTTGTTTACGGTACTTTGTTTTGTTAATTTTACCTTAACATTTTCAATAACAACTGTCTGTTTATGTCCAGGCATATCTGAGATTTGTATTTGAATTTAATATGTCAGAGTTGTCTAGCGTCATCTGCTTGTGTTTTAATTTTATTCAAAGGTTGACATTATACATTTATTTCCCTTGCATAAGGGAGATATGAAGATTTGTTCACCCGAGAAAAGTCATAATTCATATTTCCCGATATGACTATTTCGAGGGTGAGAATTTTTTCATATCTCCCTTGTGCAAGGGAAATGAATGTTTTATTCCACCAGGCCAATGTTTTGGTGAATTCTGCCAAATGAAATCTTTTGGCCATCTTTGTTTACAAAATTATTATTTCGGAACATCTCTGGAGTTATCTTTACTAACATAAAATACCATTATATGACCAAAGTGTTAAATCTTGAGAATTTTGAATAAAGGAAATACGATATTGTTGAGAGGGAAATATGATGTTTTGATAAATGTCACGTGGGATTGTTTCGACCAGTCAAATTTCTATATAAATAGAATAAATATTATAGAGTGGAATAATAAGAACAATTCTGAGAACATTCAAATGATTGTGTCCAGGTTACACTTTTGGTAAACTAATAAGTGAAAATCCAATGTTAAGTTGCTGTAGACACATGAATAAAACCCCAATATTAAACAATTCAAATGAAGGATACTTCATTGTTGAATTTAAGTTGCACCTTCAATATTTCAGAAAGTCTTCTTTCAACGCAGGAAGTTGTTTTAATTTCCTGACAGTTTTAGCTGACTTATGAAAGGGTGACATAGAGTATTATTATTTTTGTCCTCAATTTTTGTTAAATACCGGTATGCTATAATTTTAGTACTTAAGCTTATCAAAGTCATAACACTGTAACACTAGGGGAAGTTAATTGGAAATAAATTAAAAAAAATTCTTCAATGCTATTGTCTATATAAAGAGGTTGATACTAGGTTGATTTTAACTTAACAAAACATTATTTTTGCCAGAAAATGAAATCAAATATATGAACATTGACAACAGTGATTTTTGAAGAAGCCCAAGTTACACTAATTTACTTTCTTTTTTTAATGAATCCCTCTTGCTCATATTTTTATGAGAGTAATTAATTGTTAAAACTGAAGGAATAATGAATGTTGGATATCAATTTATAGTTTTTGAGTAAAACTGTAAACAAAGGATAAGGTTATATTGTACAATGTAAAGGGACACATTAGGTTTGAAACAACAATAAAACTTGACCAGATGAAACTCTATTAGATATGAGAGTGAGATCAGTCATGTTCAGGAAGAATATTGTAACCAATTGTTGGATATGTAAAATTTTATATTATGTGATATGATGATGCTGTCACAAAGAAACACATTGTATAATTGATTTTTATAGTAACATGACCAATTGTTGGAAACATAAAATATTAAATAGTGTGATAAAATGATGCTGTTAAATAGAAATGTTGTATAAATGATTTTTATAGTAACATGACCAATTGTTGGAAACATAAAATATTAAATAGTGTGATATAATGATGCTGTTTAATAGAAAATGCTTGTATAAATGATTTTTATTGTTACCTGTTGTTGGATACATACATTTTTACATTGTGTGATATGATGATGCAATACTCATTTTATTATTTTTATTTTTGTTATGTTATTAAAAGTTCATAGCAAAATATATGGCATTACATTTTTTTCTGTAATTCTCTAATATAAAAGCAAATTTGTGGAGGTTACAGATGACTGCATGGTATCTATCATAATATTAGTACAGTGAAACATGTCTATACTAGAATCCTGTATAAACCTAACTTTACAGTCCCCATGTAGGAAATCTGGGTTAATTTAACCTGTCTATACTAGAATCCTGTATAAACCTAACTTTACAGTCCCCATGTAGGAAATCTGGGTTAATTTAACCTGTCTATACTAGAATCCTGTATAAGCCTAACTTTACAGTCCCCATGTAGGAAATCTGGGTTAATTTAACCTGTCTATACTAGAATCCTGTATAAACCTAACTTTACATAAAGTCCCCATGTAGGAAATCTGGGTTAATTTAACCTGTCTATACTAGAATCCTGTATTAACCTAACTTTAGTTCCCATGTAGGAAATCTGGGTTAATTTAACCTGTCTATACTAGAATCCTGTATAAACCTAACTTTACAGTCTCCATGTAGGAAATCTGTGTTAATTTAACCTGTCTATACTAGAATCCTGTATAAACCTAACTTTACAGTTCCCATGTAGGAAATCTGGGTTAATTTAACCTGTCTATACTAGAATCCTGTATAAACCTAACTTTACAGTCCCCATGTAGGAAATCTGGGTTAATTTAACCTGTCTATACTAGAATCCTGTATAAACCTAACTTTACAGTTCCCATGTAGGAAATCTGGGTTAATTTAAGCTGTCTATACTAGAATCCTGTATAAATCTAACTTTACAGTCTCCATGTAGGAAATCTGGGTTAATTTAACCTGTCTATACTAGAATCCTGTATAAAACTAACTTTACAGTCCCCATGTAGGAAATCTGGGTTAATTTAACCTGTCTATACTAGAATCCTGTATAAATCTAACTTTACAGTCTCCATGTAGGAAATCTGGGTTAATTTAACCTGTCTATACTAGAATCCTGTATAAAACTAACTTTACAGTCTCCATGTAGGAAATCTGGGTTAATTTAACCTGTCTATACTAGAATCCTGTATAAATCTAACTTTACAGTCTCCATGTAGGAAATCTGGGTTAATTTAACCTGTCTATACTAGAATCCTGTATAAACCTAACTTTACAGTCCCCATGTAGGAAATCTGGGTTAATTTAACCTGTCTATACTAGAATCCTGTATAAGCCTAACTTTACAGTCCCCATGTAGGAAATCTGGGTTAATTTAACCTGTCTATACTAGAATCCTGTATAAACCTAACTTTACATAAAGTCCCCATGTAGGAAATCTGGGTTAATTTAACCTGTCTATACTAGAATCCTGTATTAACCTAACTTTAGTTCCCATGTAGGAAATCTGGGTTAATTTAACCTGTCTATACTAGAATCCTGTATAAACCTAACTTTACAGTCTCCATGTAGGAAATCTGTGTTAATTTAACCTGTCTATACTAGAATCCTGTATAAACCTAACTTTACAGTTCCCATGTAGGAAATCTGGGTTAATTTAACCTGTCTATACTAGAATCCTGTATAAACCTAACTTTACAGTCCCCATGTAGGAAATCTGGGTTAATTTAACCTGTCTATACTAGAATCCTGTATAAACCTAACTTTACAGTTCCCATGTAGGAAATCTGGGTTAATTTAAGCTGTCTATACTAGAATCCTGTATAAATCTAACTTTACAGTCTCCATGTAGGAAATCTGGGTTAATTTAACCTGTCTATAC